>BLSH010472907.1:777395-788602 GCA_018402905.1 Glandirana rugosa | reverse complement strand
GGGTTGTTTTGTTTGTCCGGATCGACGGTCAATCCGGACGGATTTAAATGGATAGGGATGGTTTTTTTTGAGTGAGATCGGGGGACCCTGATGTAAGGGGGGGGGGCTCTCTGTGGACCCTGATGTAAGGAAGGGGCTCTCTGGGGACCCCGATGTAAGGAAGGGGCTCTCTGGGGACCCTGATGTAAGGAGGATCTGCACTCAGATATGTAACAATATTTATATGTATATATACACACACACACGTATATTATATACACGTGTATGCCCGCTCAAGAGTATGACTTTCTTTACTTCGCTGCTATGGGCTCTAGCCCCAGATCTGTTGTAGACCTAGCAACACCCCTGGCCTCAGTAATGGAATATAGGCCATCTGCAAATACACACCAGGGTTGATTTACTATGTAGCGCCCTCTGCCTAGGTAGGTGCTAGAGTGAGTTTTTTTTGGTAGGGATAGGTAAATTTAGGCAGGCCTAACTGGCAGCTAGGCCTGTTTGTTTTGTTGGGCTGGGAGTGGCTCGGAGTAGCAGCTGGTGACTCACAGGCAGTGTCACTGAGACCTCCCTCTTTTTTCCAGAGGCTTCGAGAAAACTCTGGAGAGAGAAGAGGAGAGGAGAGGCGGGCGGCCTGGGGTGTTCTAAGGAGCCCTGACCAATCCCCAACTTGGATTGGCAGGGGGCAGGCCTCCTTAAATACCTAGAGTCAGCCCAGTTGGGGAGGAGAGTTCGGGTGGAAGAACTGGGAGATGGAGTGTTAGGCTGTCGGGGCCTTTGAAGGAGCTCCCCAGTCTGGGGGGGGGTGACCTTGGACCTGGAGCTCGGGAGTGGACAGGACCCTCATACAAACCACAGGGGTGCCCTGGCCAGGATCAGGAGAAGACAGTGGAGAGGACTGCTGGGCAAGTCTCCAGGAGGATCCCTGGTCGTTGGTGAGTGACATGCACAGCCAGGAATGCTGGGGAGGCACGCCAGAGCGGATTATGAGGATGCAAAATGGAATGGGTGTAGAGCCAGTGAGGACTGTGATGTTACGGGCAGTGGAGATGGGCAGCTGCAGCCAGGAGGGTTGGCAGGGCCTGAAGAAGACTGACTGGGACTAGTAGTCCACCAAGAGGGCAGCTAGCGCTAGGACTTTAAATTGCTACACCAAAAAGGGGCCCGTGGTCCCTGCCTGTAATAAGGCATTTTGCTGAGGCCTGGCTGAAGTCAGTGTCAGGCCTAACCACGTGCTAGCTGCACCTGGGATGTAGTGTTGTGCAGGAGGTATAGAGAGAGTAATAGTCTGCAAGCAAGTTTGTGCTGGAGGAGACTGAGGAAGTGTGTATGTGCATAGTTTGTTCCAACCAAGTTGCTTCAATCTACTGGGCATACCATAAATTCCCTACCCTATCCAAGTTAATTTCCGCAATAAAAATACAAAAACAAGCACATGGACTGTTCATTGTGTCTATGGTGACTGGGTAGTGAATGCCATGACAGGTGGACCACAATACTCAGCAGCCCCTACTGGGGTACCGCTACAACTAAAACTGGAGAGTGCAAAATCTGATGCAGCTCTGCATGGTAGCCAATCAGCTTCAGCTTATTCAATTAACCACTTCCAGACCGCCCGCCATCATTATACGGCTGTACTTTGCCGTTGAATACCATTGCTATGGTAGCAGATAGCTACCACAAACCAGGATATAACCGGGCATTTTTTTAAACAGCAGGCGACCCGCTTTCAAATAAAAGTGGTCTCTGCGGCAGATTCGCCGCAAGATCCCTTTTATCGGGGGCGGGAGAGTTGCCCCCCCGCCATTTTTCTGTCGTCTCTGCTGCTTACTGGACCTGCCGGTAAGAGACGATCCAATGCTGTCTCCTCAATGCCTGGATGCCGAGTGAGCGGAAGATGTTGCCCACTCGGCTCTATAGCATTGAAGGACGGAAGTGACACCAAATATCACTTCTGCCCAATGCTCTTAAAGGAGATAAATTATTATTTTATTTTTTTTTTCAAATGACACTTCATTTTTTTTATTGCATTTAAGTGTAAATATGAGATCTGAGGTCTTTTTGACACCAGATCTCATATATGCTTTTTTCTATTACAAGGAATGTTTACATTCCTTGTAATAGGAATAAAAGTGATCATTTTTGTTTTTAAGGACAGTGTAAAAATAAAAAATAAAAAGTAAAATAAATAAGAAAAAAAAAATTAAAGCACCCCATTTCGCCGAGCTCGCAAACACATACGTAAGCCACGTCCGCATATGAAAACGGTGTTCAAACCACACATGTGAGGTAACGCCGCGATCGTTAGAGCGAGAGCAAATACTTTAGCACTAGATCTCCTCTGCAACTCAAAACTGGTAACCTGTAGAAACGTCTAAACATCGCTGATGGAGATTTTTAAGTGTCAAAGTTTGTCGCCACTCCATGAGCGGGCGCAATTTTGAAGCATGACATGTTGGGTATCAATTTACTCGGTGTAACATTATCTTTCACAATATAAAACAATTGAGCTAACTTTACTGTTGTCTTATTTTTTAACTCAAAAAAGTGATTTTTTTTTTTTTAAACAAGGCGCTTGTAAGATCGCTGCGCAAATACGGTGTGTCAAAAAAAAATTATATAATGTTTTAAGTGATTTTCTAGCAAAAAAAAAATGATTTTAACTTGTAAACACCGAATCTCAAAAAGAGGCTTTGTCCTTAAGTGGTTAAGCTTTGACAATAAAACCTGGAAGCTGATTGGTTTCTATGTACAGTTGCACCAGATTTTGCAGTTTTAGCAAATCAACCCCATTGTGTATGATAGTGAAGTCTGTTGACCCATCTATATAGGGGTATAGGTACGGAGTCCATCATTGATGACTCTAACTATCCTGTGTCCTGTAAGGGGATGGAACCATCCAAGAAAAGAATCAGAGAAGTGAGCATTTATGTAGAAGGAAAGCACAGCAACCACAGGCTAGGGAGGAAAAGCACCCAACAAACATGTTAAAGAGGAACAACAGTCTGCTCACATCATTTGTAATAAAAAAAACCTCTTTGCCATGCTGAAGCTTCCCTCCAACCACGTTGCATATTATTTTATATATACTGTGATTCTGTACTTGCCAAATATGCTGCAGAAATCTCCCTCCACTGAGTCTGGCTGCACCCATTGTAACTGTGGGCAGCTGAAGCTGCTGCCTGTCCATTTCCTGGATTTACACAGACACACAGAGGCACACCTCTAGCTCTGCAGCCCTGCAGTTTTCATTTGCCCTCTTATGACTCATCCCCCCTCTCTTCCTAGCAAACTCTCATGAGAGTGAGCGAGAGAGCTGTGCATGATGTCAAACGCTGAGGCATTTTACCAGACAAGAAACAGGAAGTGGGCTGTATAAGGTATTTACTAGCAGAAAAAATGTTTTTTTTTTAACCAAAAGTTAAAACAACAGGGGCAGAGAATTTAATAGATGGAAAGATGAAAAAAATGACTGAAGGTCCACTTTAAGTGCTGATGTCTATAACACTATCATTTTTTCACTTAAAACTTAAAGCAGTTGTATGCCCCCAAATTTTTTTATCCAGATATTGACTGGAAGGAAGGTACTGCACATTCAGTTAAGGCTTGTCAATGACCAATAGGTAGGAACATGAATGTAAATAATTTGACTGAGTTAAAGGAGTCTTCAGAGTATCAGATAAAAAACTCAGTCCCAAATCTATTGTCAGGTTTATCCAGAGCGATCCTCATTCTCAAGCAAACATTTGGAAGTGATTGATTTCACCCAAAGTGCTGAACAAGCATGCTGTGTGAACCTCCACCAACAAAAGAGAGGCTTACCAGATGGAAAGATATATATTGCCTGTGGCTTAAACCCCGCCAGAGGTGCAGGAATGATCCCCGCCAAATCTCAGGACAAGGGGTCCTCCCAAATCGTAAGTCGCTGTGTATCCAGTCAACCGTGCCAATGATGTTCACATAAAACGAAAGACTAGCATAGCGTAATACTGTATGATGGGTTTATTGATAAGGTTAAAATGCTACTCACATTCAGTAGTGTAAAATCGCGCAATAAAAGCCGGCATTCCTGTCTCGCAGGTACACAATCAGATAGCGGTGACGTCAGCGCACCCTCCCGACGTACGTTTCATCATCTTTCATCTTGTCGTTAATTTTACACTGCTGAATGTGAGTAGCATTTTAACCTTATCAATAAACCCATCATACAGTATTACGCTATGCTAGTCTTTCGTTTTAAGTGAACATCATTGGCACGTTTGACTGGACACAGCGACTTACGATTTGGGAGGACCCCTTGTGCTGAGGTTTTGCAGGGATCATTCCTGCACCCTTGGCTGGGGTTAAGCCACAGGGAATATACATCTTTCCATCTGGTAAGCCTCTCTTTTGTTGGTGGAGGTTCACACAGCATGCTTGTTCTGCACTTTGGGTGAAATCAATCACTTCCATATGTTTGCTTGAGAATGAGGATCGCTCTGGATAAACCTGACAATAGATTTAGGACTGAGTTTTTTATCTGATACCCTAAAGACTCTTAACTCATTCAAATTATTTACATTCATGTTCCTACCTATTGGTCTTTGTACAATCCTATGTCTCCATTGTTGTAGTGTGGGGACCGGTTCGAATACCTAATCTTTAAGAGCAGTTTTCTGACTGGTATGATACCAGCTGATTGGAAGAAAGCCAACGTAGTACCAATATATAAAAAAGGACCAAGATATTTCCCTGGGAACTACAGACCAGTTAGCTTAACATCAAAAATTTGCAAGCTCTTGGAGGGAATAATAAGGGATTATATACAAGATTATTGTAAAAGAACGGCATCATTAGTGGTAATCAACATGGGTTCATGAAGGATCGTTTTTGCCAAACCAATCTATTAACCTTCTATGAGGAGGTGAGCTTCCATCTAGATAAGGGAAGGCCTGTAGACATGATGTATCTGGATTTTGCAAAAGCATTTGATACAGTTCCCCATAAACGTTTACTGTACAAACTAAGGTCCCTCAACATGGATCAAAGGGTGAGCACCTGGATTGAAAACTGGCTACAGGGGCGAGTCCAGAGAGTGGTGATAAATGGGGAGTACTCAGAATGGTCTGGTGTAGAAAGTGGAGTTCCCCAGGGTTCTGTCCTGGGACCAATCCTATTCAATTTATTCATAAATGATTTGGAGGATGGGGTGAACAGCTCAATCTCAATATTTGCGGATGATACCAAGCTAAGCAGAGCAATACATTCTCCAAAGGATGTGGAAACCTTGCAAGAAGACCTGAATAAATTAATGGGGTGGGCAGACAATTGGCAAATGAGATTTAATGTATAAAAATATAAAATAATGCATTTGGGTACCAAGAACCTGAACGCAAATTACTCACTAGGGGGAGAGCCTCTGGGGGAATCTAGGATGGAAAAAGACCTAGGGGTCCAAGTAGAGAACAAGCTCAGCAGTGGCATGCAATGCCAAGCTGCTGCAAGCAAAGCAAGCAAAATATTGGCATGCATCAAGAAAGGGATCAACTCCAGGGATAAATCAATAATTCTCCCATTGTACAAGTCTCTGGTGAGGTCACACCTGGAATATGTGGTCTAGTTTTGGGCACCAGTCCTCAGGAAGGATGTCCTGGTATTGGAAAGGGTACAGAGAAGGGCCACAAAGCTAATTAAGGGATTGGAGGACCTTAGTTATGAGGAAAGATTACAAGCACTGAACTTATTTTCTCTGGAGAAGAGACGCTTGAGAGGGGATATGATTTTAATGTACAAATACTGTACTGGAGACCCCACAATAGGTACAAAACTATTCCACGCAAGGGAGCACACAAAGACACACGGCCATTCACTAAAAATAGAAGAAAGTCGGTTTAACCTTAAAAAGCGTAGAGGGTTCTTTACAGTAAGAGCAGTGAGGATGTGGAATTCTCTTCCACAAGCAGTAGTCTCTGCTGGGAGTCTAGATAATTTCAAAAAACTATTAGATGCAAACCTAAGGGACCACAACATTGAGGGATATACAATGTAATACTAACATAAAAAACACACACATAGGTTGGACTTGATGGACTTGTGTCTTTTTTCAACCTCACTGACTATGTAACTATGTCATTTTTACCTGCAGTTAAGCCTATAATAAGGCTTAACTGTAAGTAAAAATGAATATCTCTTAAACCTGTACGGTTTAGGAGATATTCACCTTGCATGCAGCCGATGCCGAGGCAGTGATGACCTTGCCAGAGACCTTGCCTGAAGAAGGTCGTGACGTCTCGTGGCTGCGGCCACTCACAGCGCCGGAGCTGCGAACCCGGGAGGAGCCCCCAAGGGAAAATGTCAGCTCCCTCTGCGGGGACCGGGCAGCCCTGCGGGAGCTTCGTTCTAAGGTGAGTATTTCATAATGAGCTAGTATGCCTGTACCCAGTGAAGTGAACAGCCTCAGATGATACACAGAGATGAAACAAATCTCCCTACATACGTTTTACATGTACAGTATATCTGCTGTCTTCAGCTTTTTAGACTCTTTAGAAAGTGCACATCCTGTTAGATATCTTTCTTTCTGTTTCAGCAGTGGGTGTGGAGTCTGGGCTTACATTGTGTGACAGCTGATTGGAGGAAAGGCACACCCCCCTCCCTCCACATAGGCAGAGCTACGAAGGAACATACAGAGCTGTGCTGTGAATAGACAAGCTCTCTGCTTATCTCCCTCTAAGCACCCACCCCAACACAAATTTGCAGCTGCTGTTATCTCCTTTGTCCAAGAACTTTTCAGAAGTTATCATGCTGATAACAGAGGAATGTAGCAGCAGAAAGACATGGGACTTAGGGCTTTAGAGAGAGAGAGAGAGAAGTAAGCACTACAGATATATGTGCCCAGGTCAAATTTCAAGAATAGGGTTTACATCCACCGTAAGGTGTTACTAAACCCACAACAGTAAAATCAATCTGAATATGCAGTAAAGCATGCTTGTTATACTCACTGTGGAACCTAAGGGGTTAATCCTCTGCAGTGTGTAAAAAGGCTGTGTGATCCTGTCTCTTCTGATCCTCCCCTTCTTTTACTGTCCCCAATCCATCTGCTGAGAGAACAGAAACTTGGAGCCCCTCTGCATATGCTCAGTTTAGTGTGTATTGCTAGAGAGTTTCTTTTTCTCATGAGAGTGCATGTGATCAGCACAAGGCCAATCAGCACTGTCCGGACAGAGTCCTGCAGTCCGCAGCCTCGAAAGACAGTCAGAGTAGAATGGAAACTCAACCTACAAGCTTTAACCAGACACTGACAGAAGTCACACGACTGCTATATACTGCTGATGAGAAAAGGTATTTAGCAGTTTACCTGCACATTATACCCACCACCATATACTCCAAATTCCTCTCCTGCACATACTACCCACCTCCATGCACTCCGCACTCCTCTCCTGCACATACTACCCATCTCCATACACTCCACACTCCTCACCTGCACATTATACCCACCCCCATACACTCCGCACTCCTCTCCTGCACATACTACCCACCCCCATACACTCCTCTCCTGCACATACTACTCATCTCCATACACTCCGCGCTCCTCTCCTGCACATACTACCCACCTCCATACACTCCACACTCCTCTCCTGCACATACTACCCACCTCCATACACTTCACACTCCTCTCCTGCACATACTACCCACCTCCATACACTCCACATTTTTAAGTTGATCCCAGGGGCCCACTTTTTATCATGCACACGGGCCCACTCATTTCATAATACGCCCCTGCCTCAGGTTCAACATTTGGGGGGGGCAAAATTATTACTGTGCCAACCCCCCCCCCCCAAGTGTGCTGTGTTGCGGTCATGTGCAGCATACCTCCCCTGGCCAGGTAAGTGCAGTGGTCAGGTAGGTCAGTGTAGGAATCAGGTTGGTCAGTACTACTGTACTAGTGGAAGGGACTCGGGGAGTGCTAAAAGTCTGAGGGTTGTTCTTGCCTTGTCCTGGCCACTGAAACCCCAAGCTACGCCACTGAGTGCATATATAATTTGAGGAAAATATGCATATATTATGTTTATGTCCCTGAATGTCCCTGGATTTCATTTTAAAAATCTGGTCACCTTATTGTAGGAGGAGTTTTCATTCTCCCCTGATTGTCCTATAAGGCTGCAGGACCCCTGACCCTCTGTCTGGACAGTGCTGATTGGCCCTGTGCTGATCACATGCACCCTCCCAAGAAAATAACTCTCTAGCAATACACACCAAACTGAGCATGTGTAGAGTTCCCCCAATGCTCTGTTTTATCAGGATATGAACTGGGACAGTGGAAGAAAGGGAGGATCAGAGGAGACAGGATAAAACAGCTTTTTTACACAATGCGGAGGATTAACCCCTTAGGTTCCACAGTCAGTATAACCAGCATGCTTTACTGCATATACAGACTGATTTTACTGTTGTGGGTTAAGTAGCACTTTACCAACAATTCAGGCTCCTAGGCGCAGGTTAATGGGTCAGGGATATTTTATTCTTAACATGTTTTAGCTGTTTTAGTCGAGATGATATCAGCACAGTGCTGCAAGGAGGAGGAAGAATTTCCGCGGTCTCCATTCCCTTCTCGTGAAAGGTTGTAGCAGGGGGTCTGTGTCAAACATTTGTGAACACAGCTAGAAACTGCAGAGGCACCAGAATTTACATAAATGTGTCAGCTTCTCGGTCAAGGACGTAGATACTGACCGTGACTGATGCCTGAACAAAGATGGCTCCATCCTCCTGAAAAGTAAAGCAAATGAAAGCATTTTCAGGGGGAATGTTGTGATCTCTATGGGCGGTGATAATTAAAAGTGTTGCACTTAGACCCCTTCCACACAGAGGCGCTTTACAGGCACAATTTAAAATAGTGCCTGTAAAGCGCCTCCTTATGCACCCCAGTGGGGAAAGCCTGAGTGCTTTCCTATTGGGGCGGTGCGCTTGCAGGAGAGGGAAAAATCCCCTGCAAGCAGCATTTTTGGGGCGGTGCTGGGGGGGATGTGTACACCGCTCCTGTACTGCCCGTGCCCATTGAAATGAATGGGCATCGCTTCTGAAGCGGCTGTACACCGCACCGGGAGCGCTGCACTCCGGCACTTTTAACCTCTATTTAACCCCTTCTTAGGGGTTAAAAGCGATGCGCTGCCGCCCGATAGCGGCGCCAAAGTGCCGCTATAACAGCGGTAAAGTGCCGCTAAATTAGCAGCGTTTTACCGCTGGCGCTCAGTGTGAAACATAACTAAGCATTCTGTACTTAACAATAAAAAATAAATCTCATGGTAGCTATAATTTAAAAAGGCATGCTTTAAAACTGCACAGAATTGTGAATGACCCTACAGAAAGAAATGGAAGAAATACAAGCTGCGCTGGAGCTGTTTTATAAAAAAAAAAAAATCAGATTGCCGCCAGAAATAGACACATTTTTCCTGTCCTCCCGTCTTTCATAAATTGCCCTTAAAAATAATGGCTTCAGTCTACTTGCTGTGGGCAAAGCATCGTCCTCATTTATCATTGGCCTTTACCGAGAGCGGTTCTGTGCAACGCGGCTGCCATTAAATTTCATCCTTTGTTTCGCCGTTCTCATTTTCCAGTGTTGGTGGCTGAGGGACAACAATGAATGATTTTTTTTTTCTTCTTAAAATAAACTTTGATATAAAACCTGGCTAAGTTAAACAGATCAATACAAAACATGCAGAATTCTGGGCTGCTCCTCAACCTTGCCTGCTGCCACACGCTTGCCGGTCACATAGGGTTCTCTCAGAGGGGGTTTTCCTTTTACCTTCATTTTACCCTAATTACGCACACTATATTGTCAAAAGTATTGGGACGGCTGCCTTTACACACTGCGGGAGATTAGCTCGTGGGGATCACTTTTCAGGGGAAAAGATTCAGCATGGATGTCAGTTTCTTTAAATTCTGGCGGCCTTAGATTACCCCAATTCTACTCGAATACCTCCGATCGGTGTCAGAGGTTGCATATTTTTTGGTTCTGTCCCAGATTATCCAAATTTTGGACAGATATACTTACCATCACCCAAAAGTTTATGGAAACGGTCAAACCAGCAGAGCCAGCATTCTTTCTATTACAGGTGTCTAAGATCCCACTGAAAAACTATAAAAAGTCACCAGAGACGTAACTAGAACCTTCAGGGCCCCGGTGCAAGAAAATATGAAAGGCCCCCCTGACTCCTGGCCAGGGCCCTTCCCTCTTCCCACTGACCCTGGGGCCCTTTACTCCCATCGCGGGGCCCTTTCACAAGTTCTGCAGCGGGACCCTTTCTGCCATCTTCGGGCCTCCCCATGGTGGTGAAATGCCAGGGCCCGGTCACAATTGCAACCTTTGCAAATCCTGATAGTTCCCTCACTGCTGTCAGTAGTTTTTAATTTTAATTTTAATTTTATTATTTTTTTACCATTTCATTTTATTTCTTTTACAAATATATTTTTACAATTTTGGGGGGCTTTGATGAGATATCAGGGGTCTAAGCAAACCTCAGCTCTCCATCTCTGTAGCCTCAGCTGCACAGAATAAATGGACAGGAATAGCTGTGCACCGAGCCTCCCATTCATTCAGAAACGGAAGTATAGTAAAAACAGTTTACTATTAGAGTTGAGCGAACGCCTGGACGTTCGGGTTCGGCGGGTTCGGTACCGAACGTTATCCGAACTTTACCCCGGACCCAATGGGGTCAATGGGGAGCCAAACTTTTCAGCGCAAAAATTACTGTAAAAAAGTCCTGGAAAGTGCTAGAGGGCTGCAAAAGGAAGAAAAATGGGAGATGTTATTAGATCTGCAATCTGTCCCTCAAAGCAGTAGTAATCTCTACCTAGTCCAGTATCAGATCGTTCTGTAATGCAGGATGAGATGTTATAGATCTACAATCTGTCCCTCAAAGCAGTAGTAGTAATTAGAGTTGAGCGAACACCTGGACGTTCGGGTTCTGCTGGTCCGTCCGAACTTCGGGACAAAGTCCGGGTCCGGGTCCGGACGGAACCCGAACGATCGCACGGACAACGAACCCCATTGAAATCAATGGGGACCCGAACTTTTAGGCACAAAAATGGCTGTAGGAAAGTCCTGGAAAGCCCCAGAGGGCTGCAAAAGGAAGTAAAATGGGGGTAAGGGTAGGGCAAGTGCCCTACAAAAAAATGGGGACAGGGAAATAACTTTAAATATTTTAAAAAAAATAAAAACATAAAAAATGCAAAAATGGAGA
>BLSH010472907.1:763086-775233 GCA_018402905.1 Glandirana rugosa | reverse complement strand
AAAATAGTGCGTACAACTTATCGACGTCCCGTCGGTTAGTTGTTCGCAAAGTGACCAAAAGGGATCTTCGGTAGTGTCGGTACGGATGATTATCGTACCCGATTTTTGAAATGTCCGGGTCCGGGTCCGTGCCCCGGACACCCGAAAGTTCGGTACGGACCCGAACGTTACAGTCCGGGTTCGCTCAACACTAGTAGTAATCTCTACCTAGTTATTATCTCTGCAATCTGTCCCTCACAGCACCGGCAGCATCCTCTCCCTACACTAACCTGAGAGCATGTGACATGCAGCACGGTGACTCCAGCCTCATATAGAGGCTGGGTCACATGATGCACTGGCCAATCACAGCCATGCTATTAGTAGGCATGGCTGTGATGGCTTCTAGGGAAAACCAGTGAAACGCTTGTTGATTGGCTGCCCTGCAGCTATTCAACATGCGTGATAAAATACCAGAACCCAGAACCCAAACCCGAACATTTTTCTCAAACGTTCGGGTTCGGATTCGGGACACGGACACCCGAAAGTTCGGTACAAACACGAACTTTACAGTTCGGGTTCGCTCAACTCTATTTACTGTGCTTCAGACATGAATGAACCAATTGGTACCAATCACTGACTCTGTCCATTCAGAAAAGGAAGGAGTCGGTAAATGACAAATTTACCGACCCGTTCCCATCTCTCCATCATGACTCATCTTCTACAGGAGGGGGGAAGACAACAGCTCTGTGGGGGGGGGGGGGCAGGGAAGCACACAGGGACCCTGGGAACAGCAGAAGACAAGTAAACTGGATAGAGGAAAATAGAGGAGATTGGTTCCTCTAAATGCCACCCCCACCATCCCTCCTATCCTGGTGTACAAGGGAGGCGCATGGGGCCTGGTTGCAACTGCAGCCCCTATCGTTATGCCCCTGAAAGTCACTTGTACGCCCACTTGTGAATGCGGCAAAAGCTTGCATCCCCTTATACTGGAAATGCTCAGACCCACCTATGACTGCTCTCTGGATACAGAGGGTGGAAGAGATAAAAAGAATGGAAGACTTGGTCCTAACTTCCCAACACAAACGGGAGAGGTACTCTAACACATGGAGACAGTGGGATCTCTTTGTATTATCAGACGAAGGCAAGGCCGCTCTAGGAACCTAAATAATTACAGAGAGAAACTTTCGCTAGCTCAATTACCTAGTTAATTGATGTAATATGGGCCAAATGTGAAAGTAAATGCGGGGTGAAGGGTAAGAAATATAGGAGCTATACAGCTATCTACTGTGTATCTGAGACGCAGGATTGTAAACTGCATGCTTTCTGGCCTCATCGGAGGCAAAGATATGCATTGTAACCTTCTAATTGCCGCCCTGTTATAAGAAATTTGATTGACTCACTGATTTCTGTTGCCGGATAAATGGGGAAATATTCCCTCACTGTTTTGTAATGTTTATTGAAAAAAATAAATAAATAAATAAAAATTATATTTGAAAAATAAAATTCTGGCGGCTTGCCAGGTTTATTTTTACAGGTTTGCAAGATCAAAACAGAAAACAAAACCTTGCCGTCTGGCGCTACACTAAACAAAGAGATTCCTCTCTATACAGTGTGGGGCTGTCCCCAACACCCACAAAACATAAGCACAGTGCAAACCTTGATCTTTGAGTCCAATATTAACACACAGAGCTCTCTCAGCTTTCTCCCTCTGAGATCCAGGATAGAGCTCTAGTGAGATCTCTTCCTGGTCATTAAATGCAGGTGGAGAGGGGTTTGAGTGGACCAGAAAGTCCGCGCAGGAACCTGCTCTGCCACGGTGCCCGGTAAAACCTGGGTCGGACACCCGCCAGTCACCTCAAAATGATTGCATGCGAGGCGACAAATATCGCCCATCACAACACACTTTAATGGCATCCCAGTCCTTGTCCGTAGGGTTCAATATTGAGTTGGCCGACCCTTTGCAGCTATAACAGCTTCAAATCCTCTGGGAAGGCTGTCCACAAGGTTTAGGAGTGTCTATGGGAATGTTTGACCGTTCTTTCAGAAGCACATTTGTGAGGTCAGGCACTGATGTTGGATGAGAAGGCCTGGCTCGCAGTCTCCACTGTAATTCATCCCAAAGGTATTCATTGGGATGAGGTCAGGACTCTGTGCAGGCCAGTCAAGTTCCTCCACCCCAATCTCGCTCATCCATGTCTTTATGGACCTTGCTTTGTGCAGTGGTGCTCAGTCATGTTGGAACAGGAAGGAGCCATCCCCAAACTCTTCCCACAAAGTTGGGAGCATGAAATTGTCCAAAATGTCTTGGTAGGCCCGGTTTACACCTAGGTGACTTGCAATCCGACTTGTGTCGCCTCAAGTCACTTGACAACCGAAATCCCATTGAAATGAATAGGAGCTGTCTTAATGTACACTACTGAAGTCGCTCCGACTTCAAGGCAACTTCAGAAAAGGTTCCTGTACTGCTTCAAGGCGACTTCTATCCGACTTGTGCCCATAGAATTCAATGGAAGTCGCCTCCAAGTCGGATCCCCCATCTATATTGAAGCGACTTTACAGTTTAAAAAAAAATAATTTTTGAAGGCAACCCCCCTGCCTCCATTCTCTGATTGTTGAAAGTTGCCTGGCATGGAGTTGCGTAGTAAACCGCCCTGAAGTCACCTTCAAATCGCCTATCAAAGTCGCCCCCGAAGTCAGATCGCCTAGGTGTGAATCGAGCCGTAGAGTAGAGTAAGCGAGAGCCCAGGGCCCTGTGCTAAAGATAAGAATGCAGAACCAGGGCGTCTTAATAACATCATGGGCCCCTGGGCAAAGTAATGCACTTGGGCCCCTACCAGCCTGCCCCAATTTATGCACCTACTCTTAAGAATTAAAGTATAAATAGTTGATATAATGAAACATATATTTATTAGTGCTTTCAATAGAATCATTTTTAGACAATAATAAAACATGCCATAAAGCAAAGTCTAATTAACACAAAGGGCACAGTCCAGGCGGGTGGCAGGAGAGCACAGTATAGAGGAGGCAGGAGGGCACAGTCCAGGCGGGGGGGCAGGAGAGCACAGTATAAAGGAGGCAGGAGGGCACAGTCTAGGCGGGGGGCAGGAGAGCACAGTATAGAGGAGGCAGGTGGCCACAGTACAAGGAGCTAGGAGGGTACAGTACAGGGCATTAAGAGGGCACAGTATGGGAGGGCAGGATGACACAGTACAGGGGATAATGCTGGCACAGTACAGGGGGTGCAGGAGGGTACAGTACGAGGAGGCAGGAGGGCACAGTACAGGGAGTGGGAGGGCACAGTACAGGAGGGCACAGTATGAGGAGGTATGATGATATAGTATAGATGGTGAGGAAGGCACAGTATAGAGGTCAGTAATGTATAATGCAGATCCTCAAGCAGAGCAGCACAGGGAAGCTTCTGTCACAGATTTCCTTCTTCCTCAACCCCTGAAAAGCGATGGAGACTGCAGGTGGAAAGAAGCGGGGAGAGATATAATTCTGATTGAAGATTTAGCCCAGTGAGAGGCTGCAGCTGTACCTGCAGCCCAGATTCCGGGACGCTGTCTGGGCATGGCAGATCCGTGACCATTGACATGTAAGAATATCATGGGGCCCCCATGCACCTGGGGCCCCTGGGCAGTGCCCAGGGGTGCCCATGCATTAAGACAGCCCTGCGCAGAACATCAGATTCCGGGTCACCTGATCGCTGTGATAGCCTCTGATTGGCTATCACAGTGATCAGTCCCTGTGAAGCCCACTCCCGTGTTTTTTTCATTGTGAATGGAGGAGAAAGATGCTTTGTATCTCTCTCTCTCTTCTTGCAGAGTAAAAAAAAAAAAAGCGTGTGTAAAAAAAAAAAAAACATATATATATATATAAAATAAAAAATAAAATACAAAAAAATATGTAGATCAAGGTTTGATCTAGGCCAGTGCCAGGGTTAGTGTTTGGGTCAAGGTCAGGGTCAGTATTTTTTTTGGACAGCAATTTTTTTTTAATTAGTATCAGTGTGCTTTAGGTAGGATAAAAAAAAAGCAAAATTCGCACCATAGATTCTGGGCTGTACTACGGGTACATTCATCAACTAACATACATATATGTGGTATCACTGCGATCATCAGGAGCAGGAGAATTTTATTTTGGAATGTTCTTTGTGGAAGAATATGGTAGTAGCAAGAAATATACAGAACAGTGCAAATTAAAAAAAAAATATGTATATTATTTTTGGTCAGTTTTCCTTTGATAATAAAAAAAAAATCAGGAGATATCCATTACTATTTACCACCAACTGAAAGTCCAATTTGTCCTGAAAAAAGGTATAATACACCTGGATGCACAAAGTAGTTGTGACGATATGTACAGTACTAACACATGTCAAAGTTGCAAAATTGTGCTTAGGCATTTAGATTTGTTTTACCCTTAGGCACTAAGGCTCCATTTACACGGGAAGCTGTTTCAAACTCCCCTGAATGTTTTATCTTGACAGCTAGAAACCAGCATCTAAAACGTCCATTTTGCATGCAGCATTTTGCCGCGTTCGCGTCTAGGAGCAATTTTTTTAGTAATTTCTTTTTAAATGGAAACGCCTGTAAACGAAACGCTCCTAGACACAAGTTAGGCCCGTTTAGGCACGTTTACAAGCTGGTCAGCATTTCAAATGCCTCTGAACTGGCGTCTGAACCCATTTTTTTTTGCGTTCCAAAAAAAGCCGTAGCTAAAAATTATACAGCAGTTATACGCGTTTCCTGTGCTTATTACAGGTTTATAACAAAAAATGAGAAATGAGGCAGCACTTCCCCTCCAAATGGTAAAGCCCTGTTGAGCTTTCAGTTTAAATCAGATAAATACATTTCAAGTCCATCTAAGCAAAAAAGTGCAAAGTGTTATAGTTTGTTTTCGGTAGAAAACAGCCACAGCCTGAGTAGAAAAGCCTGTTCCCCCACATGCTGCAGAGAAGAACCTTTGCTCTCTGTGTGCACCCCCCTTTCTGAGAGGCTGATTGTAGAGCCGTAGATCTTATTCACCAGGGGGCATGTCAGACCTCTGCAGAGAGACCACTGCTTCCACACAGAGAGCAAGGATCCTTTTCCTTCTTGCTGGCAGGGGACAAGCTTTGGTACTCTTGAAACAATGAAATGGAGAGCCAACAATTCGTTCTTCCAAATGGATGACTTTATTATGACAGGCAGAGTAGACAAATAAAAACAGCTGCATAAGAGCTGGGGGAAGAGAAGCAGCAGTAGCACACTGAGCTTCCCAGTGAATGACTGTGCAGCGGGGGGGGGGGGGCATGTCAGGATAAGTCTGATCATTGGAGGAGAACAGCCTGAGTTCCCAGCACAGCTAGGGAACTGGCCATGATGTGTTTTCCTGCCTAGTGTGGTCAAATTGTAATAGGAAAACAGAGAGTCTGGCAGGCACACCAGGGGTTTCACATAAAGGAAGCAATTCAAAGAGAACATAATACTTTCCCATACAAGTACATGGTACAGCAGGCACATATCAGGAATATGAAATTCTGAAGTAACAAACACTTAATCATAGCCAGAATAGCTTTGTGGCTATTTTCTAAAGAAAATGAACTTAGACTGCAGTTGCACCTCTTATTTATGCACTTAGAATGTAAACTGTTGGCACTATATAAATTCTGAATAATAATAATTGTAGCACCCTCTAGGTAGTGAGGTGCTAGAGTGAGTTTTTTCTCTAGCAGTGTAGGTAAATTTAGACAGGCCTAGATGGTTGCTAGGCCGCTTTGTTTTCATTCTGGAAGGGAGTGGCTCAGGGTAGCAGCTGGTGACTCACAGGCGGTGTCACTTCTCGGTTACCTCCCCTTTTCTTCTAGAAGGTGCTAGAAGGAAGGGTGGAGAAGAGAGGTGGAGCTACCTCCTGGGGTATCTTAAGGAGCCTTGACCAATCCCCAACTTGGATTGGCAGGGGGCAGGCCTCCTTAAATACTTGGGATCACCCCAGCTGGGGAGGAGTGGTCGGATGGAAGAGCTGGAGTGAGAGAGTGTGGAGGCTGTCGGGGACCACAGGGAGCTCCCCAGTCTGGGGGGGGGGTGACCCTGGGCTGGGGTTAGGGTGCAACCAGGAGGAGTGAAGAGATCCTGGAAGAGAGTGTGTGAGGCGCAGTCAGGAGGACTGGGGAGGCACGCCTGAAGAGAGCTGGGAGATAACATAAAATTCTCCTGTGCTTGGTTGCTGCGTCTAAAAGATTGTGGTGCTGTCAACCCCTTTCTATGGTAATGGCAATGGTCTTGCTGCCTTCTTCAGAACAATGGGTGTCCTTGGAACTGAAACATATGAAAATGAAGCAAGGGCACACAGACCTTGTGCATTACCAAAAATAATTTTAATAAGGTAAAATACAGCAATGGTGAAAGACAAATCTCAGATAGCCGCACTCTAAATGATGCTTCTTTATTGTGAATAAAAGTCCATGCAGTACAAAATAGGGCAAACTGACGCGTTTCACGCCCCTCTCACAGGCGCTTACTCATAGCTATGGCTATGGCTATAGGCATGTCAACGCAACAGCAACACCAGACGGTTTCTTTTTGGGTCTAAGATGGGAACCAACGATACCAGAGAACCAGACGGTATTGCAAGGTGGTTAACGCGTTTCAAAGGAGGACCCTCTTCCTCAGAGCCAAAGCGATGAATATGTGAGAGCTGGGAGATTGCAGTTTGAGATGGGTGCAGAACCAGGAGATAGGACTGTGGAAGGGGCGGTGGAGAAAGGTAATTGCAGCCATGCTGGTTGGCAGGGCCTGAAGAGAGCTATCTGGGATCAGTAGCCGAGTAGAGGACAGCTAGCACCTGGATTATTTCTACATACAGGGGCCCGAGGTCCCTGTCCGCAAAAGGCAATCCAATGAGGCCTGGCTGAGTCAGCGTCAGGCCTAACCATGCGGTGCTTGCTAGTCTGGAGGAGTAACAGTCTGCAGCAAGTAAAGTGCTGGAGGAGGAAAGTAAAGAGGACTTAAGCAGGTGTTGTGCTGGAGAGAAGTCTGGAGTGTATATACTGGAGTGTATATAGACGTTCCAAACAAGTTTGCATGGAATTGCTCTGGGCATCCCATATACCCCATCCCCATGCAAATTAAAGTGGTTGTCAACTCTTGACAACCACTTTAAACTACAGGTAAGCCTGTTATCAGGCTTACCTCTAGGTTCCCTGTATATCTCCTAAACCTGTACGGTTTAGGAGATATACGCTATACTGGCATGTGCCGATGTCATTCGGCACATGCGCAGTGAAGAAATGGCCTCTGTGCCGTTTCTTCACTGACAGCGTGCCGCGACTGGCGGCTCCCATGCGCAATGATGTCACGCGACTCCTGCCAGTCACAGCGCCGGAGTTCGGGGGCCCCGGAAGGAAGAGGGGTGAAGATGGACGCTTCCTACTGCGGGGACAGCGCGGGTGTCAATGGCAGGTAAGTGGCACATAATAGGCTAGTATGCGATGCATACAAGCCTATTAAGCTTCTACATTGCAGGTGAATAAGAGGAAGTAAACCCATCAGGGTTTACATCAGGGTTTACTTCCACTTCAATCCCCTCAATAAAATACAAAAAACAAGTTTATGAACTGTTCAATGACTTTGAGTGCTTTAGGGATTGAATGCCTGGCTGGGCAGGGTGACAGACAAACCACTACATTCAGGAACCCCTGCGGGGACTTGGCTGCATAATAATAAATAAATTATATTTTGCTGATTTAAAGTGAAAGTTCAACTGAGCTTTAAATGACAATCTGAGTGGATTCTGGTGGTTGATGTCTGTTCCAGGTGAAGCCCTCCAGTTAAGTTCTCTTTGACCATGAAGTCCCGGTTGCGTAGAGATGACCGCGCTCTGCAGCCATTGTGGGCAGATCCTACCTTGACGATCGTCAGCTCTTGTATATCTGCACCCATCTCATCCCTAACTCTGCATTTGGAAAATGTATATTTCAAGGTCATGTCTTTCCAAGTCAAAGGTCCCCATGGAGCCACTAATTGTTAAGTGTGGACGTAGAATCTGGAAACTGGTAGGTAATAATGAGTCATTAAGCAGGATATACTCCATGTGCTTGGCAGCTCAGTGTACCGATAATCCCTTCCCGAGAGACCCAACTGGAAAAAGAAGAGTTGTTTTCCCTGATTATCTAATTGCTGAGTGACGTTACTGGCAGAACCTGCTCCAGGGTGAATTTTTCTATCACGTGTTGCACCTGCTTTACCGTTGTGATAGCTCTGCTGGGTGCTCTCATTTTCAATTGTTCTAAAACAGGAGCAAAAGGATCGAGCCATTCAGCCTTAAAGAGTAACTCCACTTTTGCTGAAAACAGAACAATCCCCTCTGGGTGATCTGTGTACAGTGCAGGGATTTTAACAAACTTAGTTGCAGATCCTTACCTGTTTCTGCTCCAAAGAAATAGCTCCAAAGAAAGACCTCCCCATGGAGAGAAAAGACTTGAAACCCTGTGAGTCTAGTGACCTGGAATCAAGGTAAGTATTTTGAAATTTTTAACCACTTTTTACCGGGCATCATTTAATTTGAGTGGAGATACAGTATCTGGATGATGCCTGCAGCTACAGGCATCATCCAGATATCTTTTTTAAGCCGACAATTCCCTACATCCACCACATCCCCTCGTGCTTACACGCAGAAGCAAACACATACGTAGGTCTCACCCGCATGCGTAAACGGAGCTCAAACCACACATGTGAGGTATCGCTGTGATTGTAGGCCTCCTCTGTAACTCTAAGCTGATAACCTGTAAAAAACTTTAAATAAAGCGTCGCCTATGGGGATTTTCAAGTAATGTAGGTTGTCGTGATTCCACGAGTGTGCACAACATGTTAGGTATCTATTTACTCGCCCTAACATCATCTTTCACATTATAAATTTAAAAAAAAAAATTGAGGTAAATATTGTGTTTTGGTATTTTTTTTTTTCCAAAAGAAATTGTGTTTGAAAATTTGCTGCCCAAATACATAAACATAAAAACATAAAAAATTGCAACGACTGACATTTTATTCCCTAGGGTAGCTGCTAAAATATATATATATATATATATATATATATATATATATAATGTTTGGGAGTTCTGAATAATTTTCTAGCAAAAAAAATGGTGGTTTTTACATGTAAGAGAGAAATGCCAGAATTGGCCTTTGTGAAAAGTGGTTAATGCTTCTTTTTTTAAGCATATCTCTAGGCAAATTTTTTTTTTTCTTGTTTAATTTTGATTGAGTTGGGAAGGGTTAGACTCTTTTATTGCTGTCTTTGTCCTTACTAGGGAGAGTCATCCCCCTATTTGTACCAGTTACCATTTTCGCTGAAAAAAAGTGAGGGGAAATCCAACATATTTAGAGCCATCTTAGAAAATACCGGTACCGGTATCTAGACTTGTGATGAAATTTTTTTTGTTTTCGTTTCTTTTTTTTAATTTGTTTTTCGAGTCATTTTCGTAAATTCAAAAATTTGTAAGTTCGGAAATTCGAAAATCCGAAAATCCAATCAATATACGTTTATTGGGATTTTTTTTTACCAAAAACATGTAGCAGAATACAGATTGGCCTAAATTGATGAAGACATTAGATTTTTTTTCAATTCTTTTATTGGATATGTTTTACAACAGAAAGTAAAACCTATTGTTTTTCTTTTCACAATTGTCGCTCCTTTTTTGTTTATCCGGTTCTACTTACTGCTGCACTGTGGCAGCCCAGCGCAAATCGCCGTATATAAACGTGCTCTCGTGCCCGCCGCACTCTGCAGGTGTGTGCCCGCGGCTCAAGCGGACCCGATGTTCGCCAGCGAGCCGCGATGACCTGGCTCCGTCAGTGGGCGTTTAAAAGATCTACTGATCTCTGTCACTGGGATCAGTTAGTTCTCTTATGCCCATGGTAGCCCAGACCCCTCACAGATAGAACACCTAGGGAACACAGTTAACCCCTTCCCTGCCCCCTGCAGGTTAACCCCTTACTATACAGTAATCAGTGGATATTTAAATTTCTGATTACTGTAAAAATGTCATTGGTCCCAAAAAAGTGTCAAAAATGTCCGACATGTCCGCCCCAATATCAAAGTCCTGATAAAAATCGCAGATTGCCGCCATTACCAGTAAAAAAAAAAATTGTAAAAACATTGAATTCTCATGGTTTGTAAGCGTGGCAACTTTTGTGCAAACCAATCAATAAACACAAATTGCGATTTTTTTTTTTTTACCAAAAATATGAGGAAGAATATAAATTGGGCAAAACCGATGAATACATTTTTTTTTTATATATATATATATTTTTTTTGATTCGTATTTTAGCACAAAGTAAGAAATATTGTTTTTGTTTTTGCAAAATTGTCGCTCTTTTTTTTTTTGTTTATAGCGGCAAATTTTGTTTGGGTACAACGCGGCACGACCGCGCAATTGTCAGTTAAAGCGACGCAGTGCCGAATCGCAAAAAAGTGCTCTGGTCCTAACATGGCAAATCCTTCCGGGGCTGAAGTGGTTATAGCGCAAAAAATAAAAACCGCAGAGGTGATCAAATACCACCAAAAGAAAGCTCTATTTGTGGGAAAAAAAGGACGTCAATTTTATTTGGGTACAACGCCGCGCGACCGCGCAGTTATCAGTTAAAGTAACTCAGTGCCATATCGCATAAAATGGCCTGGCCAGGAAGGGGGGTAAAGTGATTAACCTAACACCCAACTTTCGCATGCGGCACCTAAGCAAAGGATGACATCACAGGCCAACCGAAGAGATTAGGGGAGCGCTGGGGAACGCCACAGCACTGTACAGCCCGTCCCCTCTCAGCTTCCAGGTCCCAGGATTGGTCAGAAGGGATTTCGCCTAAAAAGAATGGCGCTGTTGGTGAAATGTTCTGAAGTGGCTACAGTCCTGATTTACAGACTAAAGTCACTATTTGTATAATGAAGCACTCCGGATTTCAGGCTGCATGGAAGAAGATATGTGAAGGATTCCAGGTGTCTGCTCTTTACCCCTGCTAGACGCTCTCCAATTTGAAAGTCAACACATGTATACTTTAAGTATCATTGACAACATATTATATCTGCCAAACACTGATCATTTCATTAATATGTAAATATGACCAGGGGAGGGCTGGCAGCTTTAGGCCTGGGGGGCAAGTCCAGTCAAGTGGCCCATTGAGCCACCAAATCAGCTCACCATCCATGCCCACCTGGATGGGTAGGGCTGGCTCTGTGCACTCCCCCTCTGATTGCAGTTAGTTGGCGGTCGCGCCCTGGCTCCCACTTCCTCCACAAGAAGAAAATATTGTCAGCAGGCAACGGCCACTGACCATTTCAAATGTAAGTTGGGGTGGCCTGGGGGGCAATTGCCACCCTGCCCCCTGGCCCAGCCCTCCCCTGAATATGACAGATTGGGTGCTGAATAATAATGTGATAGAACAGTGGATGTCTGTGTATCCTGTATGTAAGATGAATAATCCTAAAATTATAATTTTAGAATGGATTATCAAGGGAAGTGAGAAAAATCAGTTTTGACTATTCTATATTATCACTTAAGCAGTCTATCTCAGCCTTTGTAACACAGAGGAACCCCTGAAATGATGTTCAGATCTTAGGAAACCTTTGACTATAATTACTATATCTACAACTTCCCAAACATTAACTTGGTGGTCAGTGGGAAGAATGCTCCTTACTAGTGTTGAGCGAACCCGGACTGTAACGTTCGGGTCCGTACCGAACTTTTGGGTGTCCGTGGCACGGACCCGGACCCGGACATTTCAAAAATCGTTCGGGTTCGGTCCGGGGTTCTGCTATTTTACTCCACGTGTTGAGAAGCTGCAGGGCAGCCAATCAACAAGCGTTTCACTGGTTTGCCCTTAGAAGCCATCACAGCCATGCCTACTAATGGCATGGCTGTGATTGGCCGGTGCATCATGTGACCCAGCCTCTTTATAAGCTGGAGTCACAGTGCTGCAGTCACATGCTCCTTGGGTTAGTATAGGGAAAGGTAGCTGACGGCGTGAGGGACAGATTTTAGCCATTTTAAGACCTGATCCTGCATCCTGAGATAGATTACTTTACTACTGCTGTCTGTGCTGTTGCTCTGAGGACAGATAGCAGGGTCGAATATTTCTCCGACCCAGTGTACTACGTGGCCGGTTAGTGTCGGTACGGTAATCATCCGTACCGACACTA
>BLSH010472907.1:739149-752749 GCA_018402905.1 Glandirana rugosa | reverse complement strand
AAAAAGTAAGAAATTTGTTTTTTTTTTGCAAAATTGTCGCTCTTCTTTTGTTTATAGCGGCGATCAGAAAAGACGCAGCGATGATCAAATACCACCAAAAGAAAGCTCTATTTGTGGCAAATAAAGGACGCAAATTTCGTTTGGGTACAACGTCGCACGACCGCGCAATTGTCAGTTAAAGCGACGCAGCGCCGAATCGCAAAAAGGGCTCTGGTCCTAAAGTGTGAAATCCTCCCGGGGCTGAACTGGTTAAGGTCATCACAAAGGACAAGGGGGCACTCTTTACGTCTAGAGGAAAAAAGATTTCATCTCCAAATGCGGAAAGGTTTCTTCATAGTTAGAGCTGTGAAAATGTGGAATAGACTCCCCCCAGAGGTGGTTTTGGCCAGCACGGTTGATTGTTTTAAAAAAGGCCTGGATTCTTTCCTAAATGTACAAACATAACTGGCTACCAACATTTATTGGTAAAGTTGATCCAGGGAATCGGGAAGGAATTTTTCCCCCACTATAGCAAAGTGGATCACGCTTTGCTGGGTAATTTTTGCCTTCCTCTGAATCAACTGTGAAGGAAGGATTGTATATATGGGATTGTATGGATATATACTGTATATATATATATATTTTTTATTGGTTGAACTAGATGGACTTGTGTCTTTTTTCAATCTGGCTAACTATATAACTATGATTTCGAGCAAAGTCCCTCTGTCCCTCTTTCCTCCTCATTTGTCCCTCATGTTGCTCTGATCTATATATCTGTATATAAAATGCACTATTTATCTATCAAAAAGTGTTTCCCAGCGCTAAACCTTTCATCCAATTTCTAAATTGCTGAATTTGTAAATTTCAAAAGCCAATATAAAGGAATAATAGAAGTGGTAAAAAAAGTACTTGCTTTAACTCGCTAATAGGTGTCCTTCATTGCTATCTCAAAAAGTTGGGAGGTATGCTAATGCACACCTCCCAACTTTTTGAGATGGAAATGGGGGACACCTATTAGCAAAAGTGTGTTTCCCTAGGACACACCCCCTGCCACGCCCCCTTAATGGAGAATTATACAAAAAAAAATATTAGTTAAACCCACAGGTGCTTTCTTTTTACCTCTACTATTCCTATTATATTGGCTTTTGAAATTTACAAATTCAGTACTTTAGAAAATGGATGAAAAGTTTTGCACTGGGAAACACTTTTTGAAAGATAAAAAGTGCATTTTATATACAATTATACAGATGAGACCAAAATGAGGGACAAATGAGAAGGAAAGAGGGACAGAGGGACTTTGCTCAAAATCAGGGACAGTTGGGAGCTATGCTAATGCAAAGCCTACTCTCTCCAGTGGGGCTCTGTCCCTATCTTACTCCCACACTGCAAGCACATTGAATTACTCCTATTTATACGAATTCTGAGTCAAGATGACTGTCAAAATCGTGCAGGATTTCGGTATCCATTAGCTTTGCTGTCCTCCCCAAGATGGCTGCCTGGAGCCTATAGCAGAGGACATTTATTCTTCAATGGTCTCCTTCCAGTCTGAAGAAGTGGCTCAGTGCCACCTTCAGGTTGCTGGATATATTGCACCCCACACCTGCCAACAAGGGCAAAAACCATATGGTCACCGACAGGTTTTAGCCAATCCTGGCCATTACCGGAGCTCAGCTAACAAAGGCTGAGGCTGGCCAAAACGCAGATTATAGATAATGAAAAACAGAGGGACCCTAATGCAAACCCAAACCCTTTGTTTATAAAGAGAAAAAGACTTAGGAACAGAGGCGGCTCTAGGCTTTGTGAGGCCTTAGGCAAAACCTAGACAAGAAGCCCTACTCACGCCCATAATGGGAAAAATAATTCAAGCAATAAAAAAAATACCTTTATAAAGAGCTTTAAAGTGCTGGTGTCAGTACTCTCTATCTCAGTGCTTGTGTCAGTGTCAAATTAGGCCCTGTGAGTGCGAGGCCTTAGGCGACTGCCTAATTTGCCTAATTAGAGAGACTCTGCTTAGCAAACAAAGCCGTGTGAGCTTTTGTTTTTTTTTCAAGAATGGAAAAACGTTCCACAAACAGATGGAGGAGGTGAAATTAGTAATTTCTCTGCAAAGTCAGTTTTAGAAAATCCATCAACTCCTCCGTAGTAGTTGCGAGCCCCCTGCCTTGTGGTAGTAGCACTTTGTCCATTCTGTGAACTCAGGGCCACACCGAGGGGTGGGCAGAAGAGGCGGCCACAATGGTAACTTCGGCAGCAGGGGTGCAAAATGGGCAGGATATGCAAGTGATGGGTTGGGGTGCCCATTGGCCCTTCCACCTTGGGTGCTAAAGGACCTTGTCCTAGCACTACCCGCACTGCTTTTAGAGGACCCAGGATGCTACATGAAATCCTGGGACCAAGTCATGCTTCTCTTGCGTCTCATTCTTTGGCAGCCAGCTCCTTCTCATGACTAACACCCGGGACTCATGATTCACATTATTGCAGCGTAGGATGTGATTAGCAAGAATTGAAGGCTGAATGCCTCGCAGCCACACTTTTATCGGAGCGCCGAATTCAGAGGGGATCATCTACGCCGCACATTTCATGCGACTGCGATGCAACAGACACATTCTGTTCCTTTTATTTGTAGAGCGAACGTGTGAAAAATGGAAAATGTTGATCTTGAAAGAAAAACGTAATATTAAAACACCAAGGAAACAAAAGTAAAAGAAAACAGTGTAATATTACATTGTGTGGATTTGCCCCCAAGCTGGCATTATTGGCAGGGTAATTACAAAGAATAGATAAGCACTTACCACTCCAATGTGTAGAAGTTACTAAGAATTCAATTCAGCTTCATGTCCCATCTGTACAGCGCCACCTGCAGATCATAGAAGGAGATGTAAGCTATAAAATGAATGACTTTTTTTTTTTTTTAACTTTGTTTATTGAGAAAAATTGCACGTACAAATTATACTTGTCAAGCCAATACAGTGGCAAAGTACTAACCAACAAACAGCGTATACAAAGGGAATTGTCACAGCACTGGCTTATCAAAGCCTGTCAATTCCGAACATACCAAAGCATAATGTATGATGTTAAGATTTTCTATTACAGGTGTTTAAACAGCACCAGCAATTTACTCAGCTCTTTACATACTGTACATTCACATCAGTCCATTTGCATTTTTATTTTATTTTTTTTTAAACCGCTTGCCTACCAGGACAATTTTTTTTTTTTTTTGCAAGCATATTAAATTTGAATTTTTTTTTTCTAGAAATTACTGTAAACCCACAAAAAAGTACATATTTGCTAAAAGCAGAGACCCTGGAGAATAAAATAGTGGTAGTTTAAATTTTACGTAGTTATCTACCAAATGCATATTTTCAGGGTTAAAAAAAAAAAACACTAAAATAAATTAAAGGGCACACAAACACAATACTATACCCGATTTTTTTGTAAAATATAAAAGAAGGTAATGCGTCGGGTAAATAGACAACAAACATGTCAAGTCTTAAAATTGTGCAAATAATGTGGAATCGCAAAAAAATGATGGTACCCAAAATTGTCCATAGGCGATGCTTTAAAGTGGTTGTCTACCCCCAAAAGTGATTTTTACCTACAGGTAAGCCTATAATAAGGCCTATAATAAGGCTTACTTGTAGGTAAAATGAATATCTCCTAAACCTGTACGGTTTTAGGAGATATTCCACTTGCAATGCAGCCGCTGGCGCCACAGCGCATGCGCTGTGATGGCCCAGCAAAGGCCCGGCGCATAGCCAGAGCCGCGAAACCGGAAGAATCCACACAGCAAAGCTGTCCTACCCCTCTGCAGGGAACGGGCAGCCCTGCAGGAGCTTCGTTCTAAGGTATTTCATAATGAGCTAGTATGCGGTGCATACTAGCTCATTATGCCTTTGCCTTACAGTTATTTTTTTTTTGGGTAGCCATCCGCTTTAAAAGCCTTTAAAAATTGAAAGCCTTTACAGGTTATCAGTTTAGAGTTAGCCATGAGTTATGGCCCTTGAATTATTGCGCTCACTCTGATGTTCGCGATCATACTTCACACATGTGGTGGAATTGAGGTTTACATACACGTGCTCGCCCTATGCTGCGCTTTTTATATGGGGCGCGTGTGGGGGTGACGGAGGTGCTTTAATTTTTTTTTTTTTATCTTATTTCTATTTATTTTTATTACTGTAAACACTACAAAAAAACATTCTACAAAAAACGTATATATTTGCTGAAAGCAGAGACCAGGGATAATAAAATGTTGGTAGTTGCAATTCTTTGTCGCACCACATTTACATGGTTATTTACTAAATGCATATTTTCAGGAAGAGATACACTAAAATTAATTATAGGGCACACAAACAGAATATTTTACCCAATTTTTTTGTAAAATATAAAGTGTGTTGAGTGAATACATACCAAACATGTCAAGTCTTATTTATAATTGTGCATGAAGCGTGAAATCAAAAAATGATGGCACCCAAAATTGTCTGTAGGCGACGCTTTAAAGTCTTTACAGCTTATCAGTTTAGACTTCGCCATGAATTATGGCCGTTGAATTAATGCTCTTACTCTGACATTTGTGATGGTACCTTACATGTGTGGTACAAATGATTTTTACATGCACGTGTTCGCCATACACTGAGCCTTTTATATGGGGTGCATGCAGGGTTGACGAACAAGGTTTAATTTTTTTTTTTATTATTTCTATTAATTTTATTTTTATTTAATTTTTTACATTTCGTTTATATTCAACCACAGGTAGAAGGAGAGAAAATTGCATAATGTATGGCCTGCCTTACTACCCATACATACATGCGTTCGCCATACGCTGCGCCTTTTATATGGGGTGCGTGCAGGGTTGACGAACAAGGTTTAATTCTTTTTTTAATTATTTCTATTTGTTTTATTTTTATAAATTTTTTTCCATTTAGTTTATATTCAACCACGGGTAGAAGAAGAGAAAATTGCATAATGTATGGCCTGTCTTACTACCCATACATACATGCTTTTGCCATACTCTGCGCCTTTTATATGGGGTGCGTGCAGGGTTGACGAACAAGGTTTAATTACTTTTTTAACTTATTTTTATTTATTTTATTTTTATTAAATTTTTTACATTTAGTTTATATTCAACCATGGGTAGAAGGAGAGAAAATTGCATAATGTATGGCCTGCCTTACCACCCATACATACATGTGTTCGCCATACGCTGCGCCTTTTATATGGGGTGCGTGCATGGTTGACGAACAAGATTTAATTCTTTTTTTTAATTATTTCCATTTATTTTATTTTTATTTTATTTTTTACATTTAGTTCATATTCAACCATGGGTAGAAGGAGAGAAAATTGCATAATGTATGGCCTGCCTTACTACCCATACATACATGCTTTCGCCATACTCTGCGCCTTTTATATGGGGTGCGTGCAGGGTTGACGAACAAGATTTAATTTTTTTTTTTAATTATTTCTATTTGTTTTATTTTTATAAAATTTTTTCCATTTAGTTTATATACAACCACGGGTAGAAGAAGAGAAAATTGCATAATGTATGGCCTGCCTAACTACCCATACATACATGTGTTCGCCATACGCTGCGCCTTTTATATGGGGTGCGTGCAGGGTTGACGAACAAGGTTTAATTACTTTTTTAACTTATTTTTATTTATTTTATTTTTATTTAATTTTTTACATTTAGTTTACATTCAACCATGGGTAGAAGGAGAGAAAATTGCATAATGTATGGCCTGCCTTACTACCCATACATACATGCTTTCGCCATACTCTGCGCCTTTTATATGGGGTGCGTGCAGGGTTGACGAACAAGATTTAATTTTTTTTTTTAATTATTTCTATTTGTTTTATTTTTATAAAATTTTTTCCATTTAGTTTATATACAACCACGGGTAGAAGAAGAGAAAATTGCATAATGTATGGCCTGCCTAACTACCCATACATACATGTGTTCGCCATACGCTGCGCCTTTTATATGGGGTGCGTGCAGGGTTGACGAACAAGGTTTAATTACTTTTTTAACTTATTTTTATTTATTTTATTTTTATTTAATTTTTTACATTTAGTTTACATTCAACCATGGGTAGAAGGAGAGAAAATTGCATAATGTATGGCCTGCCTTACTACCCATACATACATGCTTTCGCCATACTCTGCGCCTTTTATATGGGGTGCGTGCAGGGTTGACGAACAAGGTTTAATTATTTTTTTTAAATTATTTCTATTTATTTTATTTTTATTTAATTTTTTACATTTAGTTTATATTCAACCACAGGTAGAAGAAGAGAAAATTGCATAATGTATGGTGTGCCTTACTACCCATACATACACGTGTTCGCCATACGAACAAGGTTTAATTTTTTTTTTTTAAGGGTTTTTTTTATTATTTCTATTTATTTTATTTTTATTTAATTTTTATAATTTCGTTTATATTCAACCATGGGTTGAAGAAAAGAAAATGGCATAATGTATTGCCTGCCTTACTGCCTATACATGGATCTAAATTCGGCTGGTTCAGCAGGATCTATGGCCCCACTTAGGGGTTAATTGCTCATTATTTCTAGGGGGTAGAAGAATAAGCAACAATACTTACCTTATTTCTCATTCCCTCAGGCTCCCTCCCCGCTGTACGGCAGGTACCACAAAGCTGCTCCACCTCACCACTCAGGGCTGCTGTTAGAAATTATGGGGCCACGTACAGCCTTTCTGATGCCCCCCCCCCCCCAGCCCCCTGTTTGGCTGGTGAGGCCTGGACCCAGTACAACAGGACCAGTTGTACTGCCTTATCAGCAGCCTTGTCCCCACTTGTCTAGTTGCTGCCTCTCTGACATCATCTGGTACCATTGTATGTGAGAATGTGTGTGTGGGGGGGGGGGGGAGTGCTTCATTCTAGGAGTGGTGGACAGCACTAAGCTTCCAGGGAGGTAAGAAATAAGGTAAGTATTCCTGCTTATTTTGATTCTTTTGACAAAACAGGGATTTAACTCTTGCTGTGCAGTGAGGGGGGAGAACACTAGAGGGAATTAGCAAATTGATGTAATGTATGCATTATATAATTCCCTCTTGTGTTCTCTTGAATTGTTACATGATGCATTATATACACTATATTACCAAAAGTATTGGGACACCCTGCCTTTACACACAAATTAACTTTAATGACATCCCAGTCTTAGTCCTTAGGGTTCAATATTGCGTTGGCCCACCCTTTGCAGATATAACAGCTTCACCTCTTCTGGGAAGGCTGTCCACAAGGTTTAGGAGTGTCTATGGGAATGTTTGACCATTCTTCCAGAAGTGCAATTGCGAGGTCAAGCACTGATGTTGGATGAGAAGGCCTGGTTCGCAGTCTCCACTCTAATTCATCCCAAAGGTATTCTATTGGGTTGAGGTCAGAACTCTGTGCAGGCCAGTCGAGTTCCTCCACCCCAAACTCGCTCACCCATGTCTTTATGGACCTTGCTTTGTGCACTGGTCCAAATCATTTGGTGGAGGGGGGATTATGATGTAGGGTCACTTTTCAGGGGTTGGACTTGGCCCCTTAGTTCCAGTGAAGGGAACTCTTAAGGCAGTGGTTCTCAACTCCGGTCCCCGGGACCCACTAACAGGCCAGGTTTGCAGGATAACTGAAATACATCACAGGTGATGGAATTTGCTGCTCAGTGATTGCAGTATTCTAGTCTGCATCTCCCCAAGGTAATACTTAAAATCTGGCCTGTTGGTGGGTCCCGAGGACAGGAGTTGAGAACCACTGTCTTAAGGTGTCAGACATTTTGGACAATTTCATGCTCCCAACTTTGTGGGAACAGTTTGCAGTTCCATCAAGTTCATGTGCGTGTAAAGGCAGGTGTCCCAATACTTTCGGTAATTTCGTGTAATTTAATGTTTTTCCTATGTTCCTCTGCTTCATCTAGTGGCCATATTGCAGTATACCACTAGTGCCCATAATAAAAGAAAATGTTCAGAAGAGAAATTAGCCCAAAAATATGTTTTTGCCCACTTCACATTATACAAATGCAGATTCAATGGGTAAATGGTTATGCATTTTTTTCTATAAATAGACCCCTTGGTGAGCTTTATGTATTTCTTCCAGATCTGTGCAGTAATCCAGTGTGAGACTTTCCCTTCCTGTAATAAAGACCGCTCACTGCTGCTCCCTCTCCTTGTACAAGGAGACTGGTCTTGTCGCCGCCCCCTCTTTTCTGCAGGCAGCCTGTAGTGGATGAAGTCTGCTGGGCCCCTCCCACATCTCTTCTCTTTGCACAGGCTATGTCCTGAATGATGATGATGATGTCACTACTACTTTTAGGTAATATCTGGGTTTACAAAGACATTGTCTGCACACCAAGTGGATTTATATTTTTTGTGGCTATTGAAGAATATACAGCGCCTTGAAAAAGTATTCATACCCCTTGAAATCTTCCACATTTTGTCATGTTACAACCAAAACCATAAAAATGTATTTTATTGGGATTTTATGTGATAGATCACATGCAGGGAAAGGCGGTTCTACAAAGTATTGATTCAGGGGGGCGCTATACAAAGAAGAAACAAAAACGCACACAAGGGCGCACTGGCCTAGCGCATTATCCTCGGTAATAATGTAAATTTAATAAAAATCATAAAAACAAACTCACAAACAGATTCAGATAACAGGCATATACAGTACTGGAACGGCTACGGATCCAATCCACCGTCTCCTAATGGTATCCTAGATGTGCTGGCTAACGCGTTTCGAGGCCACAGCCTCTTCCTCAGAGCCTCAAATGTACGCCACACTTTGCACATATTTGTAATAAAATTTTGAAAACCATTTATCATTTTTCTTCCACTTCACAATTTTGTGCCACTTTGTGTCGGTCTATCACATAAAATCCCAATAAAATACATTCACGTTTTTGGTTGTAACATGACAACATGTGGAAAATTTCAAGGGGTATGAATACTTTTTCAAGGCACTGTATTTATCAAAAGTTTTTGTGCTTTGAGTTCAGCTTTAATTATGAAGTTTCACTGTGAAAGATGTGAGTTCTGTACTTTTTCATCACATGTGGGTGTCAGAGGAAAGTGACATGGCTGTCCTCTCGTCTATAAATGCCTGAAATATTGGCAAGGACATTGATTTATCACCTTCACCTGGGATTATGGGCTTTAATTGGCTGCTTGAAGTTACTTGCGCCTTCCTGCAGCGCTTGCTTTGGGATTAAGAGCTTCCTGGTGTGAAACGCATTAGAGGCCTGGCAGCTTGGAAAGGTGTAATGTCATTTTTTTGTTGCTTCCACAATAAACCCTCTTTAGGTTTTCCTGTGTGGACTCCATGGCTGAGTGAGCATTGTTAGCTGCACCAGTGACTCCGTGACACCCCAGCGTCTTCCATATTTACCTCCATCTGTGAAAGTGAGCGGCTTCATAACTACGCTCCTATGACCATGTGATAATGTTCCATTAGGCCTTTCCTATTTATATTTTTTTTATTATGTATTCATGGGGGGACATCTGTTTTATTATATGTGCAATACATGGGAGGGTATATATACAAAGTCCAGGAGGGTGGACAGCACCAGCAACCATCTATGCATGCTGCCAGGTGCGTTCCCAAACAAAACACCCAAACTAATAAAATACAAGAGGGTTACAGCACAGTGAGCATATCTTATATCAAAGAATACAGTAACTTCAGTCACCCCTGCCCTTTTTCTATAGTTAAATGTAGTTCCTTAGTTTCTCTGTAATCAGTGGAGCTGCTTGTGATTGCCCTGGTCTGCTCTGAGTTTCATAGGCTATAAGTTCTCCCTGCCTTCTGGATGGTTCTAGAAAAATAGAGGGCAGGGAGAGTCAAATCCCCAGCCAGTCCCTGGGGGAGAGTGCCCAGTAGGTGGCTGGGAGGGATCATAAATAGTTTGAGGCCCGCGGGAGATATGCGTTCTTTGCCATAACTTTTGTATTCCTTTTTGTGCAAACCTTGGAGGGTTCCGCTCTCCCCTTTCCCTCTACACATTCTCCTAACCAACTTGGACAGATTTTGCCTGGGCTCAGTGCTTCAGCACAACCCATTGAATCTCAGTTGATACCATCTTAGGTCCAGTGGGGAAACCAACGGTTGTTTATCTTTGCTTGGAACAATATCCAGTGAACCACTTTTTGGCCCTCAACAAATACAACCAACAGACACACCATTGTCCATACAGGGCAGGGAGAGTCAAATCCCCAGCCAATCCCCGGGGGAGAATGCCCAGTAGGTGGTTGGGAGGGATCATAAATAGTTTGAGGCCTGCGGGAGATATGCGTTCTTTGTTATAACTTTTGTATTCCTTTTTGTGCAATACTACAATAAAAACATTGAAACACAAAAAATGGTGCGGAGTCATTCCCCAAATTTTACACCAGGCCCTTCAGGTCTGGTATAGATTTTAAGGGGAACTCCATGAAAGGTGTAATAAAAAATGGCGCGGTGTTGTTCCCCAAATTTAATACCAGGTCTCTCAGGTCTGGTATAGATTATAAGGGGAACCCCATGAAAAATGTAATGAAAAAATGGTGTGGGGTCATTCTCCAAATTTAATTCCAGGCCCTTCAGGTCTGGTATAAATTTTAAGGGACACCCCCATGAAAAATACAATAAAAAATAGTGCGGTGTCATTCCCCAAATTTCATATCAGGCCCTTCAGATCTTGTATAGATTTTAAGGGGGAACCTATGAAAAACAATTTAAAAAATGGTGTGGGGTCCCACCAAATTCCATGCCAGTTCCTTATCTGAGCATACAGCCTGGCAGGCCAGAAAGAGGTGGACATCCCTGGCAAAGCACCTTGTCCCCATGTTGAGGACAAGAGCCTCTTCCCCACAACCCTGGTCCAATGGTTGTGGGGGTCTGCGGGCAGGGGGACTTATTGGAATCTGGAAACCCCCTTTAACAATAATGGGTTCACCATATAATGCCCATCCCCCAATGAACAAGTCATCGAGCAATGCAGATCCACCTCAGTTGCAATGAATGGCAGAAAAGAACCCGATGACCACTGGCACATTACCTCCCACCGAATTACATCCCTGGGTCCTCGCTGCAATTCCACCTATTTCTAATCAGTAATAGCGCCATTGTAGAAGAGAAACATTCACTACGGCTAGCGCAAAGTGTACTCCTTCATGTGAATAGAACTGACACGTTTTTGGCGCGGTGTGCGGCTTTGTACTTCACCAATTAAGGTAAATATTAGGCTGGCATAAAAGCCCGTCACACAGGTCAGCGGGTAGGAAGTGTATGTTGTTTGTCTTCAGTGAACTTCCTCTCTCGGGGTTTGACAACAAGCCTATTCCCTCATTAAATCAAACCCCGCAAGACTAATTGGTCGCCATTCACTTCCAGAATTGCAATATTCCTCCTATCGAAAAATTATTATCCGCGTCACCCGTGGGACCCATTCTGAAAAAAAAACTCCCTGCCAATTACTGCAGAACGCGGGAGACAGAAGGTCTCCAATGGGCACTAAGGGGCCCTGATGTTGCTCAAATGCTGTAAGCGGCGTGAACTTGGACATTAGCGGGATATTGGAGCCATTTGTGGCCGATCATAAAGCGTTAGAACCTCTCCTCTGCTGTGTCATTCTGTCTTATACAGAGCTGAGGATAGAATGTTAAAGGGCTGAAAAATCGACACTTTATTTTTTTTCCAAGGAGGTCTCCCTCCTCCAACTGAACTATTCCTAGCCCCTCATATGGAACTTATGGGCTCACAGCTTTCTAGGAAGAGGAGGAGGTCTGTAGCCATCTGCTCTGCTTGTAGGAGGACTTTCAGTAACTTCACAACAGCAAGTTTTTGAACAGAAAACCCGATGAAAGCTGAGTCATCCGTTGTTAAGGACGCGGGGGGCGGCTTCCCAGCCTGCTCCTTAGCAACCAGCTCAATGCGATAAATTACCAAATTAAATAAAGTGGTAACTACCGCTAAAATGAACAAATACCGCATTCGTTATTTAACCACTTGCCGACCGCCAACCACAGGTTGACGGTGACAAAGTGGCTCGTTATCGCAAATCGCCGTCATACGACGGCGGCTGCGATAACGCGCACTGTGAGCGCGCGCGCGCCGCCGGAGGCGCGCCCGCGCACTCACTGTGTTCGGGGAGGGCCAGGGAGCGGGTCCGGCGGCTTCGATTGCCGCCGGCCACCCGCGATGGCCCCCCCGGAGTGAAGGAGCGGAGGTCCGTGTATGTAAACACGGACCTCCGCTCTGTGTGAGGGGGAAGGGCTGTGATTACAGCCTTCCTGTATACGAAGGCTGTGACCACTTCCCTTCCCCAGCTAGGGCAGTCCCCCCATAGTTAGAACACGCCCAGGGAACATAGTTAACCCTTAGAGCGCCCCCTGCAGGTTAACCCCTTCACTGCCAATGGCATTTACACAGTAATCAGTGCATTTTTATAGCACTGATCGCTGTATAAATGCCAATGGTCCCAAAAAAGTGTCAAAATAGTCTGACATGTCCGCTGAAATATTGCAGTACCACTAAAAATCGCAGATCGCCGCCATTACTAGTAAAAAATTTAAAAAAACCCCCCAAAAATGAATTCTCATCATCCGTAAACGCGACCACTTTTGCGCAAACCAATCAATAAACGCCGATTGAGATTTTTTTTATCGCAAATATGAGGAAGAATATAAATCGGCCAAAACCGAAAAAGAAATTTGGTTTTTTTTTGCAAAATTGTTGCTCTTCTTTTGTTTATAGCGGCGATCAGAAATGACGCAGAGGGGATCAAATACCACCAAAAGAAAGCTCTATTTGTGGGAAAAAAAGGACGCAAATTTAGTTTGGGTACAACGTCGCACGACCGCGCAATTTTCAGTTAAAGCGACGCAGTGCCGAATCGCAAAAAGGGCTCTGGTCCTAAAGCTGGAAATCATTCCGGGGCTGAAGTGGTTAACGCAAACTTCTTAGCGAATTACACTTTCAAAACTGATTTACGCCAATCGTTATTTTACCGGATTTTTTGGCCTGTTATTTAACTCTTAGTGAATTGACCCCAATTTTCCTTCCCTATCCAAGTTCTCAAATAAAACAAAAACAACTTAAAAAAAAACCTAGACTGGTCAGTAGAGTGACAAGCGGAACTGAATGTGCACCTGACTGTGTGAATCTACCTTGTGCCTGGCTGCGGACCAAAAGTAGGGAAACCCGGACAAACATACCAGTGGCTCCCGGGGGGGGGGGGGGGGGCGCAGTTATTTGCAGGCACACATACTCCGGATTTACAAGTTTAATTTATATTTATTTATTTACATCACGATGGGGGGGGGGGGGGGGGCCCTCGGTGACCATACAAACAGGCCCAAAGGGATGAAAACCAGGCGTCGGTCCGTGTTCCATCTAAGTGTGTCAGTCCACGTGTAAGTCAAGGCGAACAGTGAGATGACTGGTCAGATCCAAAAAAAAATTCAACAAAAACAAAATAAACTCTTGAACCTATCCCTTCCTTTTAACCCCAGTTAAGTGATTCTCAATTTATTGTCCGGTTTTTTAGGCCATTTTATTGCTAACCGCATTTAGTCAAAACTTTCACATTAAGCGATTCTTCAAACGCAATTGGTGAAGTCGGGGCCTTACTAAAGGTCGAAATCCTGG
>BLSH010472907.1:720167-733852 GCA_018402905.1 Glandirana rugosa | reverse complement strand
AGTGGGCATTTAGAAAAGAAAGGTGCTGGTAAATTACATATTGATTAGCCCCCTCCCCCACTCTCCATCCTGAAACATCCCCTGCAGCAGCCAGGGGAGAGGAGGGAGGCCAGCAGCACTGCGGAGCAGAGGGAGCCAACACGGGGGGGGACCCGGGTAGTAGGGGGAATTGGCACTGTGCATAGTAATTAGGATGTGCCCAGGCACCCCCCCCCCCTGTGCATGCCTATGTTAGCAGCCCCTACGGGGGGTACCGCTACAGCTCTTTACACATGGACCTGGAAAGCTTATGTGTTACTTTGGAGTATCTGCGGCCCTGTGCCTCCTTCCTTGTGTGATTAGCAAATAAAACGTTCAAAAAGGACAGAAAGTCACTGACGCCCAATGATTTCTTAGTTTCACATCTTAGCCATGGATTCAGCTCTGGGGTGAAATGCTGGCCCTCCCTGATCCTGGGGTACCCCAGGGGTCAGGGGGCCACTACAGTATGCTGTCTTGTTTCTTGGCCTTGATGAAGGGGGTTTTGAGCCTCTGAAACGCGTTGGAATTATCGTGTCATGAAGAATTCTTACTAGACAAATTCTAGTTTTGTGGGTCTTTCGTCCTTTTAATATGCCATAGAGTTTAATGGAAGCGTAGATATTAATAATAGGTTTGATTAAACAGTTTGATAGCATTATGCAAGGAAGATTGTACTTTCTGTTAAATGTCATTATTTTCTTCTCCAGGTTTGACTTCTTCCCAGAAAACTGATTTTAACTATATGAGCGAGACTGGGGAGTTACAATGAAGAAAAGTCAAAGTGTAATGACTGTAACAGCAGAAGAGGTAATGTGTCCTTTGTTTTACCAAAATCTTATCCAAATTCAAAATGTTTAACTTTTTACCAGGAATGCTACTATCTATCTATCTATATATTAAAGCGGAGTTCCACCCAAAAATGGAACTTCCGCTTTAAGCACTCCTCACCCCCTTACATGCCACATTTGGCATGTAATTTTTTTGGGGGGGGGGTGTGTCCCCAGGTTTCAGAGGGACTTCCTGTCCCTCTTCCACCTTCCGCCTCTGGGCCGCCTAGGCGACTCCTCCTCTCCTCCTAGGCGGCCCCTCCCTCCTGGCAATCTTCTGGGACACGTCACAGGTCCCAGAAGATTGCCTGGCCACTGGCAACGCGCAGCGCGACTCGCGCATGCGCAGTGCGTGCCCGGCCGTGAAGCCACGGCCGGCGCCCACACCTGAAATGCCGGCGCCGCAGGGAGGAGGGGGGAGACGAGCGAGGCTTCGGGCGCAGCCGTCGCTGGACCGGGAGACAGGTAAGTTAGTGTTTATTAAAAGTCAGCAGCTACACTTTTTATAGCTGCTGACTTTTAATAATCCAAAAAACAAGTGGAACACCGCTTTAACTATATTACCAAAAGTATTGGGACGCCTGCCTTTACACACATATGAACTTTAATGACATCTCAGTCTTAGTCCATTGGGTTCAATATTGAGTTGGCTCACCCTTTGCAGCTATAACAGCTTCACCTCTTCTGGGAAGGCCGTCCACAAGGTTTAGGAGTGTCTATGGCAGTGGTTCTCAACTCCGGTCCTCGGGACCCACTAACAGGCCAGGTTTGCAGGATAACTGAAATGCATCACAGGTGATATCTTTTGCTGCTCAGTGATTGCAGTGTTCTAGTCTGCATCTCCCCAAGGTAACACTTAAAATCTGGCCTGTTGGTGGGTCCCGAGGACCGGAGTTGAGAACCACTGGTCTATGGGAATGTTTGACCATTCTTCCAGAAGTGCATTTGTGAGGTCAGGCACTGATGTTGGATGAGAAGGCCTGGCTCACAGTCTCCACTCTAATTCATCCCAAAGGTGTTCTATCGGGTTGAGGTCAGGACTCTGTGCAGGCCAGTCAAGTTCCTCCCCCCAAACTCGCTCATCCCATGTCTTTATGAAGTCTGCGATGCGGGAACCGGCTCTATAATCGCGCCGGTTCCCGCATGGCACATGTGTGAACCAGGGCTCAATGTGCAGAAGATCACACAATTCAAACACATTCATGATTTACTATAGTGTGAATGCACCATCTCAGCCAATCAACAGGCCGCTGTGTTCCACGACTGATTATACTTTCAGTATGTTCATGTTCATATGGCGTCTACCTTCAATGTGTAAGTGCAAATCACACTCACAAATGCTGAATGAATTCCTTGACTCACAATCTATTTTTTTTGTCTCTATAGAGCATACAAGGATTGTCAGAGTGCTTCCTCAGCAAATCCTACAGCTCATATGGATATAATATTGGGATAGATCTGTGGAAAGGAAGACGGTTTTGCCCCGGGACGCTGCAGTTGCCGCCGCTACATCAGCGGCAGGTGCGCAGGGCGAAGACCCCAGATTACATCCACCGACCAACAACCCTACCTCTGGTGCCGCCTCCGAGGATCGCTGTGACGCCGGTGGAGAGAGACTGGTAGGTGTTACATTCTAGGGGTATTGTGGGGATTCTGCACCCGTCCAACTCCCTACCCCCACTTCCCCCGTCACCATTATGCAAATGTAATGTTATAAAAATATGTGTAAGATGCGGTTTTCATAGCTCTGCATCCAGTGTGGACAAATCAGATTGTTCCTGTACAATGTGTGCAGTTAAATGCATCATAGAATGGAATTTGTGGAAATATACTATAGGGTTAATTTACTAAAACTGCAAAATCTGGTGCAGCTGTGCATGGTAGCCAATCAGCTTCTCACTTCAAATGTGAAAAGAAGGCTGACCACTCCAGGTGAAAAGAATCTGCCCTGTGGACCCAGGTGAGTGCTCGCCACGGGTCGCCACCGCTACTCACAGGAAAAAGGAATGTCCGCACATCAACTTCGGGTCCAACAAATGTATTTGTAACATTCCATATAGCATGTCATATGTCCTCACAGGACCAGTCTGCAAACGATGGACATGTTTCGTGCACCTCACATGCACTTAATCATCAGGTGATGTGTATAGATACTAAGCTAAGTTTATGGCCACACTGGAAAGTGGTTGTATATTATGTCTATAAGTCTTCTCCAGTGTCCCATGGTCAAGTTCTCACAATTGCCTAGCCTGATGGACTTTCTTGGCCAATCCCTATTGTTTTTCCCTTTAGGCAAGTTGACATCTTCATCGCCTTCCTCCTGTTCTCTCCACAGCCACAAACATTCAAGTTGACACAATATTTAATACATAAAGGGATCAGTCTATCGAGCACTACATCCCACATAGACACATTGGAGAAAACAAAAAAACGGCAATATGTACTTTGAAGGTGCTGAAGGACGAACAGACTAAAAAGTTTATGTAATTTTACAAACTTTATTTTGCAACAGTCAAAAACATATATTCACATCTAACATAAAATGGGAATGAAGACTGTATTTTGTTGAGAAAAAAAAACTCTTAAAAGAACTGTGTGATTATTTAGTTTTAGATCCTAGAAGTCTTCCTGAAGAAGTGGGTTTATCCCTTGAAACGTGTTGAGGCACAACTGTATGAGGACACCCCCCATATATATTATATATTGTGTAGAGTGATGGCATATGTGATATGGGTAACTTGTAGCGGGTCCAATGCAATTAAGAGTGTTTCTCAACACAATCCAATCTTCACTCTTGTTTTTATGTGAAAATATGTTTTTTAACCACTTAACGCGAATTGCTGTTTATAAACGATGGCTGCTTTAAGTGGAAGTATCGGGGTATAGTCTGCAGCTACAGGCTATACCCTGGTACCGTTTTTTAGAGCAGACGGCCAGCTATCCGGAGATAATGGCCGATCCGGCTCGGGAGTCACTCGGTCGTTATGCCAGGCAACGGGAGGGGACAACCGCCCCTCCCACCATTGTCCACTCTTCTCCGGCCTCCCGTGCCACGAGGAGACCGGAGCTCTGATCTTACGCTTCTGGCCGCTGTGTGGAGTCCCTGTGGAAGCCGGAATTTGATCGGGACTCCTTGGTACGTTTCCGGAAGCGACGTCACTTCCGGTTTACTTGGTGGCCAACGGCACCAGTTTTAAGAAAATTACAGTATTCAGAATCGCCATTTTTGGCGATCGTAATACTGTGAAGTGTAAAGGAGGGATGGGGGGATCTTTTAGACCCCCCATCCCTCCATAAAGAGTACCTGTCACCATATATTATTATCACAAGGGATGTTTACATTCCTTGTGATAGCAATAAAAGTGAACAGATTTTTTTTTTTGAAAGGAACGGTGTTAAAAAAAATAAATAAATAAATAAATAAAAATTTGAAAAAATGTTTTAGAGCGCCACTGTCCCCGCGAGCTCGCGCAGCAAAGAAAACGCATACGTAAGTCGCGCCCGCATATGAAAATGGTGTTCAAACTACACATGTGAGGCATCGCCGCCATCACGTGAGCAATAATTCTAGTAAAAGACCTCCTCTGCACCTCTAACCTGGTAACCGTTAAAATTTTTTGCAGCGCCGCCTATGGAGATTTTTAAGTACCGGAGTTTGTCACCATTCCGCGAGTGAGCGCAATTTTCAACCGTAACATGTATGGTATCAATTTACTCAGCGTAACATCCTCTTTCACAATATACAAAAAAATGGGCTAACTTTACTGTTGTCTTATTCTTTAACTCAAAAAAGTGAATTTTTTCCAAAACAATCTCGCTTAACCCCTACAGATCCGCGCTATTGCCGAAGTACAGCTCCAGCGCGGATCTGAAATGGCAGGACGACGTCCATGGACGTTGTCCCCTGTGCACGCTCCCGGCGCACCCCCTGGCGGCAGCGGCGGCGTGCGCGTGGCCGTGCCCGTGGGTCGGGCAGACTCGATGTCCGCTCGAGACCCACAATCGCCTGACAGAGCTGCAGAACGGGGAACCGCCGATGTAAACACAGCGGTTCTCTGTTCTGTGAAGGGGACATAGCAGATCTACTGATCCCTGTCACTGGGATCAGTGAGATCTGTTATGTCCCAACCAGCCCCGCCCCCCCACAGTTAGAACACGCCCAGGGAACACTGTTAACCCCTTCACTGCCAATGACATTTACACAGTAATCAGTGGATATTTAAATTTCTGATCGCTGAATAAATGTCATTGGTCCCAAAAATGTGTAAAAAATGACATGTCTGCTGCAATATCGCAGTATCGCAGTACCGCTAAAAATCGCAGATCGCTGCCATTACTAGTAAAAAATAAATAAATAATAAAAACCCCATAAATCAATTCCCAGTTTGTAGATGCGATAACTTTTGCGCAAACCAATCAATATACGCCGATTTTGATTTTTTTTTTTACCAAAAATATGTAGAAGAATATATATCAGCCAAAACTGATGAATAATTTTTTTTTTAATGGATTTGTATTTTAGCAAAAAGTAAAAAATATTGTTCTTTTTTGCAAAATTGTCGCTCATTTTTTGTTTATAGTGGTGATCAGAAATGACGCAGAGGGGATCAAATACCACCAAAAGAAAGCTCTATTTGTGGGGAAAAAAAGGACGCAAATTTTATTTGGGTACAACGTTGCACGACCGCGCAATTGTCATTCAAAATGCGACAGCGCTGAAAGCCGAAAAACGGTCTGGGCAGGAGGGGGGTTTAAGAGCCCAGTAAGGAAGTGGTTAAAAGATCGCTGCACAAATACCATGTGACAAAAAGTATTGCAATGATCGCCATTTTATTCTCTAGGGTGTTTGGGGGTTCTAAGTAATTCTCTAGCAAAAAAAAAAATGATTTTAACTTGTAAACAACAAATGTAAAAAAAGGCTCTGGGGCTTAAGTGATTAAAGTTTAAATAAAAGCGTTTAGCCTGCTCATCCTTCAGCACCATCAAAGTCCATAGCGCCTGTTTTCTGTTTTCTCCAAGTTCGCACAATGCAAACAGACCTTCTCCTTCATCTGAATGGCCATTGGTTGGCTGCATCATGCCTGGAATCCGTGGTCTTCACTCTGTAGGCGCCATTCTTGTCTCTAAAATAAATGAAATAGTTGTTCTTGTGAAGTATGAGTTGGCTTTATAGGCGCTGTAACAAGCAACACCCCGACTTATTCCACCTGTGATGTTTATGTTCAATATGCTTCTTATTTCATATCTACTTGTATGTGTTGATTGCATGTCAGGAGCGAAGAAGGGAAACAGATGGTGGAACTTCTGGTGGTGACTAAACTTATGTCGTTTATATGTATGTGCGGAATTATTAATATATACATAGCATGTAGGTTTTCAGGAGGCCCTGTCCTTTGGTGAACTCCAGAAGCACTTTCTTTTTTGCTCTTTTTTTTTTTTTTTTCCACCAAGTTTTGGCCAACTGTGTCCTTTACTATAGTTGTAAAAATGAGAGCATTGTACTCCTCTGCGTTGCCATCATATGTCTGGCAGCAGGAGATTTGGGGTGTCTGGAGCTGTCAGTCTTTGAAATCCCACACCCTCCTCCAGGGTCAGTTCCTCCCACATGCCGCTCAGCAAATGTTCTGGATAAATTAACTTTATTGCTCAGCACAATCTCAGGCACTCCACCCAGGATCTTCCCTCCTATGGGTCTTGCCCCCTACTGGGGACATAGAGCATGACCCCGAGTGAAGTGTCAGTGCTTTGTGTGGATCCAGAACTTTGCTGAGCGTGGAGGAGTAAGCGCCCGAGGGTTGGAATTGGCAGTGTGTGGAGCGGTTCTTTCCTCTTGTGAGATGCAATAGGGCTCAATGTGAGGCTGTGCTGGAAGGTGCCCAATGATAATGAAGATTGGAGAGAGAAATTTTGCAAGGGCCTCCTGAAGAAGTGGGTTTATCCCTTGAAACGTGTTGAGGCACAACTGTATGAGGACCCCCCCCCATATATATTATATATTGTGTAGAGTGATGGCATATATGATATGGGTAACTTGTAGTGGGTCCAATGCAATTAAGAGTGTTTCTCAACACAATCCAATCTTCACTCTTGTTTTTATGTGAAAATATATATTTTTTAACCACTTAACGCGAATCGCTGTTTATAAACGACGGCTGCTTTAAGTGGAAGTATAGTCTGCAGCTACAGGCTATACCCTGGTACCGTTTCTTAGAGCAGGCGGCCAGCTATCTGGAGATAACGCTCTAACGAGCAGGGTCCTCTGATTCCTCCTGTTTGAATTGTATTGTAATTTGTACTGTCTGCCCTAATATTGTAAAGCGCTGCGCAAACTGTCGGCGCTATATAAATCTTGTATAATAATAATAATAATAATAACGGCCGATCCAGCTTGGGAGTCACTCGGTCGTTATGCCAGGCAACGGGAGGGGACAACCCCCTCCCACCACTGTCCACTTCTCTCCTCCTATGGGTCTTGCCCCCTACTGGGGACATAGAGCATGATCCTGAGTGGAGTGTCAGTGCTTTGTGTGGATCCAGAACTTTGCTGAGCGTGGTGTTGAAGGAAAAGACCATGGAGGAGTAAGCGCCCGAGGATTGGAGTTGGCAGTGTGTGGAGAGGTTCTTTCCTCTTGTGAGATGCAATAGGGCTCAATGTGAGGCTGTGCTGGAAGGTGCCCAATGATAATGAGGATTGGAGAGAGAAATTTTGCAAGGGCCCAGAAGGATCCGATACTCCTGGAAGGGTCAGATCCTTAAGAAATGTTTGAAGCTTTTCACATTCAGAAGCAGGCTTCCACTCACAGGTAGGCCTGTATGTCAGGTGTAGTTCTGGCTACATATAGGGATGGGGCTCCAGGGTTCCCTTCAAGGCAGCGTAGGAACTGCAAAGGTGGAAATGAAGTAAATAGAGAATTCAATGTACAAGTTTACAGAAATGAGTCCACACACAAGAAGGGTCAGCATGTGAGAAAGGAGATGCTGCTAGATTAGGGTGACCAGACGTCCACGGTTTCAGGGGACAGTCCCTGGACTGAGGACACTGTCCCCAGAGCAAGTCTGTCCCCGGTTTTGTCCCCGGGTTGGATTTGAACAGGAGCCCGGGCAATTTCAAAGACAGTCAGTGCAGAATTAAAAAAAAAAATTCTGAATTACAAACCCTCGTTCCGTTGCTCCTACTAGCTTACGGGGTGTGTATTTCTTCCATTATCTGTGCCCCTTTCTGATGATCATCTGACTATTTCTTCAGTTTCAGGCGCATGCCCATTCTTCTCCCGCTCGCATGTTCTTCTGTCTTGACTCAAGTCCCGGCCAGCCACCTGCCTGCCTATCTCCTTGCCATCTCCGGCGGAGTGATCCTTTGATTGCCCTAGATGTTAACCCCTTCAAAGCCAGTGTCATTAATACAGTGAAAGTGCATATTTTTAGCACTGATCATTGGTTCCCACAAAGTGTCAAAAGTGTCATTTAGTGTCCTATTTGTCCGCCTCAATAACGCAGTCCCACTATAAGTCGCTGATTGCCACCATTGCTAGTAAAAAAATATATATATATCCCCGGATTTCTTTTCAAAAATCTGGTCACCTTATGCTAGATTTATTTTCCCCCCAACAAGGGTTTATTAACATTTTACTTACCGTCTGCATGCTACCATATACCCTTATATACTTCTAGCAAACTTTTGCATTAAAACAGGGATTCTTGGTTGATTGAAATGCATGTTTTGGCCAACTGCATCAAGTGAATGATCTGTCTCTAGCCAATGCCAAGTACTCACTTCCCCTAACATATGTTATTGTAATGTTGTATGCACAATGCTATGTACAATATCTCATAAAAGTGAGACATTAATGGCTGTGTGTTGAGTTATTTTGAGGGGACAGCAAATTTACACTGTTATACAAGCTGTACACTCACTACTTTACATTGTAGCAAAGTGTCATTTCTTCAGTGTTGTCACATGAAAAGATAGAATAAAATATTTACCACAATGTGAGGGGTGTACTGACTTTTGTGAGATACTATATATATATCTGTGTGTGTGTATTGTGTGCGTGTTCTGTTCTTTCAGACCGCACATGCGCAGCGTGTACTCTCTCCTGTCTCCTATGAGGACCTCAGCAGCTGTAACAGGAGAGAGTACACGCTGCGCATGCGCAGTCCGAAAGAACAGGCTGGCGCTCCCTCCCATAGCACTAGAGAGCTCTGATCCCAACAGATCCTCTGTCCCTACAATAAGTGCAGATTGAGCCATCACAGGCTGTGGAAGATTTTAGGAAGGTTCCTTATTAATGTGGCTTTGGCCGGCATTCTATGAACTGAAAGAAAGGTAGGTTTAGCACACTATGCTGCCAAACCCATATGGGACGAATACTTAGTGTGTTTTTTAGTAAAGGTGAACATACACTTTAAGGTACATACTTTTTAATTAATGGTGTAATATGATTTGCTCTAGACTGGATGGCCAGATACATTACAAAAGACGCATAGTTGGTAAGGTTGAATAAAAACACCAATTCATCCAGTTCAACGTGTGTGTGTCTACCACTTCCCATATCCCCGTATGTTCTGCTCAATAAGATGCCCATCTAAGAGTTTTTTTTTTTTCATTAGCGGCATTTCCGTCTGGCACCACCAATTGTGGAAGGGTGTTCCACATCCTTCCCCGTATGTTCTGCTCAATAAGATGCCCATCTAAGAGTTTGTTTTTTTTCATTAGCGGCATTTCCGTCTGGCACCACCAATTGTGGAAGGGCGTTCCACATCCTTCCCCGTATGTTCTGCTCAATAAGATGCCCATCTAAGAGTTTGTTTTTTTTCATTAGTGGCATTTCCGTCTGCCACCACCATTTGTGGAAGGGCGTTCCACATCCTTACCACTCTAACAGTAAAAAAATCCTTATGCAGTTGAAGGTTGAACCACTTTTCGTCCAACTTCATCGAGTGGCCACATGTCTTCTTGAGTGACCTGAATAGTTTCCTCCCTACGCTGAAATCACCATCAAGATATTTGTATATTGTTATGATATCCCCTCTTAAGCGTCTCTTCCCCAGTAAGAATAAATGTAATGCTGTCGTTCCTCATAATGGAGGTCCTCCAGTCCCCTTATTAGTTTTGTTGCCCTTCTCAGGACTCTCTCCAGCTCCAGCACATCCCTCCTGAGGACCGGTGACCAGAACTGGACGGAATACTCCAAATGCGGCAGAACCAGAGTTTTATAAAGCAGTAGAATTGTAGTTTTTACTCTAGAGTAAATCCCCTTTTTTTAATGAATGCTAATAGTCTGCTGGCCTTAGTTGCTGCAGCTTGGAATCGCATTCTGTTTCTGAGCCGGTGACCCACTAGACTCAAAATAATTCTCTCAATTTATCCTGGACGCCCATGTGAAAGAACCCAAGAAGATATTTTTTCCTTTTGAATTTTCCAATTCTGTTTTTGACCTGCAGACTATTTTGTAACACTAGGGGGCAGCATTGGCCCTTCTTATAATTTCCACAGCACACAGTTGTCAGATAATCATAGCAGTACACTGAATCCCCTCCATTCTGTGTGTTCTCATGTGTTGGGTGTACTGAGGTCATTTTTATCATGGAGACCCAAGCATACATAGGGAGATTATTCAATCCCGATGATAAGAACGTCACTTAGCCTCTGTGCTGCCAGCGTTTTTGGCATGTCGCCGGCCTTGTAATAACAGATAACCAGCGTCGGTGAGTCAGAAATGGATGAACAGAGGAGGAATAGTTCAGGAAATTGCAGATATCAATATGTACATTGTTCTTTATACATATGTTCATTGGCCACAATCTGACCAGTATAATGATAAAGACACATATTAAGGGAGCAACGTCAAAATGGTCATTTAAAGCAATGGTTATCAACTTTCAAGGTAAAGAGGGCTTCAAATGCGGCCCCCAATGTCTCCAAAGGGCTGCAAATAATATTTATTGCATGTAATGTTCCAGAAAACTATTACAGGTGGAAACATTTTTGGAACAGCAATAAAGGGGACTTTAACCACCTCAACACTGGGCACCTTCACCCCCTCTCTGCCCAGGCCAATTTTCAGCTTTCATCGCTGTCGCTCTTTGAATGACAATTGCGCGGTCATACAACAATGTATGACATTTTTATCATTTTCTCCCCACACATAGAGCTTTCTTTTGGTGGTATTTAATCACCACTGGGGTTTTTATTTTTTGAGCAAAAAAAAAAAGACCAAAAATTTGGGGGAAAAAAACGTTTTTCTTAGTTTCTGTCAGAAAATTTTGTAAACAGGTAATTTTTCTCCTTCACTGATGTGCACTGATGAGACAGCACTGATGGGCTCTGATAGGCTGCACTGAAGGGCACTGATAGGTGGCACTGATATGCAGCACTGATGGGCTACTGATAGACGACACTTATGGGCACTAATAGGTGGCACTGATGGGCACCGATAGGTGGCACTGATAGGTGGCACTAATGGGCACTGATAGGTGGCACTGATGGGGCACTGATAGGTTGCATTGATACTGTATGCAGCACTGATAGGTGGAACTTATGGGACCTGATAGGCGACACTAATGGGCACTGATAAGCACTGATGGACACTGATAGGCGGCACTTATTGGCAATGATAGGTGGCACGGATGGGCGGCATTAATGGGCACAGATGGGCGGCACTGGTGGGTGCTGAAAGGCAGTACTGATTGGCCTCACTGATGGGCACAGATTGGCCTCACTGATGGGTACAGACAAATGTCACTGATTGGTACAGACTGGTGTCACTGTTGGGCACAGAGTGGTGTCACTGATGGGCACAGAGTGGCGTCACTGATGCGGGTGCTCTGATTACCTATGAAATCAAAAAATAGCGGGTAAGGCGCTGCCATCTATGAGGTGCAAAAAAGTGCAAACAAAATGTACAAAGGTGCAAAAATGTATAAATTAAATGCAAGGTATTTGTCTGATAAAAGGTGCAAAAAATGTGCAAAGATGGCCGAGTTGTGGTTAATCAATAAAAATCTATAGTGTGGATGATCAATAGTAATTTGCATACACAAATAACACAATGCTGAATGGATCGAACACAAAGTTCTGCAGAATCGGAAATGTTGCCTAATATAAGGTGCAGAATTGTGCAAAGATGGCTATGGTGTAACTGTAAATGAACAATAAAAATGATCAAAAAATGCTTTGGGCAATCAATAGAAAATACATATATCAATAACACAGTGCTAAATAAATCAATTGCAAAGTCCTGCAGAATAGGGAATGACAGATGCAAACTTCTAAGTCCACTATAAAAGTGCAAGTGCTTTAAAACATAATCCGTGATCCAAAATGTGAGCGTTAAGTAAAAAGATATCTCACAACCTTATACTCCTTCCAAATGAAATAATGAGCTCGTTAACCAGACCATTTCATCCCACGGATGGTGCCACTGTTGCGATGGTATGTTGGTAAAGATATGATCCAGCCCTTCAGTAAGTATGGTAAAACCTCATATAAATGATAAGAGAGAAGAATCTTCCTTAATGTAAGATAATGATGCAGCAAACCCTCACTTACCTACACCAAGAGAAGCCAGATCGTGTGCCAGGAAGTACGCTCAATTGCGTTCCAGTAGACCTAACCGGAAATTACGCAATGACGTGCTGGCTCCGACTTACGCGTTTCGTCATCAGACGTCATCGGAGGCGATACACGTCTCCCCTGTGAGGAGATGCCGCTGATCGGCATTGCCTATATGGCGGACGGGAGGTGGTTAAAGGTGCCATAACACATACAGTATATCATAAATATACTGTATCAATTTGTATTATACTCCCACAATAAAAATATGTAAATACAGAGATATGTTACAATCAGGCAAGGAATATTGTATACAAATTCTTATGTTGTTGACAAATGCTCTTTTCGCTCAACATGTTTCGCCAAACAGCTTCTTCAGGAGCTGCAAAGCATTATATATATATATATTGTCACAACATCGAGATTCACTAAACAGCCTTTGCAAGTAGTCACTAAAGTTAATCCATAGAAGGAGCCAGCCCCATCAGTATTAGTAGGCCATAGGGGGAACAAATGGAGACCAGGAAGATCCCTCCATAAACTTAAAATGATCTCAAGGTGATGTTCAGCAGAGTGTTGAAGACATCACGGGGGGAGAGGTAATATAGGGGAACTTGACAATTTCACAAGGTTAAGGGCCTATTCCCTGCAGACGCTGTCCCAGATGGTAGACTTGCTGGAGGAAATGGTCAGAGATTGTTCTACTGGTTAGAGACTCCATTTGCTAGTTCTATGCACTCTTTTGTCTGAAACTGGATGTGGCCATTCCAGCTGAATTTTAGCACAGTTGCAGGGTTTGTTTTCATGTGACACCTTAAATGGCTTTTTAAAGTGGACCTGTCAGTTACTTGTCTCATGTCACATGTCTACTTGAATAAATTCTTGATATGTCACAATAATCTACAATATCATTTTTCTATCTATCCTTGATCTGCAGCTAAAGACATTGCCCGAGATGAGTTGATGTCATCTTCCTTCTTCAGGCAGAAGGAAGTATTTCCTCAGTCTCCTCTTCCCCGGGGGGGGGATGGAAAGATAGCGCTGGGCCCGTAGATTTATTCTACTGGTATTGTTATGTTAAGGTATAATAATGTTCCTGTAAATGATCTGGTTCCTGGGCAGGCAGCTTCAACACCCCTGAGGATCTCCACAGCAGGGCCGATCCTGGGCGGGCGCGGGTTGCAGGGCACCAAACTGTAAGAGTTCTCTCATCTCCATGTTCACTGTGCTGATCCCTGCCGAGCAGCTTCCCGGAGGGCGGTGGCTGTGAGATGAGAAGAGCC
>BLSH010472907.1:672773-695211 GCA_018402905.1 Glandirana rugosa | reverse complement strand
GTGACACGTTCGCTATTATAACTTTACCTTCCTCATAGTCTGGTGACGTTTAGATGGTTCTGGACCGGAAGGGAGAAAGGCCAGGTCTTGGTAGATTTGCAGTGGTCTGATACTCCTTCCATTTCAATATTATCGCTTGCACAGTGCTCCTTGGGATGTTTAAAGCTTGGGAAATCTTTTTGTATCCAAATCCGGCTTTAAACTTCTCCACAACAGTATCTCGGACCTGCCTGGTGTGTTCCTTGTTCTTCATGATGCTCTCTGCGCTTTAAACGGACCTCTGAGACTATCACAGTGCAGGTGCATTTATACGGAGACTTGATTACACACAGGTGGATTCTATTTATCATCATTAGTCATTGAGGTCAACATTGGATCATTCAGAGATCCTCACTGAACTTCTGGAGAGATTTTGCTGCACTGAAAGTAAAGGGGCTGAATAATTTTGCACGCCCAATTTTACAGTTTTTTATTTGTTAAAAAAGTTTGAAACATCCAATAAATTTCATTCCACTTCATGATTGTGTCCCACTTGTTGTTGATTCTTCACAAAAAATTACAGTTTTATATCTTTATGTTTGAAGCCTGAAATGTGGCAAAAGGTCGCAAAGTTCAAAGGGGGCTGAATACATTCGCAAGGCACTGTAGAGGCCTCCACAGCACCTCTGCTACATCTTCACCACTTCCACCCAAACTCTCCTCCCCTTTCTGGGAAGATCACAGTATTTAAGGAGGCCTGCCCCCTGCCAATCTCAGAAGGGCATTGGTCAGGGCTCCTTAACATACACAGCAATTGACACCTCCTCATCCATCCCCCCTTCCAGCACTTTCTGGAACCAAGGGGAGGAGTATTCAAGGGGTGCTCCTCTCTACAATCTCCAGCCTACTCTGAGCTACTCCCATGCCCAGATCAAAACATTCAGGCCTGCTCTCTGAGTCAGGCCTGACTAAATTTTGCCTCTCCTAGCAAAAAGACCTCTCAAAAACACCTAAATTTTGGGGGCGCTACACTGTGGCACACTACATGCACCATGTCATCATGAGGCAAGGTTTCCCTTCTTCTCAAACTCTAAAGTTGTGAGGAATGGGGATGGTTTTTGGCTAAACACACAAATGCTTGTCTGAAGAACATCATCTGCCAAGTTAAGCCCAAATGTCCAGTAGAGCCGGCTAAATGCTCACTGAAGGTAGTTGACGCTTGCTTAAAGTGTCACTGAACCCACATCAATAAATGGTGTATTACATGCTGTTCATACTCACTCAGTCACTATGGGATTTGTTTTGTGTATTCTGCAAAAAACCTAGTTGATCCTGCTGCTCTCTGTCTCCACCTTCTGTCCATGTCCCCAATTTAGCTAGGGATTTTGCAGCTATAGTGGCAACTCTGCACATGCTCAGTTTCCAGTGAGTTTCTATGCTGAGCAATTCTTCCCATATCTGAGCAGTCCGTTTGACTATAAAGTCACACATGTAAGCCTATACACAGTGGTAAATGACAGCCCACTCCATTCCCCCTCCTCCATGCCCACAAACCAGCTAAACACAATAGGGGCAGCATATTACATGTAAATTAACAGAGGCTTCACCTCCCTCTTATTCTAAGACACAGGCTGGAAGGGCATGATACCACTTGTGACTGTCAGAAATCCGCCCACACCGTGTTATTGCCAGTAAATAATAAATATTTGATTTCAAATATATATTTGTATGACAATTTAAATCAATTCATTGATATTAATTATCAGACACGGAGCAGCCCCACCCCCTCTCTCCCCTGATTGGCTAACTGAGTTTGATTGACAGCAGCGGAAGTCAATGTTACCGCTGCTGTGTCTCAGCCAATCAGGAGGGAGAGTCCAAGACGGCTGAGGCACTCGTGGACATCGCTGGAGATAGATGGGCTCAGGTAAGTATTGAGGGGCTGGAAGGGGGGCTTCTGCGCACAGAAGGCTTATAATCTTAATGCATAGAATGCACCTTCTGCCTTTACAACCACTTTAAAGAGGAAGTAAACCCTGATGGGGTTTACTTCCTCTATATTCCCCTGCAAAGTAGAAGCATAATGGGCTGCTATGCATCACATAGTAGCCCATTATATGTCACTTACAAAAAAAGAGAATGGCTGGAGCCATTGAAGTCGGCTAAAACATCCTTTTATTATTGCATGCGAACATCAGTCAAAAAATCCAACGCGTTTCGGCCATCAGGCCTTAATCGTGATGGCCGAAACGTGTTGGCTTTTTTGACTATTGTTCACATGCAATAATAAAAGGATGTTTTAGCCGACTTCCATGTCACCAGCCTTTCTCTCTTTTTGTATGGACTACATGGAAGTTTACAGAGACTTCATAGGCTGAGTGCTGTGTTCATGAGGCTCACCAGACATTGCACAGGAGGTGGCAGCTCGGATGCACCTGTTCCAATTATGTGTCACTTACCTGCAAACGAAGCCTGCGATGTCCCCTGTGCAGGCAGCGTCCATCTTCAGCCCCTCTTCCTTCCGGGGCCGTGACTCCAGCTCTGTGACTGGCTGGAGTGGCATGACGCCACTCTTGCGCATGCGCACGGGTGCCGCCAGTCACGGAACGATCTCAGTTAAAGAATGGCCGTTTCTTCACTGCTCATGTGCCAAAATGACGTCAGCACATCTAGTACACTGTATATCTCCTGAACCATGCAGGTTTGTTAGATATGCAGGGCACCTACAGGTAAGCCTTATTATAGGTTTACCTGTAGGTTAAAGTGGTTGTTCCGAGTTGACAACCACTTTAAGTGATAGGGTTGATGTTAATCTCTAACATCTATTTAAAAAATAAGAAAAAAAGTACACCCTGCCAAAGAAGAGTATTTGTACCTACTTGACTTGTTGCCCTTTCCTTAAAACGTTTGTTACCCCAACATTTCATATTCCTGATATGTGGCTGCTGTACCAGGTACTTGTATGAGAAAGTCTCCTGTTCTCTTTGTATTGCTTCCTTTATGTGAATTACTTGCTGTTCCTCCTAGTCCCCCTCCTATTAAAAACTGACCACACTAAGCAGGAGAGCGCACTGTGGTCAGTTCTCTAGCTATGCTGGGAACTCAGTATGCTCTCCTCCAATGATCAGACTTGTCCTGAAGCGCCCCCTGCACAGCTATTCACTGGGAAGCTCAGTGTGCTACTGCTTCTCCTTCCCCAGCTCTAATGCAGCTGAGAAGAGAGGAAATGTGATCACTTATAAAAAAAGGTATTTATAATGTTTTTTATATCAATACAAAAATGTTTTGCCTTTCAATTCTATTTCAAACTGAATGGGCTGTTTTACAAGGTGAGAATTTACAATCCCTATAAAGTGTTACTCAACCCAGGAGCCTGCAGTCACTATATCTGGTCTCCCACAGTACACAGAACATGGAAATGCAATTATTTTAGTAAATATAAACTGCTAAATACATTTTCTCATCAGCAGTATATAGCAGTCTTGTGACATCTATCAGTATCTGGTTAAAACTTGTGAGAGGAGTTTTCATTCTACTCTGACTGTCCTATGAGGTTGCATGACCCTCTGTCTGGACAGTGCTGATTGGCCCTGTGCTGATCACATGAACTCTCCCAAGAAAAAAATAAACTCTCTAGCAATACATGCCAAATTGAGCACACGAGTCACAAGGCTCTGTTCTATCAGGAGATGGATTGGGGACTGTGGAAGAAGGGAAGGATCAGAGAAGAAAGCATCAAACAGCCTTTTTACACAATGCAGAGGGTTAACCCCTTAGGTTCCATGGTGAGTATAACAAGCATGCTATGCTGCATATACAAACTGATTTCTGAGATCTTTGTTCTCTTGCTGAATCTTCAGCTTCAGGCTTCCAGGTTTGTTGGATGCTTGCGTATATCCGCCATACACTGCAGTTCCTATTGCAGGCTGCTTCTTTGTTACTGCGTCCATGGAAGAGTCCTGCTGAGCGAACAGAACAATACAAGGCCTGTGCAGCAGTGACCAGTGGTAAAGTGGACATGAACTCAAAAAGTGGAGCTTTGCTATGTCATAGGGAATCTTCAGAAATGTTAGTTGTCTTGTTGGCACAGAAATAGCCAACATTAGCTTCCTTTCAGCTGGGGACAGAATTTGTCTCATTTGATCGTCTGCGTAACCATAAGAATATCCCCCAACGCGAAAAATTCTGTTATTTATAAATCTCGCATTATGCATTATCTCCAATCTCACCACCAACCTTATATGAGAAAATCAGCCATGACTCTCCCAGAGGCAAAGGTTTAATATCTGATGTATATAGCTCCTTTATTGGAACCCTTTTCTCCAACTTCCCTTCCATATATGAGTAGATGGGAGGTGGATTGTGATGCACTTCACACCGAAGGATTGAGCAAGGATGCTAGTCAACTAACGTAGTTGCACCAAATTACTTGGTATTAGAGAGATGGCCCTCAAGCTCCTCACCAGAAGGTATTGTACTCCCGCTAGGCTTCATACCATTTACCAGGGGCATAACGATAGGGGTTGCAAATGCAACCGGGCCCCATGGTCCAGGGGGCCCATGTGCCTCCTTTGTACACCAGGATAGGAGGAATGGCGGGGGTGGCATTTAGATGAACCAATCTCCTCCATTTTCCTCTATCCAGTTTACTTGTCTTCTGCTGTTCCCAGGGTCCCTGTGTGCTTCCCTGGTCCCCCCACAGAGCTGCTGTCTTCCCCCCTCCTGTAGAAAATGTGTCATGATGGAGAGATGAGAACGGGTTGGTAAATTTGTCATTTAACCAGCTCCTTCCTTTTCTGAATGGACAGAGTCAGTGATTGGTACCAATTGGTTCATTCATAACTGAAGCATAGTAAACAATGTTTTACTATACTTCCATTTCTGAATGAATGGGAGGCTCGGTGCACAGCTATTCCTGTCCATTCATTCTGTGCAGCTGAGGCTACAGAGATGGAGATTGAGGGCTGGGGTTTGTTTAGACCCCTGATATCTCATCAAAGCCCCCCCAACAGAGCTCCTAAAAAAATTGTAAAAATAAATGTGTAAAAGAAATAAAATGAAATGGTAAAAAAATAATAAAACTAAAATTAAAATTAAGAACTACTGACACCCATTGAGGGAACTATCAGGATTGCAAAGGTTGCAATTGTGACCGGGCCCTGGCCCATCATGAGGAGGTCCGAAGATGGCATTAAGGGGGCCGCTGCAGAACTTGTGAAAGGGCCCCGCTGCGGTACCATAATAAAGAGACCCGCGATGAGAGTAAAGGGCCCCAGGATCAGTGGGAAGAGGGAAGGGCCCTGGCCAGGGGTCAGGGGGCTCTTCATAATTTCTTGCACCGCGGCCCTGAAGGTTCTACTTACACCTTTGCCATTTACCCTACTGCGTCTCTATTTTAGAGGTTTCTCATCCAGGAGCTCTTTGATACATCTATGTTTTATCTTGGGTCGTAGAGTTTCTCATATTGCCTCTACCATCACTGGAAACTCCTTAGTCTTGACCCCTCCAATGTGTCTTCTCTTAGCCCCTATTCCAGGGGCCTCACGCCATGAAGAGAATCTCATCCATTACCATATCTGTTGCTACCCTTTGGGCCATAGCTTTACACTGGAAAGCCGAAATGATCCCTTTTTCTACAATCTTTAACAGAATTGATTCCATCATGCTCATGGAAAGAATTTTTTACACTCAACAAGACAAATGATCCCTGTTTTCTGCTAAATGGGATATATGGGATCCCAAACGACATGCCTTACTGATATACAGTGAGGGAAAAAAAGTATTTGATCCCCTGCTGATTTCATACGTTTGCCCACTGACAAAGAAATAATCAGTCTATAATTTTAATATTCGGTTTATTTTAACAGTGAGAGGCAGAATAACAACAAAAATATCCAGAAAAACGCATTTCAAAAGAGTTAGAAATTAATTAGCATTTTAATGAGTGAAAAAAGTATTTGACCCCTTCACTAAACATGACTTAGTACTTGGTGGTAAAACTCTTGTTGTTAATCAGAGGTCTGATGTTTCTTGTAGTTGGCCACCAGGTTTGCACACATCTCAGGAGGGATTTTGCCCCACTCCTCTTTCCTCTCCAAGTCATTAAGGTTTTGAGACTGACGTTTGGTGGCTCAAACCTTCAGCTCCCTCCACATATTTTCTATGGGATTAAGGTCTGGAGACTTGCTAGGCCACTTCAGGATCTTAATGTGCTTCTTCTTGAGCTACTCCTTTGCTGCCTTGGCCATGTGTTTTGGGTCATTGTCATGCTGAAATTCCCATCCACGACCCATTTTCAATGCACTGGCTGCGGGAAGGAGGTTCTCACCCAAGATTTGATGTGTAGTTCTGGGCTGATTCCTCACCGTACACATGATCATTGACACTTCACAAGGTGAGATCTTGCATTGAGCCCCAGACCGAGGGAGATTGACATTTATTTTGTGTTTCCTCCAATTGGCAAATAATCGCACCAACTGTAGTCACCCTCTCACCAAGCTGCTTGGCGATGTAGTTGTGTAGTTCTACAATCTTGTCCCTGTCATCCTTGGACAGCTCTTTGATCTTGGTCATGGTGGAGAGATTGGAATCTGATTGATTGATTGATTTTGTGGATAGGTGTCTTTTATACAGGTAACAAGCTGAGATTAGGAGCACTCCCTTTAAGAGAGTGCTCCTAATCTCAGCTTGTTACCTGTACAGAAGACACCTGGGAGCCAGAAATCTTGCTGATTGATAGGGGATCAAATACTTATTTCTCTCATTAAAATGCAAATCAATTTATAACTTTTTTGAAATGCATTTTTCTGGATATTTTTGTTGTTATTCTGTCTCTCATGTTGGAAGAGCAATAGCATGTAATGTAAAGTTGTTAATAAACAGAAAATACTGTATGCATTATACCTACCTATACAGCAGGCGGCGCTGTGGTATTATAGTGTATAGTTCTATTCTTATATTCTATGATATAACAGGATGTATTGTCTATCTTTCCTCAATGCACTGGTTTGTGTTCTCTTCCTGTTTCTGTCTACATGACGTAAAGTCATGATAAAGATATCCTCCATGAAAATAAAAATGGTATTATTGCATCCAAGAAGCTTCCATTGCTTATTGCAATACTTGGCATAATATCTCACTGTTAAAAAAACCTACCATGAAAGTGCTAGTAAATCCGCACCAAAAAAAAAAAAAAGCACAAAGCAAGGTCCATAAAGACATGGATGAGCGAGTTTGGGGAGGAGGAACTTGACTGGCCTGCACAGAGTCCTGCCCTTAACCCGATAGAACACCTTTGGGATAAATTAGAGCGGAGACTGTGAGCCAGGCCTTCTCGTCCAACATCAGTGCCTGACCTCACAAATGTGCTTCTGGAAGAATGGTCAAACATTCCCATAGACACTCCTAAACCTTGTGGACAGCCTTCCCAGAAGAGTTGAAGCTGTTATAGCTGCAAAGGATGGACCGACTCAATATTGAACCCTACAGACTAAGGCTCTATTCACACAAGTGGGTTTTTTGATGCAGGTTGCAGAAATGCAGGACATTTTTTTAACATGGGTTCCTATGTTCACATCAATGCTTTTTTGTGCTTCTGCGTTTTTGGAAAGGGTCAGGGACTTTTTTTCATGCAAAAAGTAGCATTTTGCATGCAATAGACTTCAACGGGCATGCAAAAAAAACGCAAGTGCTGCGGTTTTTACTGTGTTTTTTCCGCGATTTGCGTTTTGTGTTTTAAATCTGCCTAGCAACAAAATTTTACCAAAACGTAAAATAAAATATTATAAAAAAACTAAAAATAAAAACAAGCAAAACATGGCAAAAACTCGGTTAAAAACACGGAAAGCACAGTAAAAAGCAGTGAAAAAACGCTGAAACGCAAAATGCATTGAGGTGAATCAAGCCTTATGGCCGCTACACACGATCCGAAAATCAGACGAAAAATACCGCTTACGGCGCGATCGTACAATAATCGGATCGTTAGTACACAGCTTACGAGAGTTGATCACAACCGTTCATCCGATATTATTCAACAAAAATTTTGATCGTATGATAACACATCGTACGATTTTCGTTTAACCACTTCAGCCCCGGAAGGATTTCCAGCTTTAGGACCGGAGCCCTTTTTGCGATTCGGCGCTGCGTCGCTTTAACTGACAATTGCGCGGTCGTGCGACGTTGTACCCAAACGAAATTTGCGTCCTTTTTTCCCCACAAATAGAGCTTTCTTTTGGTGGTATTTGATCCCCTCTGCGTCATTTCTGATCGCCGCTATAAACAAAAGAAGAGCGACAATTTTGCAAAAAAACCCAAATTTCTTACTTTTTCCTAAAATACAAATCCAAAAAAAAAATATAAAAAAACATTTTTTTTCACAGTTTTTGGCCGATTTATATTCTTCCTCATATTTGCGATAAAAAAAATCACAATCGGCGTTTATTGATTGGTTTGCGCAAAAGTGGTCGCGTTTACGGATGAGGAGAATTCATTTTTGGGGTTTTTAATTTTTTTTTATTTTTTACTAATAATGGCGGCGATCTGCGATTTTTTGTGGTACTGCGATATTTCAGCGGACATGGCGGACCATTTTGACACTTTTTTGGGACCATTGGCATTTATACAGCGATCGGTGCTATAAAAATGCACTGATTACTGTGTAAATGCCATTGGCAGTGAAGGGGTTAACCTGCAGGGGGCGCTCTAAGGGTTAACTGTGTTCCCTGGGCGTGTTCTAACTGTGTGGGGGACTGCCTAGCTGGGGAAGGGAAGTGGTCACAGCTTTCACGTAAAGGAAGGCTGTGATCACAGCCCTTCCCCCTCACACAGAGCGGAGGTCCGTGTTTACATACACGGACCTCCGCTCATTCGCTCCGGGGGGGCCATCGCGGGTAGCCAGCGGCAATCGAAGCCGCCGCACCCGCTCCCTGGTCCCCCCTGGACACAGTGAGCGCGGGCGCGCCTCCGGCGGCGCGCGCGCGCTCACTAAACTCGTTCCCGCAGCCGCCGTCGTATGACGGCGATTTGCGGGAACGAGCCACTTTGCCGCCGTCAGATGCCGATCGGCGGTCGGCAAGTGGTTAATCAGTACAGTTGTAGTCCAAAAATACAATACAATTACTCTACAACACATGACATCACTTCCGATTTTTTATTCTGTCGTACGAGAATTTTCGTGACTTTAGTAAACTCTTCCGATTCGATCTGAGATTAGCATGCAAAAAAAAAAAACGGATGAGCTGCCGTCTGGGATGCCATTAACCACTTCAATACTGTGCACTTAGAACACTTTCCTACCAGACCAGTTTTCAGCTTTCAGTGCTGTTGCGCTTTGAATGAGAATTGCGCGGTCGTGCGACGCTGTACCCAAACAGATTTTTGTCATTTTGTTCCCACAAATAGAGATTTCTTTTGGTGGTATTTGATCACAAAAAAAGACTCAAAATGTTGAAAATAAAAAAAAAATTCTCTCTTTCTGTCACAAAATTTTGTAAATAAGTAAATTTTTTTTATCACTGATGGGCACTGATGAGTCTACACTGATGGGCACTGATGAGGCAGTACTGATTGTCACTGATGAGGTGGCACTGATGATGAGGCACTTATATGCAGCAATGATGAGCACTGATAGGTGGCACTGATATGCAGCACTGACGGACACTGATAGGTGGCACTGATATGCAGCACTGACGGATACTGATAAGCGGCACTGATGGGCACTCATAGACAGCACTGATTGACACTCATAGGCGGCACTGGGCACTGATAGGTGGGCACTGGAAGGTGGGCACTGGTAGGTGGCACTGGTGGGCACTGATATGTGGCACTGGTACGCACTGATAGGGGCACTGGTACACACTGATAGGGGTACTGGTGGGCAATGGTGGGCAGATGCACTGATAGGGGCCCATTCCCTGGTGGTCTAGGGTGGCATCTGAAGGTGGCACTGAGTGCCATCCATATTGGGCACTGTGCCCCTTACCTGGTGGTCTCCCTGGTGGTCCAGATCGGCTTCCTGGTGGTCCCTGGTCGGCTCCCTGGTGGTCCTGGGTGGGCACATCCCTGGTGGTCTAGGGTGGCGATCCTAGGGGGGGCTGTGCTGATAAACCATCAGCACAGACCCCCCCCCCCTGTCAGGAGAGCAGTCGATCACCTCTACTCTACTCAGGTCTGCAGACCCAAGTACAGGAAAAGCCGATAAACGGCTTTCCTGTGTTACACTGTGACCAGCTGTGATTGGTCACGGCTGATCACATGGTAAAGTGCTTCCCATGGAAGCGATTTACCGAGATCGGTAATGCGGGGGGGTCACACTGACCCCCCACACCACCAATCGCCACGATGCGCGCCCCCCCATCCCCGGGTGCGTGCCGGCATGTTATCCTGAGGACATCATATGACGCCCAGTCAGGATAACTAAACCACTTCCCGGCTGTCATTCTGCATATGGCGGTCGGGAAGTGATTAAAGTTGATGTGCGTGTAAAGGTAGGTGTCCCAATACTTTTGACAATATAGTGTGTGTGTATATAATAAATATATATATATATATATATATGTATATGTATTTATATTTATTTTATAAAACGCTTCTATTCTGTTAGCCGAAGTCCACTCTTGTGGCCTTGCGGCTGACCTTTGCCGAATGTCCTCTTTTATGATGGTTCACCGACTCCCTTGATTGCCTAACTATAAAATGATTGCATTTCATTACCGAGTCGGCTGTCTTAAAGTTTCACTTGCTTAGACAAGTACAATTAGACTAATCCCTTCCCTTCCCTTGACCTTTCCGTTAAGCAGTGGTTTTAATTGTCTGCTCTGCGTCAGACGTTTGCAGAATCCACGGCTCTGTATCATGGAGAGCGGAATCTACCGGGGAATTCAGTCTCCGCTGCCGCGTCTTATCATAATGGATCTGGCAGAGCTCTCCAATCAAAGGGAACTCAACAAGGACGCGCGGGTGATTTTTTTTTTTTTTTTCGACGGTCTGCTTATGGGATTTTCTCTCAAACGCATTGATTTTTTTAGAACAGAGTAAATGCTACTTAAGAAAAAAAAAAAAGGGATAAACATTTTGACAAGGTGAAGTACAAAGGCAGAGCAAGAGTAGTCGAAAAACGAATCACACCAACTCCCTTTACTAAATTTTCTTCTTTGTGTTTATTTTAAGGACAACTACAAGCGGGATAAAGCTCACTGCTTCATTTATTTGTATAGAGATTTGAGATCTTGCTGGATAAAAAAATGTACAATCATAAATGTGAAGCGAGATGGGAGGGGCCCAGATGACACAATCATAGAAATCCTGGTGCTGACACAGATCAGCCCATGTTGCCGCGTTTCCCCTTGCGGCTTGCTAAAAAAAAAACAATGTTGTAGTCTGATCACTGGGAGAGAGGAGACTGAGGAAATGCTTTCTCCTGCCTGCGGCAGACTGATGACATCATCAGACTGATGACATCATCTCAGCCTAGGCAAATTCACTGGACTGTGTCAGAAATATTATGAATACCTTGGTGTTGGTGTAGTTCTTTGTTGTGCTCACAGAACCCCTGTTACAACCGTGACATGTTATAAAGCTGCAGCCTGATCACTAAGGGGGGAGAGGCTAAGGAAATGGTTCCTCCTGTCTGCAGCAGTCTGAGGACATCACCTGAACCTAGGCAAAAGACATTGGAATGGAGCTCAATTATGTCTTTGTGTTTTTTTTTTTTAATTATGCTGATGCACTAAAAGGTGCACTTTAAATTGGGCTTTGTACCCTGGATTTGATACCCTCTGCTTCTTTAGATGCTATGGAAACATTTTGATTCTGTCCAGTAAAAAAAATAAAAAAATCTCCTCTTGGCCCTCAAATTGCTCCTTAACAGCATCTATGATCCATGGCCGGCCCTACCATGGGTCCCAGTGGGTCCATAGGAACCAGGCAGCATTTTGAGAGGTGCAGCAAATTGAACCATGGCCGCCTCTCCTTCTCTTCTATTTACCCAGCAAATTGATGACCAAGGTTTTTTTTCCAGAAGTTTTGTGTGTCATGATGACAACTGCCCCCCGGGCCGCTTCACCTTCCCCTAAACAACCATAGCCCCCCCTATACTACCTTAGCCTGTCTATATACTACCCTAGCCTGTCCCTATACTGCCCTAGCCTGCCCATATACTACCCTAGCCTGCCCCTATACTACCTAGCCTGTCCATATACTACCCTAGTCTGTCTATATACTACCCTTGCCTGTCCCTATACTACCCTTGCCTGTCTATATACTACCCTAGCCTGTCTATATACTACCCTAGCCTGCCCCTATACTACCCTAGACTGTCTATATACTACCCTAGCCTGCCCCTATACTGCCTTAGCCTGTCCATATACTACCCTTGCCTGTCTATATACTACCCTAGCCTGTCTATATACTACCCTAGCCTGCCCATATACTACCCTAGACTGTCTATATACTGCCCTAGCCCAGCCCTTGGAATTGAACATAATGGTATGTTATATTATTTTGCATATAGACATGGTGCTGTTGCATGTAAATCTGACTTGATACCTAAAATGTGTAATTTTAGTTTTAATTATCATAATATAAAATAATGGATGTGGGGGCCTTTTGGTGGGCGTGTTTTTTGTGTGTGTGTGTGTGTGGGGGGGGGGGGGGCAGCATTTCATTCTCTGACCCGGGCAGCACAATGTCTTGGGTCATCCCTGCTATGACCTCATCATCGCTGTCACAACTCCTTCCTGGAAGGTGATCTTTCAGTCTTGGGAAGAGGTGGTGGTCACTAAGAGTGGAAAGGTCTAGCGAGTAGGGAGATGTTCCCATAGCTTAAACCCTGCCTTGTAGATGAAAGCCAAAGCAACAAAGGGCTTGTCCACTGGGGCACTGTCTTATTTGATGCAACAGGCCTTGCCTCTTCTTGATAGTAAATGAGAAATGTTGGACACCGTAAATTAGTCAGGCACACATTAAACAACACACTATAACAGACTAATAGAGATCACCCTCTATCCATGTTTGGTTAAAGACTTAAATCAACCCTCATATCTTTGGACTCTGGTCACTTGTACTTGGCCTTGTATACTTAGTACATGAGGACCCAGTGGTGTCACTTGTTCACCGAGTCTATATAAGCGCCTGAGAACACGGGCTTTTGGCCGAACTGCTTTACTTTCTCCATTGATGTCAACTAGAATATAAAAGAATCTTCAAGCAGCTTGATGCACCTTAGGTGGAAAGACCAATGGCGGGTCAGAAGGACCTCAACTTGTAGGCAGGTGCAGGAATTCTTCCCTCCTGTTGGTGGCAGTGTGCCGATGTTAAAGGGGCAGAGGAGTTTGTTAAAGGGCAACTCCACTTTCGTGGGGAGAAAAAAATAGAAATGAAAGAAAAAATAATATAGCACATATAATCGCGACACTAATCATATTGTAATTGAATGTTATTAAAAATTACCTTTCCTTTTCAATCTGCAGCCATTGTAATTTCCTGAGAATGCATTAAACATGGCTACCTGGAGTTGTTCTGTACACAGAGCGTGCACTGACCACTCCCCTGAAACATCATTTCCTTCTTGTGTGATTGGCTCACAAATTTTCCCAGAAGTCTGCACTAAGATACAAGTCAGATTTCAGGCATCCCCTGCAACAAAAATTTCATTTTTGGAGAGATACTTTTAATAGGAACACGTCTAAAGGGATGCAGGCCCAGCAGATTTCCTCATTAGTGCCTGGCAACTGCACACCTGATAGATAATTATGAAACCACTCCTATTAGACCCACTCAGTACAGAGCCATAGACAAACAAAGAGCGGATTTCTTCAGAATAACAAAAGGTAGGAATCTGCAACAAAGTTTGTTATAATACTTGCAATGTACATAGATCACCTAAAGGGGAATGTTACGCTTTAAGGGAAATTGTACCTTTAGAGACTCTTAGTGCTCTCTGGGGAGGCTGGGATCTGATTTGATGCCAAAGTACCACGGGAGTGTAGAGACCATCTTAATGGCAGACCCTTTAAATAGGGATACCACTTTTGACTGACTGGCAGGGCCACCTTAATGAATGGGCACTGCCCAGGGGCCCCAGGTGCATGGGGGGCCCATGATCAGAGCCAAGAAAAAGGGGGACAGGAACTGTGTTGGGGGTGCACTGGCTATTTGACTGCTAGTGCCGTTCTTCTTTGACAGGAGTAACTGCAATGTCACTCCTGTCAGAAGGAGCAGCAGCTGGCTTCTGCTGGAGAGAGGACTCAGCTTTCTCCTCCCTCTTGCAGGGGGTGGAAGAGAGCAGGCACTGAGACTGAGAACTCACCTCAGTCTTAGCCTGGGAGAGGAAGGAGAAGCTGCCTTTATTGCAGGTGGGAACAGCATTTGTGATCTTTGAGTACAAAGAGCGGGGGACATGTACTGGGACACTGTGATGGGGGAACCTGAAGTATGGGGGCACTGTGATGGAGACACCTGATGTCTGGGGATCCTGTGTTGGGGACAAATGACATATGGGGACACTGATGGTGGAACCTGATCATAGGGGCACTGTGATGGGACAGCCAATGCAGGCTGGTAGGGGCCCCTAATGCTATTAAGATGGCACTGCTGAGTGGTAAGTTAGGGAGAGGAAGCCCCAAACCTATCCTGTGCCTGATGGCGACCATTGGTGATAACTCCAGGCAAAACTCAACGTTTCTTTAAACACCCAATAAGCTTTCATTATTATATGCTATCTTTAAAGTGGAACGTCACCCAAAAGGGGAAGTTCCACTTTTCTTCCCCCTTCCCCCTCGTCTGCCATATTGGGAATATATCATTTTTGGGGGGGAGAGGGTACCTAGTTTTGAGAGATACCTACTCCCATGTCTGCCCAGGCCACCTAGGTGATCGGAGCAGAAGTTTGGACCCCCCCCATCCCAGGTCCCCAAGAGGCTGCTGGTTCATTCACAAGGCACAGCTCGGCTCGCGCATGTGCAGTGGGGAGCCAGCTGTGAAGGGGTGAAGAACTGGCCCGGGTGAGGACAGAGCTGGATCCCTGGACAGGCGAGTGTCTGTTTAATAAAATTCAGCAGCTACAGATTTGTAGTTGCTGACTTTTACATTTTGGAAACCTGGCTGAAGCTCTTTTATAATGTCCCCTCATTGTCAAGTATCTACCTGTTAATCCTGCCATCTATTGTGGCCTCATTTCCTGTAAGGGGCCAACAATGCCAGTTTGCAGCGTTGTTGGCCCTCAGAATTGTGCCTTTACAATAAAGCCAAATGGTGACATCATCACGTCACCATGTCCATTACAAAATAACTGTTGTCGACCAGGACTGCTCCTCCTCTGTTTAAGGTGTTCTGTTGCTCAGGGGGCAAATTGGATGTAGTAATTTGTCCCATCTTTGTAAGTGCTGTCTAATGCTAGCTGGGCAACCTTCCTCCCTACATGGCCTTCTAATAACACAGCTAGAAAGGAGAAGGCTGCTTTAACAAAAGGCAGTTTTCTCCGTTTCCAAGAACTTCCCATGGACCAGCGTCTCACGTAGAAAGCAGGAGAAGGGGGACTGTCATCCAAACTGTTGCAAGCAACTGCTTGGAGACAGAAAAGTGCCGTCTGTCAAAGCAGCTGTCTCTTTGCTAGCTGCATCAAGGCTGTCTTAATGCATGGGCACTGCCCAGGGGCCCCAGGTGCAGGGGGGCCCCATGATAATCTTGTATTACCTCATACTTGCCAACTTTCCTGGATTTGCCGGGACAATCACGCAATTTACTAAGCTGTCCTGGGATGGCCGTGTCCTGGGCGGTGTCCCAGAACCTGTACTGTGCCCTCCTGATCCCAGTATTTTACCCTCCTGACTCCCCCCTATAGTATGTACTGTGAGAGTAGATGCATAAATTGGGGCAGACTGCATTACTTTGCCCAGGGGCCCATGGCGCTATTAAAGCGGAGTTCCATGCTTTTTTTTGTTTATTAAAAGTCAGCAGCTACAAAAAGTGTAGCTGCTGACTTTTAATAAACAGAAACTTACCTGTCTCCCGGTCCAGCGACGGCTGCTCCCGAAGCCTCGCTCGTCTCCCCCCTTCTCCCTGCGGCGCCGGCATTGCAAGTGTGGGCACCGGCCGAGTCGCGCTGTGTGTGGCCAGGCAATCTTCTGGGACCTGTGATGTGCCCAGAAGATTGCCAGGAGGGAGGGACCGCCTAGGAGGAGAGGAGGAGTCGCCTAGGCGGCCCCGAGGCGGAAGGTGGAAGAGGGGCAGGAAGTCCCTCTGAAACCTGGGGACACACCCCCCCCCCAAAAAAAATTACATGCCAAATGTGGCATGTAAGGGGGTGAGGAGTGCTTAAAGCGGAAGTTCCATTTTTGGGTGGAACTCCGCTTTAAGACGGCCCTGAGCTGCGTTGTCGGAAAGCCATGGAGGGAGGAGTTCCCTGTCACAGCTACCCTTAGACAGCACCTAGAAAGATGGGACAAAGCACTGCATCTATTATGTCCTCTGGGGAGCACAACACATGGCAAATGGCAAGGGAGCCTTCTACTGTTCATGTTTATTGTTGAAGGCTTTTGGAAGCTTCCCTTATTTTTTTTAAATTTGTTTTACTATCATCTCCATGTTTGCTGTGCAGTTCCTAGGAAAGGAGACTACCACCAGCTCTAAGGAAGATTGCTCAACTGCCTGCTCGAGCCTGGCTTAGCAAATCCATAGAAAGCTTTGGCGACAGCAGTGGGGTTTATTCATCTTTTGAATGTAAAAAAAATTGTGGTGTAGATAGGACTTAGCATATTCAATATTAATATGAAGACTCCAGTGCCTTCAATTATCCCCATTACATCTTTCCCTATCTCCCGTCATGACACAGTATAACAGACCTTCTCTAACCCTCACACTCGCACGTCAGTAAAAGCCTCTATTTTTCTCTCTCCGCTCACGTCACTGCTCATCCATTACTGAGGAATTCGAGCAGAAATAGTTCCGCTGTCATCTATAGACCCTCCTCATTCATCCAACCTCTTATTATACAAGGAGAGGCTACCAGATGGTCAATAGGGTGGCTTCAGCTGGCCAAGTATGGTTAGAATTTTGTTCTTTTGTGAAAAAAAAAAATTCAATTTTCCAATGTTTAATGGGGACAAATAAATGCACGTTTTCAATCATAGTGATGAGAAAAATCAAAGGTGAAGGATGGAAACATTTTCTTCTTCTCTGAGTGAACAAAATTCTAGTGGTCCACAGTCTGGAAAAAATGTGCTTATGGTAATGTCCATCTGCTAGGAAAAGTTTCATTTGGAATTAGAACTTTTGTGGTCAGGGACAATCGTTCTTGGCGACTGGCCCAATGTAGCTTTACTGCTACAGGTGCGAGCGTTCTGCGCAGAATCACTTATATATGTGTGATTCTGCTCTTCCGGGTAGGGGGTGCGCACGCTGCTGGTGCGCCGCTTCTGCTGTGATTAGTCACAGCAGCAGAAGCCGATCAGCGGGTGCCAGCCAATGGATGACCACCGGCACCCGCTGATTGGCGAGGAGATATGAAGAGTATGTATACAATGCAGAGGTCTGTCCTGTCAGCGGGGATGTGTTGAGTTTTGTTTCCCTGTAAAGCACATCCCTTAGTGAAAGCAGCACACACAAAAACACTGGCTAGGCAGACAGTTAACCCTTTGATCGCTTAGATGTTTAACCACTTGCCGACCCAAAGTGGCTCGATAACGCAAACCGCCGTCATACGACGGCGGCTGCGAGATCGCGCACTGTGAGCGCGCGCGCGCCGCCGGAGGCGCGCTCGCACGCTCACTGTGTCCGGGGGGGGCCAGGGAGCGGGTGCGGCGGACTCCATCTCTGCCGGCTACCCACGATGCCCCCCCGGAGGGAAAGAATGGAGGTCTGTGTAAGTAAACACGGACCTCCGTTCTGTGAGAGGGGGAAGGGCTGTGATCACAGCCTTCCTCTATATGGAAGCTGTGATCACTTCCCTTCCCCAGCTAGGGCAGCCCACACACAGTTAGAACACGCCCAGGGAACACAGTTAACCCTTAGAGCGCCCCCTGCAGGTTAACCCCTTCACTGCCAATGGCATTTACACAGTAATCAGTGCATTTTTATAGCACTGATCGCTGTATAAATGCCAATGGTCCCAAAAAAGTGTCAAAATGGTCTGACATGTCCGCCCCAATATCGCAGTACTGCTAAAAATCGCAGATCGCCGCCATTACTAGTGAAAAAAAAAATAATAAAAACCCCAGAAATTAATTCTCATCTTCCGTAAACGTGGCCACTTTTGCGCAAACCAATTAAAAAACGCCAATTGCGATTTTTTTTATCACAAATATGAGGAAGAGTATAAATCGGCCAAAACTGATGAAAAAAAATGTTTTTTTGTATTTATTTTTTTTTTTGTATTTGTATTTTAGCAAAAAGTAAGAAATTTGGGGTTTTTTTGCAAAATTGTCGCTCTTCTTTTGTTTATAGCGGCGATCAGAAATGACGCAGCGGTGATGAAATACCAGCAAAAGAAAACTCTATTTGTGGGAAAAAAAGGACGTAAATTTCGTTTGGGTACAACGTCGCACGACCGCGCAATTGTCAGTTAAAGCGACGCAGTGCCAAATCGCAAAAAGGGCTCTGGTCCTAAAGTGTGAAATCCTTCCGGGGCTGAAGTGGTTAATCCCTTCCTAGCCAGTGTCATTAGTACAGTGACAGTGCATATGTTTAGCACTGATCACTGTATTAGTGTCACTGGTTCCAACAATTTATGAAAAGTGTCAGCTAGTGTCCGATTTTCCGCAACAATATCGCAGTCCCGATATAAGTCGCTGATCGCCGCCATTACTAGTTTAAAAAATAAATAAATAAAAATTCCAATAAATATACCATAGTTTAAAGGCGCTATAAATAATATTAAAGGATTATGTATGGTATAGAGGAATGTAGGAAAGAACAATACAAGTAAATGTTTCTGTAGAGCGTATGCAAGTTGGAGGATGAAGTGTGTGTACCGTATGCTGTGTATATAGGCCTCATGCACACTGGATGTTTTTGTTATCTCTCCTAGACACCTTTTCTCCTGGCAGTGATGTTTTAGCAGAAAAAAAATGCTTGAAGCTTATAAATATGTGCAACGCGTTTAGGCACATTTAGGCGTGTCAGGAGCTTGAGTGTTAATTCATTTCATTGGCCAGAATAATCATTTATTCAATTGCTATATGTGCCTAGCGTTAACACCCTTTAAGACACGTTGGCACACATTTATGCGCCCCAAGCGTTTTTTCTGCCAAAACTTCACTGTTACTGGACGCACTGGCAGTGAGTTCTTTCTTTCTTCTAAACTCCTCTAAAGGCCTGAGTCTGCAGGGACACATAGGCTAACATGCAGGCGCATTTACAAGCAGAAAAAAAAAGCCAAACGCCCCTAAGAGCAACATCAAAAACATGCAGTGTGCATGAGGCCACATAGCCACAGTACAATGTACAACACCCTATTGTGGTGTGAGAAGGGTTAGGTGACTCTCAGGGTTATTATCCAGACAAGGTGAGGGGTTCCGGGTTGCATGTCTCATTGAAAGAAAACTGGATTTTCAGTTTCCTCTGGGATTAGTAAGACCCATATGGGTCCTGGAGCCCAGAGGCTTTGCAGAGTTTTATTATTACACTATATTACCAAAAGTATTGGGACACCTGCCTTTACACGCACATGAATTTTTATGGCGTCTTAGTCCATAGGGTTCAATATTGAGTTGGCCCACCCTTTGCAGCTATAACAGCTTCAACTCTTCTGGGAAGGCCGTCCACAAGGTTTAGGAGTGTCTATGGGAATGTTTGGCCATTCTTCCAGAAGCTCATTTGTGAGGTCAGGCACTGATGTTGGATGAGAAGGCCTGGCTCGCAGTCTGCGCTCTAATTCAGCCCAAAGGTGTCTCATCAGGTTGAGGTGAGGACTCTATGCAGGCCAGTTAAGTTCCCCCACCCCAAACTCGCTCATCCATGTCTTTATGGACCTTGCTCTGTGGGGTTGTTTTTCTGGGGTTGGGCTTGGCCTCTTAAGCCTCGTACACACAGGACGACGATCGTCTCAAATCGTATGTTGGCTGTTGTATCTAGCATACTGAGTGCACTACACAATCGTACGACCAGGTGCATGTAATTAGCATCCGGCCGTTCCTGACTTCTGAGCATGCGTGTTTTGCACAATACAACTTGTTGTACCAACTTCTCTGTACACGCGATACAACGGTAGGGAGGAGGGAGCTGCCATCTTCCCTCCGTGGATCCTTCCGGGTACACAGCTCAGGCGATGTGAGTGGTCTGCGCGGGAGCCCGTCTTTTGTGGCGGACTTTCCTTCGCCGGGACATCACTGCGCATGCGCCTGCTGACGTCAGCGGCGCTTGCAGTGAGAATATCTCCTAAGCCGTACAGGCTTAGGAAATATTCTTTTTACTTACAGGTAAGTCTTATTATAGGCTTACCTGTAGGTAAAAATTACTTTTTGGGGATACAACCGCTTTAAGGTGTCAGCATACCAAGCAGGGTTGCCAACCGCCAGTAAATTTACTGACAGTTTGTAAAAATCAGTGATTTTTACAACTGTCTATAAATATCGGGGTCTGATAATTTGTCATGCTGTGCTGACTTTTTAAGTGTAAATCAGGCAAATTACTTAATATCGGTATTGTCAGTGTTTCCATGTTGTGTTTAAATATCAATTGTCTTTGTTTTTAATAGGAGTTCTGTTATTTTTCAAGTTGCCAGTAAAAAAATGTGCTCTGCCAGTAAATTTTCTATGTTTTGCCAGTAAAAAACGCTGCTGGAGGTTGGCAACACTGATACCAAGACATTTTGGACAATTTCATGCTCCCAACTTTGTGGGAAGAGTTTGGGGATGGCCCCTTCCTGTTCCAACATGACTGCACACCACTGCACAAAGCAAGGTCCATAAAGACATGGATGAGCGAATTGGACTGGAGGAGCTTAACAGGCCTGACTTCGAGCCCATAGAACACCTTTGGGATTAATTAGAGTGGAGAATGCAAGCCAGGCTTTCTCATCCAACATCAGCGCCTGACCTCACAAATGCACTTCTGGAAGAATGGTCAAACATTCCCATAAACACTCCTAAACCTTGTGGGCAGCCTTCCCAGAAGTGTTGAAGCTGTTATAGCTGCAAAGGGTGGGCCAACTCAATATTGAACCCTACGGACTAAGACTGGGATACCATTAAAGTTCATGTTTGTGCAAAGACAGGCGTCCCAATACTTTTGGTAATATAGTGTATACTGTAAGGACTGGTAAGCTGCAATATATTACAATTTCATTCTTGGGTTTACATACACATTGAAATTCAACATTTAGCCATTTGCAAAAGCCGTGCTGTGCCCGGTTCTCTTTAAGTTGCCGTCCTCAGACAAATGCCCCTCCTTCCTACTTAGTCCCAAACCTTGGGGTTTATCTATCACACACAGGCTGCTCTTTGCATTACCCAAGCTGATTATTTGTACCTTGTCCAGAGAAAGCCGCCGTTGGCCTCCATAGGTTGTAGGAGTTCATCTCTCCTGGAAAATGTCAGGGCTAGATAAAGCCCAGCGCTCAGGAAAGCCTGGGAGAATGGGAAGCAGATGCTCACTGACTATGAAAGGTCAGGCTGTAAAAAGCTGCCCGCTGCCAATTGCATGCGGAGCGGCGGCCGGAGTCAGCCGTCTGATGCACGCCGCGCCGACCGATTTGTGTTTGGCGTCTGATAAGGGACTCTTGTTTGTTGCGTCGCCTGTGACTCTTTCAGGTGCGAGAAATAACGGCGGTTGGAGCAAAGCGGCCTGCATTCTGGGCTTTGATAGCCAAGCTGTCCTCAGATATCAGCCGGTTCTATTATCTGCCGCTGATGTCACCTTCAAAATTAGAGCACATTCTCCGGGGCTTTGTGAGATCTGTTCCCTTGGTGTTGCAAAACAGGCAGATCCATGCAGAGCCAATTATTGTATCTGCAGGTCATTCATCATAAACAATTAGTTAAAGGTGAACTCTGGCATAAAAGCTTTCATTTAAATAAATTCCTCAATAACCACAAAAAATATAAATCCACTTTATGTGCACCAAACGCCATATTACATTGTAAAAATAGAAGTGGCATGCAGTGCCCGGGACACAGGGGAGGGCTGGCAGCCGTAGGCCTGGGGGGCACGACCGGGTCCCCCATCCCACCGTTAACGGGGGGTCCGGTGGGATTGAATGTAAATTTTACCGACTACCGACGACGGGCGAGTGTGAAAAAAAAGAACACCTCCTTCCTTTATCCCGGGTCCCCGCGTCGGTGGTTGATTGACGTCCGTTACCCCCCGCGGGTCCCGGCCGGGATGGTACCTAGGGCGATCCGGGTAACCCACCCGTACCTACCACTCGACTAAACCACCAAGTTACCCGGTGAACTGACCTGAACGGGGGGTCCGGATGCCGACGGTCGGGAGGGGACACAGGGCCCGTGACGTACGGTGAAGATAA
>BLSH010472907.1:657689-671569 GCA_018402905.1 Glandirana rugosa | reverse complement strand
TCAAAAAGCACTTTTGACGCAAAGGGACACTTTTTGGTTGCTATGGACATTCTCATGTTTCCAGGCAGAAAGAATGACATTTATTATATAAAAGTGCATGCAGGGCTCTGGATAAACCACTAGGGACAAAGGGGATGTGAAATGTTTCCATACAGTAATCTAATCTATAAGATTACAGTATACTGTATGTGCTGTGTGTGTTTAACTTTTTGAATTTCCCGCCGGTCTCCGTCCCCGTGCGACGCGACGCTCGCAGGGAACGGAGCCCGGAACACAGGAATCATCTGGCCGCGGGGAGACACGCTGACACCGCGGGAGGACATCGCTGGATCCAGGGGACAAGGTGAGTAACATTGCCTGGATCCAGCGATGCAATCCCGAGTGTGGCTCGGGGTTACCGCTCTTGGTACTGAAATTCCACCCCGAGCCACACTCGGGAATACCGCCAGGGAGGTTAAAGCATCTTAAACAGAAAAGTATCTTTAGATAGATGTTTACTCCAAAAGCATTTTATTAAAATAAATTTGATACAAATCAAAAATTTAAATAAAAAATAAAATCAATTTTTTTTTTATATTAAAAGAAAAAACATTGACTTTTAATCCATCTTGCATCCTCTCCAATCCCCCCTCCCCCTTCAAACAAAAATTGCCCCTCCCAACACAAATCCCCTCTCCCTCAATCACCGCGCAATGCCCATCCGTCTCACATGAGACCACAGTGCCCCTCCTGCCCACCCCTTGTCCCCGCCCTGGTGACATCACCACTGTGCTGTACATTAACGCTTTAGGAGGGGCCCAGCAACTCCACCCACTACAAACTGCCTAGAGAAAACTAAAGAAGGGGGCAGAGACAAGACCAGTCCCACTGCACAAGGAGAGAGAGCAGCAGCGAGCGGTCTTTATTACAGGAAGCTCCTGCACAGAGGAAAAGTCTCACACTGAATTACTGCACAGATCTGAAAGAAGGCACGCTAAGGTTCAAGAAGAATACACATGACAAATGGACTCCTGGAGTTCAGCTTTAAGTAGATGTAAACCCAAATGGAATGACATTTAGTATGAAGAATGCTCTGTTTTATAGGCAATTGTTCTGTATTTCCCATTTTCCCATCCATTGTTGCATCTCACAGCTGTTGATCTGCTGCAGCCTCTTCAAGTCTACAAGCACCCCAGCGATGGCTGCATGTCATTTCTCCAGGTTGGGATCGCAATGGGGACAACAGTGGACCACGCCAGTATATTGTGTGCTGAAATGATTTGCAGTGTCCATGGGAAACAAGGGAAGCGCAAATCATAGCCCAATGAGGCTCTTTATTGAAGGGTAAAAATAAAAACGCATGTAGCGCCCCCATAGTGAATAGGTGCTTTTGTGATAGATTTTTGCTAGGAGAAACAAATTTAGTCAGACCTGACTGTTGTGCAGGCCTGAGTGTTTTGATCTGGGCAGGGGAGTGGCCCAGGGAGAGTTGGAGACTGCAGGGAGGAACACCCCTTGGTTACTCCTTTCCTTTGGGTCCAGAAGATTCTGGAAAAAGGGGATGGATGAGGAGGTTAAACTTTCTGAAGTATGTAAAGGAGCCCTGACCAATCCCCACCCTGGATTGGCAGGGGGTAGGCCTCCTTAAATACTGTGGTCTGCCCGGCTGGGGGGAGGAGAGTGTTGGGTGGAAGAGTGGAGATGCAGCAGAGATTGCTGAGGCCTCACCTGGGAGCCCCCAGTCTGTTGCAGCCAGAAGTGGAGAGAGATCCTGGAGCAGCACAAGGGAGCAGATGAGCAACAGAGAGGCTACAGGAAAGGCTCTTCAAAGGATCCTTCGGTGTGGTGAGTGACAGACCCTGGGATCTGTAGAAGAGGACTGGAGCAGGCTGGGAGGAGAGAGTGGACGGTCTGTAAAAAGGTGAAGGAGTCAGGGGAGTGGTGTCACTGGTTAGTGAGGAAGGCCGGAGTGGGCCGAAAGAGGATGGGCTGGGAGCAGTAGTTCATCAAAACCACGCATTTGTACTTAACTACACTATGAGGGCCCGTGGCCCTTGCCTGTAACGGGCGGTCCGGAGGTCCTGCTGACAAAGAAGTGCAGTCCTCACCATGTGCTAGCTAGGGTGGAGGAAGATGTAATGGTGGCTTAATACATTTCCCTTCAGGCCTAACAGTGAAGGAGCAAGTGTCAGTGCTGGAGGAAGGAGTGTATATAGGATGGTCTGGTATCTTTGATCTTTGGGCATCCCACAGTCGTCCCTACCCTATCCAAGTTTATTCCCTCAATAAAACAACAAAAACAAAGTACCGGCCTGTTCAGTGCCTCCGGATGCTAGGAAAAATGTGTGATTGAGGGCAGAGAGACAGGTGAACCACACCTACCAACCATCCCTAAGGGGGCCATTGGCTACACGCATATTCACTCATGTGCTCTTAATGCACTGGATTTCCTTAATATATTCCTGGTTCAGTCATCTAGGATTCTACTGCTTTATAGGTACGCTGACAAGTACAGAGCAAGTGAGTTCAAATAAATACATACGAAACATATTTATATGCACGCACATGCTCTGTACTTGTCAGCATGCTGGTAATTCAGCACAATTCTAGATGGCCAAACTCAAGCATCTTGAGGTGCTTGAGAAAGGGGGTCATGCCCTTGAAACATGTTGTACCTCATAGCAGCGAAGCAAGCTCTTCTTGGATGTGCTATGTGCGTTGGTGCTGCTGCCATCCCTCCTTCAGACCTTTGGTGTGTATTGCCTTCATGGTGCAGTTGCACCAGGCTCCCCTCTCTTCAGTACACAAGTAGCAAAACACAGGAGTGTGAGATCCCAGCTGGGGGATTCTGCTGATTTATAGGTACGCTCACAAGTACAGAGCAAGTGAGTACATATAAATACATATTACACATATTTACATGCACTCACATACTCTGTACTTGCCAGTGTGCCCATAACCCAGCAGAATCCTAGATGGCCACAAATCATAGCACAATACGGCAGATTATTGAAGGGTGAAAATAAAAACACATATTTACATGCACTCACATGCCCTATACTTGTCAGTGTGCCCATAATCCAGCAGAATCCTAGATGGCACTGCACAAGCATCTTGAGATGCATGAGAAAGGGGGCCACACCCCCAAAACATGTCATATCCACAGCAACCCACCAAGCTCTTCTTGGATGCGCTATGTCCCTTGACGCTGCAGTCATCCCTCCTTCAGACCTCCGGGGCATATTACCTTCACGTTGTAGGTGCACCCGGCTCCCTCTCTCCAGCACACAAACAGCACAGCACAGGAGCGTGAGATCCTAGCTGGGGGAATATGATGTGGATTCCCGGTTCAGCCAACAAGGATTCTGCTGCTTTATAGGTACGCTGATAAGTACAGAGGAAGTGAATTCATATAAATACATATTACACATATTTATATGCATTCACATACTCTGTACTTGTCAGCGTACCTATAAAGCAGCCAAATATTTGATGGCTGAACCCGGAATCCACATCATAATCCCCTAGCTAGGATCTCACTCTCTTGTGCTATGCCGCTGGTGTGCTGGAGAGAGGGAGCTGGGGACACCTGAACAATGAAGGTAATGTGCACCGGAGGTCTGAAGGAGGGATGACTGCAGCGTCAAGGGACATAGTGCATCCAAGAAGAGCTTGGTGGGTTGCTGTGGATATGACACGTTTCGGGGGTGTGGCCCCCTTTCTCAAGCATCTCAAGATGCTTGAGTTCCACCATCTAGGATTCTGCTGGATTATGGGCACAATGACAAGTATAGAGCATGTGAGTGCATATAAATATGTGTTTTTATTTTCACCCTTCAATAAAGTGCCTTATTGTGCAATGATTTGCGGTTTCCTTGTTTTTTTTGTTTACCATGTTTTCAAGCTGTCTACAGTCCTTATTAAAGACCAAAGGGATGGCTGCAGAGATCTAGACACATAAAAGGAAGATATTACAACAATTGTGGAATACCTGAGCATGAAAGCAGGATTTTTTTTTGTTTCTGTTTGCTCCATGGGAAGCACGGGTGACAATATAGGGCCACCACTGGGAGTTGGGGGCAAAGTGTTGTCACTCTACAACAGAAAGTGCCTGTTTATGATACAAAAGTGCTTTAGCACAGTAAAGGCTTTGGAACAGAACCTCACATAGCAGATACTGTATAAGTTGGAGAGATCAGGATTTGGTCATGTAGGAGAACTGGAGAGTAGGTGATTTGCCAAATAGAACAAATTTATTGGATTTATATACAGTATTGCAGGCACATACAGCACTTTACATTCACATCAGTCACTGCCTTCAAGGAGCTTACACTCTAAGATCCCTATCTCACAAACATACTAGGACCTGTTAACTTACCATCATGTTTTTAAATTGCGAAGGAAGCCCATCAAGCACCTGCCAGCTCCATTAAGATAGGGTCCTGGCCAGGACTGAAACCAATCTGGCCTATATACACATCTTAGGGCCAATTTACCGACTTGCATGTTGTTGGAGTAAACCCAAAGAGACAGGGCCAGATTAACCACTTCAGCCCCGGAAGAATTTTGCACTTTAGGACCAGAGCACTTTTTGCGATTCGGCGCTGCGTCGCTTTAACTGACAATTGCGCGGTCGTGCGACGTTGTACCCAAACAAAATTTGCGTCCTTTTTTTCCCACAAATAGAGCTTTCTTTTGGTGGTATTTGATCGCCTCTGCGTCATTTCTTATTGCCGCTATAAACAAAAGAAGAGCGACCATTTTGCAAAAAAACCCACATTTCTTACTTTTTGCTAAAATTCAAATCCAAAAAAAAATATAAAAAAACATTTTTTTCACAGTCTTTATATAATTCCTCATATTTGCGATAAAAAAAAATCACAATTGGTGTTTATTAATTGGTTTGCGCAAAAGTGGCCGCGTTTACGGATGATGAGAATTCATTTCTGGGGTTTTTTTTTTTTTACTAGTAATGGCGGCGATCTGCGATTTTTAGCGGTAATGCGATATTGGGGGGGGACATGTCGGAACATTTTGACACTTTTTTGGGACCAATGACATTTATTCAGCGATCAGAAATTTAAATGTCCACTGATTACTGTATAAATGTCATTGGCAGTGAAGGGGTTAACCTGCAGGGGGAGAGCTAGGGGTTAACTGTGTTCCCTGGGTGTGTTCTTACTGTGGGGGGGGTTGGGCTAACATGGGCATGAGAGATCTAACTGATTCCAGTGACAGGGATCAGTAGATCTCTCATGCCCCACTGACAGGGCAGGGAACCGCCGTGTTTACATCGGCGGTTCCCCGTTCTTTGCCCTGTAGCCGCTCATCGCGGCTCACCGGCGGACATCGGGTCCGCCCGAGCCGCGGGCACACTCCCCAGGAGTGCGGCGGGTGCGCGCGCCCCCTGGTGGCCAAATGCGAATCGCCGCTTATTTACGATGAATACACGGCGCGCGGTCGGGAACCAGTTAAGAGCATCATGGGCCTGGTGCTGAGGATTTTGGTGGGCCTTTTTATGGAAATAAATAAAATGAAAATACTATCAATTTACATATCAATCATGTGAACACTGTATACAGAGCAGGCATGGGCAGCATTAGTGACTCACTCACACCATTGGGCTGGGCCTATCTTAAGGAAGGGACCTGGAGCTGCAGCTCCAATAGCCTCTATGCACAGAGAACATGCAAACTCCATGCAAGCAGTGTTTTAGTTGGGATTTGAAGTAAGCACCCTAGTGCTGCCAGGCAGACGTGCTAACCACTAAGCCCCCGTGCAGAATTGCTAGCCCCCAGTCCAAATCAAGAGAGCAGCCTCCTGATTCAATTCAGCAACACATATGGGGTGTGGTAATAAAAATCTGCATAGCTGTTCACCCGTCAAAACTGCGCATAAATTGTTTCTGCGTCAATGGTGCAAAATCGAGTGTTATCTGGCTATGCTCTTTGTTATTCAAATATGTGAGGCTAGAAAACACCGCATTATGACCACTAGATGACGTTGACTATCGTAGGAAATAAGTTTGCTCCTCAGCACCATCTAGTCCTGGATTGGAGTCAAACCAAAAACACCCCAGTCAGAGGCGTAACTAGAACCTTCAGGGCCCCAGTGCAAGAAATTATGAAGGGCCCCCCTGACCCCTGACCAGGGCCCTTCCCTCTCCTCGCTGATCCTGGGGCCCTTTACTCCCATTGTGGATCCATTTATTGCGGTACCACAGTGGGGCCCTTTTACAAGTTCTGGTGAAATGCCAGGGCCCAGTCACAATTGCAACCTTTGCAATCCTGATAGTTCCCTCACTGGTGTCAGTAGTTTTTAATTTTTCATTTTAATTTTATTATTTTTTTACCATTTCATTTTATTTCTTTTACAATTTTATTTTTATTATTTTTTACAATTTATTTTAGGAGCTCTGTTGGGGGGCTTTGATGAGATATCAGGGGTCTAAACAAATCTCAGCTCTCAATCTCCATCTGTGTGGCCTCAGCTGCACTGAATCAATGGACAGGAATAGCTGTGCACCGAGCCTCCCATTCATTCAGAAATGGAAGTATAGTAAAAATAGTTTAGTATGCTTCAGTTATGAATGAACCAATTGGTACCAATCACTGACTCTGTCCATTCACAAAAGGAAGGAGCCGGTAAATTACAAATTTACCGACCCGTTCCCATCTCTGCATCATGACACATCTTCTACAGCAACTGGATTAGGAGGAAAATGGAGGAGATTGGGTCCTCTAAATGCCGCCCCCGCCATCCCTCCTATCCAGGTGTACAAGGGAGGCACACGGGCCCCCTGGAGCATGGGGCCCGGTTGCAATTGCAACCCCTATCGTTACGCCCCTGACCCCAGTGTTGTAAGGCAGAAGAACCAACTACTGAGACACTTAAATGTCTTGCTTATCTAGTCCATCCTTAGAACTGTTACTTTGCTATACAACATCGAGTGTTCTGCAATTTGATTGCAAGTGAAATCTGATTGCATTGGATCTCATCCCCATGCGTCCACTCTTTCTTCTCATGTCAGAGAATTTTGTCATCCTGTTTAGTCAGCTGCTTTGTGTTTTTCATGTGCAGCAATTTGGGAAAGTTCTCAGAGATGTCATGGCCGTCTTATAGAACATCAATCACGATAACAAGACTGATGGAAAGCTACAACTTTTCCTGCCATTCCAGTCCAGGCCGGCTCTCCTCTCCGATTAATAGGATTCCTTTATTGCGTTCTTTTCTCCAGTCCCAGCCGGTAAGTGAGCGCATATGGACATCTATAGGAGGCCATAAAGATGGCGCCTCATTGACTGATGGGTGCCAGAAGATCTTCCTGGGCCCCATGCTACGTCTTCATTATGGCTTTCCAGGACTGAGAGCTGTGCACACAAGGCTTGAATTATTCTGAGAATTTGTCATCAATTTTCTCTTTTTCTTTATTAAACTTTTTCTTTTAAATGTGCAATAATATTTATTTCACAGCATGGCGGTACTTCCTAAAGCCCATCTCAGGGCAGATTTTGGAGCGCCCCACTGCTTGCCCCTATCCCCTCCCACCCATCCTCAATTACAAAAAAACCCTCTAAAGAGTCTAAAGCTGGCCAAACATCAATAGAATTTTGTTTGCAATGCATCATTTTAGGAACATTCGTTCTATTTGTTAAGGCACCGTTCACATCTGGGCGTTCTGAAATAGCCAGTAAAATCACGCGGTTCTGCCCACAATTCTGGAATGTGGTAAAATCATCACAAAACCTGTGTTTGGGTGCCATGATTATTCATGGCACCCAAAAAACACTGCAGAGTCGAGTCCAAAAAAAGGTGCAGGAGATACTATGGGGTGGTTTTGGAACAGAAAGCAGCCTATTCATATGAATGGTGCTGCTCCAAAAACACGCATTTTAAAATGCGCTAAAATCATGACGCCTTGCTGTTACTAGATGTGAGAGGGGCCTTAGGGCCCGTTCACAATGGCCAAACAGCTGCCACATACTAAATCGCAGTGGTCTATTCCGGCTGCAGTGAGGGGGCAGTAGGGGCCGGTGTGATGTGCACACAGTTCCCTTTTTTTTCTACTCAACTTTATTTAAAGTATACAAAGTGACATTTCATTCATGTCACTGTACGGCAGGACAGGGAGCTGCTCTGCTGTTCAGTGTCATGTGATCCCATCCTTTGCATTGCGATAAAATGCAGCATATCAGCATTTTATCGCAGCGCACTGTACCGCACCTCCGGGGTGTGTTGTAGTGTGAATAGGACACATAGAAAACAAATATTTCTGTGTGTCCTAGGGGTGACTGGAGTTCTTCCAGTGTGGAAATTGCCATGACCCAATCCCATCACTGAACTTTGTCAAAGGAACAGGAGGTGAGGGGTTATCCCAATGGGAACACCTTAGGAGAGATGTTCTCCTATTTGCAGTTGTGCCAGTGGGAGGGAAGAGAACTGAAATTTCTCCGGTGGGGACACAGAAATAAAAATAAAAAAACAGTCAAAGGTTCTAATCCTCCCTCCAATTCATTACAGTGCATTGAAAAAGTATTCATACCCCTTGAAGTTTCCCACATTTTGTCATGTTACAACCAAAAACGTAAATATATTTTATCGGGATTTTGTGTGATACACCGACACAAAGTGACTCATAATTGTGAAGTGGAAGGAAAATGATAAATGATACAAATAAATATGTGAAAAGTATGGGGGGCATTCGTATTCAGCCCCCTTTACTCTGATACCCCTAACTAAAATCTACTGGAAACAATTGTCACCAAATTAGTAAATAGTGTCCACTTGTGTGTAATTTAATCTCAGTATAAAATACTGTTCTGTGAAGCACTCAGATTTTTGTTAGAGAACCTTAATGAACAAACAGTAGCATGAAGGCCAAGGAAAACACCAGAGAGGTCAGGGATAAAGTTGTGGAGAAGGTTAAAGCAGGGTTAGGTTACAAAAAAAATATCCCAAGCTTTGAACATCTCACTGAGCTCTGTTCAACCCATCATCCGAAAAATGGAAAGAGTTTGGCACAACCGCAAACCTACCAAGACATGGCCGCCCACCTAAACTGACCGGCCGGGCAAGGAGAGCATTCATCAGAGAAGCAGCCAATAGGCCCATGGTAACTCTGGAGGAGCTGCAGAGATCCACAGCTCAGGTGGGAGAATCTGTCCACAGGACAACTATTAGTCGTGCTCTCCACAAATCTGCCCTTTATGGAAGAGTGGCAAGGAGAAAGCCATTGGTGAAAGAAATCCATAAAAAGTTCTGTTTGCAGTTTGCGAGAAGCCATGTGGGGGACACAGCAAACATGTGGAAGAAGGTGCTCTGGTCAGATGAGACCAAAATTGATAATTTTGGCCTAAAAGCAAATTGCTATGTGTGGTAGAAAACTAACACTGCACATCACCCTGAACACACCATCCCCACTGTGAAACATGGTGGTGGCAGCATCATGGTGTGGGGATGCTTTCTTCAGCAGGGACAGGGAAGCTGGTCAGAGTTGATGGGAATATGGATGGAGTCAAATACAGGGCAATCTTGGAAGAAATCTGGGGTGGAGGTTCACCTTCCAGCAGGACAACGACCCTAAACATACAGCCAGAGCTACAATGGAATGGTTTAGATCAAAGCATATTCATGTGTTAGAATGGCCCAGTCACAGTCCAGACCTAAATCCAAATTGAGAATCTGGGGCAAGCCTTGAAAATTGCTGTTCACAGACGCTCTCCATTCAATCTGACAGAGCTTGAGATATTTTGCAAAGAAGAATGGGCAAAAATGTCCTCTCTAGATGTGCAAAGCTGGCAGAGACTTCCCCAAAAAGACTTGCAGCTGTAATTGCAGGGAAAGGCGGTTCTACAAAGTACTGACTCCGGGGGGCGCTATACAAATGCCCCCACACTTTTCACATATTTATTTGTAAAAAAGTTTGAAAGCCATTTATCATTTTCCTTCCACTTCACAATTATGTGTCGGTCCACCACATAAAATTCCAAGAAAATACATTTACATTTTTGGTTGTAACATGACAAAATGTGAAAAATTTCAAGGGGTATGAATACTTTTTCAAGGCACTGTAAAAATGTTTTCATTATTGTTGGTGTCCCATTGGGGAGATTTCTCCTCACTTCCAGTCCTGTATAACACCCATCAAATAGATGGGAATGAGGACAATTCTCCCCACTGGGGACACAGGCAGCAATAAAAACATGATAGAGAATCTAACACTTCCCCACTTCATCCAAAACACATTTGCCTGGGGCTCCTATTTAATGCTGGCTTCACATTTGTGTGCTGTGGCAATGTACAGCACTGCATGTTAACGCACAGTACTATGTGCCTCGCAGTGTCACTCACCATCCCGTGTTAGTGTGCATTTTATGTGTGTAGCGCTGCCCCCTTGAGGGCTGCTTGATAATTCCATTCCCCCTTGGTCTCCCCAACTCTGAGAGTCCTCCACCAACCCTGACACTCTGGGTTCATTCATAGTGTTACCTTTTTTTGTTGAATATATTCAATGAAAGGAACCACACAATGTTAAGAATTTGAAGTATTCACTTAAATTTCTGCTGTATTAAAGTAGAACTCGGAATTAAACATGGATTTTGTTACATAGGTTAACAATGTGCTTTTAAGTCACACACGTAAATGTTTCAATAATGTAAGAAGCTTTGAAATCTTAGTGAATACAAGAGAGACACAGAAGGACTTTAGGCCTCATTTACACTGCTGCTGGTAAACGGACGTTTAGAGGCATGTGGACGTTTTTTTCAGCTGCCCCTGAACTTTCCTCTATGTTATCTTATCAGTCCATGTACACAGGGTCGTTTAAAGTGGTAGTAAACCCATGCATTTAACAGGTTAAAAATCAGTCACATTTCCGGCATGTGCCGGAAATGTAACACTCCCATTGGTTGTGCTCTAATCAGACTGTCAAACCATCCAATGGCTTGTGTCATAGCTGATCACATATGCAGCATCATGGCAGTTGTAGATTAAACAGAGGCCAAGATGGCAGCTTCCTTGGCTGAAAATGATAGGAGGGTTTACTACCACTTTAAGGTAGTTTCCAGGCAGTTGAGTTGAAAGGCTTTTTTTGGAACGCAAAAGAATGGGTTCAGACGCCAGTTCAGAGGCATTTGAAATGCCAAACAGCTTGTAAACGCCGCTAAACGCACCTAAACGCGGTGACTCGCATCCAGGACCGTTTTGTTTACAGGCATTTCCATTTAGAAAAAAATATATATATATTTTTAAAACGCTCGTGTAAATGGAGCCTAAGTGTGTGTCACACCACTCTCTTATTCATTGACACTTACTATTGAAAGTTATGATCTGAACTCCTCCACTTGAATATAATCAGATACCTGGATGTCCACCAATATGAATTGCAAATAAAGGTTAAATGATGTAAATCAACAGTGAATAGACATATGCTATAGTCTAGAGAATTGTAGACTGACTAATGTTAATTGATGATCTGTAGGTAAACTGATACGACTCAATGCATTACAGCTAAATCGGTACCACTCAAAGGAATGTAAACAAACTGGTATAACTTTAAAGAGCAATATAATTGGTTCACACAAATTCACTTGCTCTATGAATGAGAGTTCTCAGGAGAACTCAAAATGACAGGATGTTAATAACCTATTAAGTGTGTGTGTGTGTGGGGGGGGGGGGGTAACTGTAATTGTAGCAAATCCTCAGTCAAAGTTCAGTGTGTTGTCTGCTGGCTCTTTAATTTGGATGTTAGGTACTTAGGAGACAACTGTAGCCACAGATCCTCTAAATATGGCACAAAGATGGAATAAACAACTTTACTGTAGTAGATAGAAACCTTCACAGTGATCACTGACTTTGTAGTAAGCTTACAACTAACAGCAATCCAGTACACTCAAGTGGTTGTATTCCAGCCTCTTCAATGATATGATAGTGCTCAGATCTTTACTAACTTTCCATGTGAGGTATTAGATTAAACAAATCAGTTCTCTTATAAATGGGCCTGAGCCCGCTCATCCAACTGGACAAGCGACTGAAGATGTTCCCACTGCTTAGGTGATGATGATGGTGAGACTGGAGATGATGAAACACTCCTGCTCTCTGCTCCTGGAATTGGCCTCCACTGCACTCCTCCTTGCAGTTCTCCCCGATGGATCACTACAGCTGCCCGCAGGGTCTGGAACACACTCAGCTGCTAGTAGGGCCAGTCCTGCGTATCATCCGCTTGAACACTGTAGAAATGCAGCCCGCCAGATTGGTGTGGGTAGGCCCCAAGACGCAACTCCACTGTAAGAGCGCACAGGGTCCTGCCGATCAATCACCGCCGTCCAAAGAGGCCGCAAAAAGCCACTCTCTTTACTTAAATAGACTCTCCCATGAGGCACTGTTCTTCCCAGGAGCCTTCGTATGCAGCATGGCCCGATGGGAAATGAAGTCCTTCCGCAGCGGAGTCTGATAATTATCCTCACTGGCACACTACAAGTCCCAGAAGCCATTGCTCCAATATGAACCCATTCTTCAGTTAATAGGCTTTGCACTAGGGGAGCTTACCGCAATATACCTACAGGCACGAACGTCCTCAATGCCAGAAGTATATCACTTGACTCCTGGGTACATGTGCATTGCATTTGAAGAGCCCATTGACTTTGAATGGGTCGCAATGGACAAACAAGCTGCAAGTCAGGTTTTTCTTAATGCACAGCAATGTACAGACCGTCCACAGCTGTGCCCTGTGGTGCGTTACAATGCATGTGCACTGCAGAGCATTGTGTTAATGCACTGGGGTGCTATTCAAAATGAATGGTAACGCAACACACCACACTGTAGGACACATGTTGTGCATTTTTCAGTGCACTAATGCAAGGGTCTCCAAACTTACTAAACAAAGGGCCAGTTTACTGTGCTTCAGACTTTAGGGGGGCCGGACCGTGGCCAGTTGGAGTAGAAAATGTCCTGGAATCAGTGGGAGTAAACAATGTCCCTTCTTTGGTATTAGAGGAATTATTAGTGCCCCATTGTTGGTGTCATTGGTAAAAATAGTACCCCATTGTTGGTGTCAGTGGGAAAAATAGTGCCCCATTGTTGGTGTCAGTGGGAAAAATAGTGCCCCATTGTTGGTGTCAGTGGGAAAAATAGCGCCTTATCATTTATGTCAGAGGGAAAAATAATGCCCCACTGGTGGTGTCAGTGCAGAAATGATTGCCCCATTGTTTTTGTCAGTGAGAGGAATACTGCCCCAAGGGCCAGACAAAGGCAAGTACAGGGTCACATTCGGCCCCTGGGCTGCAGTTTGGAGAGCACTGCACTGATGCAGCATACAGGTAGTGCATTGCAGTGTGTTGCTTAGGAGAAAATTATCCCTTTTCAAGCACTTTAGGATACATTGGAAGTTTACTCATTTTAAAGTTGAACTCCAGGCACAAAAATGTTCAGTTAAAAATATTCCTTAGTAGCCATAAAGGATAAAAATCCATTCTGTGTGCATCAAATGTCTTTTCAAAGCCAGCTATTATCTAGTAAAAGAAGCAGTGACATCATCATGGTGCTGTACATAGCCTGTGCAGAGAGAAGAGCTGTGGGAGGGGCCCCAATAAAAATTGACTTGTAAAAACACGGACCTCAAGTTGAAATTTTACTCATTTGAAGGTTACATAGGATTTCACGAACTTTTCCCTATTAAAAGAGGATTCGTTGTGTGACGTTACGTGATGGACATACGACGTAGTCACGTCACGAGAGGTTTGACGTCGGGTCCCCGGCTTACACTGGGACATGAACGGAAACAGACCGGGAACCCCGTCATAAGGAGAGTGACTGTTTTTGTTACCCCGTTAGTAAAGACGTGACTGTGGTGGTCACCCCGTAATAAAAAGGGAGACTGTATTTACTATTCCGCGATAAAAAGG
>BLSH010472907.1:639746-650907 GCA_018402905.1 Glandirana rugosa | reverse complement strand
GGACGTCCGTCGGACATCACCCACCTCAACGACCCGGGGAGGGTGTCGAGACGGGGCGGAGACAAGACCAGCCACCCTGCACAAGGAGAGAGAGCAGAGCTGTGGGAGGGGCCCAGCAACTCCACCCACTACAGGCTGCCTGCAGGAGACTACAGGAGGGGGCGGAGATAAGACCAGTCACCCTGCACAAGGAGAGAGAGCAGAGCTGTGGGAGGGGCCCAGCAATTCCACCCACTACAGGCTGCCTGCAGGAAACTACAAGAGGGGGCGGAGACAAGACCAGTCACCCTGCACAAGGAGAGCGCAGCAGTGAGCGGTCTTTATTACAGGAAGTCTCACACTGGATTACTGCACAGATCTGGAAGAAGCACAGAAAGAACACAGAGATGCATGAAGAATACACATGATGAATGGATTTATACAGTATGTGCTCATCCCAGAGTTGAGCTTTAAATGGGATGCCTAAATGCAATACTTGTTAACGTGCAACATAATCTGCATTAGCGCACTGCAAAGAAGTAAATGGGGCCCTTAATGTCATGAGCTAATCTTGCAATGCAGGAAAAGTCCAAAAGGAGGTTCCCGGAATGCTGGGAAAGTCTTCCTGCGATCGTTCAGTGATGTCTCATTTTCCTGAAAAACAGGAAGCGTTCCTTTCATTGAGCCGGTGCCCCTCAATAACCTGATCTCAGGAATCCCAGCACCCCGTGGACTGTATTGCTGGGACTATTAGTAGATCTCGTAGTCGAGTTGTTGGGATCTTTCTGCAGCCACGCTGATCCCGTGGAATTACATTAAGCCCATTCCTGCTGTAGGGACTGGTGGATTTAGAAGAGCACAATAAACCCAATATGAGGCACCGTATAGAGGGGCATGTCAATCAGGATTTTTAGATTTAAAAAAAATTGTGATTCTCCTTTTCTTTATTTATTTTTTTTTTTCATTGCATTTTGAAAAAAAATGGACATTCCTTTAAAGGGGTTGTAAACCTCTGAAATGAAAAATGAACAAAGCATATCCTTCTATAGTGTGTACTTGCCTCAGTCCAAGGCACCCAGCGTGCTATCTGCCTAAGTAGTAGTCCTAATCACCAGTGCTGGGACAAGGTCATCTAGTGCCCAGGGCGAACATGCCAAACTGTGGCCCCCCATTATGTGTCAGCAAAAATGCTCCCAGTATTAATCACCCCCCCTACTGAAACCCCCCTCCCAGTTAGTGGCGGCCCGTCCATTAGGGGCGCAGAGGCAACCCCCCTAATCCATGCGCCAGTCCCCTAATCTACACGCCAGGCGCCGGATGCATGGATTTCAATGGGTTTTTCTTTTTTTTGAAGCACATGATTAGATCCTGAGGCTCTAACTGGCCTCAAAAAAAGAGTGGGCTCTGGGCGCAGAGAACTCCTAAGGTAAGGCCACTGACCGCCGATGTCTGTTTCCCGCGGAGGGGGGCGGGGACTGATCACCACCATTTGTCTCCCACGGGGGGCTGATTGCCGCCGTCCATCTCCTGCGGGGGGTTGGAGAACTGATCACCGCCGCCTGTCTCCCGCGTGGGGTGGCACTGATAACTATTTAACTATGTAACGCGGGCCACAAAAACGCTAAAGTGTGAACCTAGCGTAAATGGCAACACCATGCGCCTGAAAAAGGGACGCACTTTTTTTTTTTTTTGCAGAACCGCAAATACGGCAGTACATTCATTTGACTGGGCTGCCGTGCCCAGGTATACGCATGCCGCAAAAACGCTAAGGTGTGAACCTAGCGTAAATGGCAACACTATGCGAATGCAAAAGGGATGCGCTTTTTTTTTTATTTCAGAAACACAGGCACGGCGGCCCATTCATTTAAATAGGCTGCCATGCCTGTGCAAACGCAGGGTGGTAAAACGCTAAAGTGTGAACCTAGCGTAAATGGCAACACCATGTGCATGCAAAAGGGATGCACGTTTTTTTTTTTTTATTTAAAAACGCAGGCATGGCATCCTATTCATTTGAATGGGCTGCTGTGCCCACGCAAACGCGGTCCACAAAAACGCTAAGGTGTGGACCCAGCGTAAATGGCAACACTATGCGAATGCAAAAGGGATGCACGTTTTTTTTTTGGAAATGCAGGCATGGCAGCCCATTCATTTGAATAGGCTGCCATGCCTGCGCAAATGCAGGCTGCAAAAAGTGTGAACCTAGCGTAAATGGCAACACCATGTTTGTGCAAAAACGCAGGCACGACAGCCCATTAATTTTTTTTTTAATGGTTTAACTAGATGGACTTGTGTCTTTTTTCAACATAACTATTTAACTATGTAACGTGGGCGACAAAAACGCTAAGATGTGAACCTAATGTAGATGGGAACACCATGTGCCTGCAAAAGAGATGCACTCTTTTTTTTTTCATAAACACAGGCTTGGCTGCCCATTTATTTAAATAGGCTGCCATGCCTGCTGCAAAAACACAAGTGTGAACCTAGCGTAAAAGGCAACACCGTGTGTGTGCAAAAGGGATGCACGTTTTTTTTTTTTTTTTCAAAAACGCAGGTGCGGCATCCTATTCATTTTTTTTTTTTTTATTGGTTTAACTAGACGGACTTGTGCCTTTTTTCAACATTACAATTTAACGCGGGCGGCAAAAACGCATCCTATTCATTTTACGTTCCGCAAAAACGCTAAAGTGTGAACTTAGCGTAAATGGCAAAACAATGTGCGTACAAAAGGGATGCACATATTTTTTTTTTTTTCAAAAACGCAGGCATGACAGCCCATTCTTTTTTTTTTTTTTATTGGTTTAACTAGACGTACTTGTGCATTTTTTCAACATTACAATTTAACTATGTAACGCGGGCAGCAAAAGCGCTAAGGTGTGAACCTAGCGTAAATGGCAACACCGTGTGTGTGCAAAAGGGATGCACGTTTTTTTTTTTTTTTTGCAAAAACGCAGGTGCGGCATCCTATTCATTTTTTTTTTATTTTTTTTATTGGTTTAACTAGACGGACTTGTGCCTTTTTTCAACATTACAATTTAACTATGTAACGCGGGCAGCAAAAACGCATCCTATTCATTTTGCGTGCCGCAAAAACGCTAAAGTGTGAACCTAGCGTAAATGGCAAAACAATGTGCGTACAAAAGGGATGCACATATTTTTTTTTTTTTGCAAAAACGCAGGCATGACAGCCCATTCTTTTTTTTTTTTTTATTGGTTTAACTAGACCAGTGGTTCTCAACTCCGGTCCTCGGGACCCACTAACAGGCCAGGTTTTCAGGATAACTGAAATGCATCACAGGTGATATCATTTTCTGCTCAGTGATTGCAGTGTTCTAGTCTGCATCTCCCCAAGGTAATACTTAAAATCTGGCCTGTTGGTGGGTCCTGAGGACCGGAGTTGAGAACCACTGAACTAGACGGACTTGTGCATTTTTTCAACATTACAATTTAACTATGTAACGCGGGCGGCAAAAGCGCTAAGGTGTGAACCTAGCGTTAATGGCAACACCATGCGTCAGCAAAAGGGATGCACGTTTTTTTTTTTTTTTGCGCGTTGCAGGAATACACATAACTTTGCATTGCACAAATGTGAACCTCTCCCCACTCGACATTTTATTAGCTGACAGAACCCAACCAAGCAGCGCGGAACGCATGAAAACGCATATAAACGCGCATGTTAAAAACACAGCTAGAAATGCATAAGGTGTGAACCCAACCTAACCCCCTCTTCCTAGACATCCTTCCTTGCAATGATGGCGTTTGCAAAAAAAAAAAAAAAAGAATGACGCGCCTGCCCACAAGGGGTTAAACTCCTTGCTGGCGAGCGATTAAAATCTGCTGTGTAGCTGAGCCCTTCAGATCACTTGGTGCAACCTCCAGCTGACAGCAGCCTCGCCGGCCAATCAGCATCGGAGGGAGGTGCGGCCAGCGCTGTTTGGATTCAGCAGCTCAGCGAGATATTCTGAATGAAGGGGTTTTTTTTTTTTCTCATCCAGGGAAGCTGGCAAGTCGAGCCTATGGGACTGAAGGGCATCGTTTAAAAGCAATTCACATTTTTTTTTGTTGTTGTTCTTCCTCGCTCGCAGGCGGCGGCCGCTGCTCTTTCTGTTGGCAATTCAGAGCAAGATAAAAAAAAAAAAGAGAGAGAGCGCGGGATCTGTGTAATTCAGGATGGGTGAGGGATCAATTCTGCATGAACTGGTCTTCAATGAACATCCGGAGACTCAGTAAGTGGTTCGCAAACAGAAAACCCTGAGCCAGGCGTACGGCTGGCGCGACATCGCGAAGGGGGAAATCTAGGATATTATTCCCGCCGGATTACTACTTCTGTGTCCGCCGCCGTTAAAAAAAAAAAAAAAAAAACCGCTTTCCGGATCTCCGCCGCCGCCCGTCCCAGGTTATTATGCCTCGCGTGTGAAGAAGCCTCTAAGATATGACAGCGAAGGATTCTTCGAACGAGCTCGCCACTCCGGATTCCGACGTTTACATCCGAACTTTCAAAGAGCACATGCACCTGGAGCTGGAGCTCCCCAGACATGCTGGGAAGAGGAGCACCACCTCGCCCAAAATCTCCCCCCGCAGCTCGCCAAGGAACTCCCCCTGCTTCTTCCGAAAGTTACTGGTCAACAAGAGCATCCGCCAGCGCCGGCGCTTTACTGTGGCACATACATGGTAAGCGGGGGGTCAAAGTGTGTGTGGGGGGGGGGGTTAGAGAAAGGCTGGTGCAAATGCCCACGGTCTGTCTGTCCACCAATCAGGTGTTCGGGTTCAGTCAGGGATGCGGTTGTCACGGGCAACAGCTGAGCTTTTGGACCAATTGTCCGCCTTTTATATATGAATTCCATTTCCTATAAACTGATACTTATACGGATAAAATATCGTTAGGCTTATCCCACCAATCAGGTGCTTGGATTAAATCAGGGATGCAGTTGTCACCGGCAACGGTTCGGCTTTTGGACCAATTTTCTGTCTTTCATATATGAATTCAAAAAACTGATGCATACAAAATATTATTAGGATGATAAAAAGAAAAGCTGCTGTCCGTATCCACCAATCAGGTGCTTGGATAAAATTGATACATGTGGATGAAATATTATTATAATTGATTCACCAATCAGGTGTTCAGATTAAATCAGGGATGCAGTTGTCACTGGAAACGGTTCAGCTTTTGGACTGATTTTCTGTCTTTCATATATGAATTCAAAAAATTGATGCATACAAAATATTTTTAGGATGATAAAAAGAAAAGCTGCTGTCCGTATCCACCAATCAGGTGCTTGGATAAAATTGATACATGTGGATGAAATATTATTAGAATTGATTCACCAATCAGGTGTTCAGATTAAATCGGGGATGCAGTTGCCATAGACAACGGTTCGACTTTTGGACTGGTTTTCCGTCTTTCATATATGAATTCCATGTCCTATAAATTGATACATATGGGTGAAATATTGTTAGGCTGGATCAGGTGTCCGGATTAAATCAGGGATGCAGTTGCCATCAGCAACAGTTAAGCTTATGGACCTGTCTTTTATATATGAGTTTGATGTCTAATAAATTGATACGTTTTGAAGGGAGATTCAGATTAAATCAGGGATGCAGTTGCCATGGACAACGGTTAGACTTTTAGACCATTTTTCCATCTTTTATATATGAATTCTGTCTCTTAAATTGATACCCATGGAATACTATTAGGCTGGTGAAAAGAAAAGCTGTTGTCCGTATCCACCAATCAGGTGCTTGGATTAAATCAGGGATGCGGTTGTCACCAGCAACGGTTCAGCATTTGGACTCATTTTCTGTCTCCCGTATATGAACTCATAGTCTTATAAATTGATACATAGGGACAAACTATTATTAGGATGGTAAAAAAGAAAAGCTGTTGTCCATATCCACCAATCAGGTGCTTGGATTAAATTGATACATATGGATGAAATATAATTAGAATTGATTCACCAATCAGGTGTTCAGATTAAATCGGGGATGCGGTTGCCATCAGCAACAGTTGAGCTTATGGACCCGTCTTTTATATATGAGTTTGCAGTCTTATAAATTGAAACATATGCATGAAATATTAATAGGCTGGTGAAAAAGAAAAGCCATTGTCCAAATCCACCAATCAGGTGCTTGGATTAAATCAGGGATGTGGTTGTCACCGGCAACAGTTCAGCTTTTGGACCGATTTTCGGTCTTTCATATATGAATTCAATGTCTTGAAAAATTGATACATAGGGGCAAAATATTAGGATGATAAAAAGGAAAGCTGCTGTCCGTATCCACCAATCAGGTGCTTGGATTAAATTGATACATATGGATGAAATATTATTGATTCACCAATCAGGTGTTCAGATTAAATCGGGGATGCAGTTGCCTTCAGCAACAGTTCAGCTTATGGGCCTGTCTTTTATATATGAGTTTGAAGTCTTATAAATTGATACATATGGATTAAATATGATTTGAATTGATTCACCAATCAGGTGTTCAGATTAAATCAGGGATGCAGTTGCCATGGACAACGTATATTTTGGACCAGTTTTCCATTCTTACATATGAATTCTGTCTTTTGAATTGATACCTATGGAATACTATTAGGCTGGTGAAAAGAAAAGCTGTTGTCCGTATCCACCAATCAGGTGCTTGGAATCAGGGATGCAGTTGTCACCAGCAATGGTTCAGCTTTTGGACCAATTTTCCATATATGAACTGATAGTCTTATAAATTGATACATAGGGACAAACTATTATTAGGATGGTAAAAGAAAAGCTGTTGTCCATATCCACTAATCAGGTGCTTGGATTAAATCGATGATGCAGTTGCCATGGACAACGGTTCGACTTTTGGACCAGTTTTCCATCTTTCATATATGAATTCCATGTCCTATAAATTGATACATATGGGTGAAATATTGTTAGGTTTAACCCACCAATCAGGTGCTTGGATTAAATCAGGGATGTGGTTGTCACTGGCAACGGTTCAACTTTTGAACCAATTTTGTCTTTTTTTTTTTTCAGGCCTTATTAATCAATACATATGGATGAAATATTATTAGAATTGATTCACTAATCAGGTGTTCAGATTAAAACAGTGCTGCTGTTGCCATGGACAACGGTTTGACTTTTAGACCAGTTGTCCATCTTTTAGATATGAATTCTGTGTCTTTTAGATTGATACATATGGATAAAATATTATTAGACTGGTGAAAAAGAAAAGCTCTTATCCTCATCCACCAATCAGGTGCTTGGATTAAATCGGGGATGCAGTTGCCTTGGATTTTGGTCCAGTATTCCGTCCTTTCTATATGAATTCCATGTCCTGTAAATTGATACATATGGATGGAATATTATCAAGTTTAACCCGCCAATCAGGTGTTGGTATTAAATCAGGGATGCAGTTGCCATGGACAACAGTTTGTCTTTTGGACCAGTCTTCCTCATATATGAATTCCATGTGCTATTCATATACATATGGACAAAATATTATTACGTTTAACCCACCAATCAGGTGTTAGGATTAAATCAGTGATGCGGTTGCCATGGACAACAGCTCGTTTTTTTTTGGACCAGACTAGTCTTCTTATATGAATTTGATGTCCTATAAATTGATACATATGGAAGAAATATCAGTAGGCTTAACCCACCAATCTGATGTTAGGATTAAATCAGCAAAGCGGTTGCCATGGACAACAGTTCAACTTTTGGACCAATGTTCTATCATTTCTATATGAATTCCATGTCTTATAAATTGATAAACTTGGGCAAAATATTATTACAAGGCTGATGCAAAACCCGTTCCCCGTATCCATTAATCAGCTGTTCTGATCAAATCAAGGAATGCAGTTGCCATGGACAATGGTTCAACTTTTGGTCCAGTTTCCCATCTTTGCTCCCATGTCATAAATTGATTCATACGGACAAAATATTATTAGGTGTAACCCACCAATCAGGTACTTGGATAAAATCAGGGATGTGGTTGCCATAAACAACGGTTCAGCTTTCGGACTAATCTTCCTTATATATGAATTCCACATCTTGTGAATAGAAACATGAAGACCCAATGTCATTAGCAGGCTTAATTCACAAAGCTATACCAGGAGGAAAAAAAAAAAAGCACCATTGTTATATAATGAAACGATACGATGCCGCTGCAATCAATGACATTGTGCGTTCATTAAATAACATTAGGCTCCATTCACAGAGCTTTTACATGAGGATAAGGATCTTTACTTTTTTTTTTTAAGTGACAGTTATTTTCAGTTTGAATCTTGCATAATGCACACGGCTAAAATAAAGATCCTTATCCTCATGTAAAAGCTCTGTGAATGGAGCCTAATGTTATTTATCGAACGCACAATGTTATTGATTGCATGCATCGTGGCATTTCAGTTTGTAACAATGTTGCTTTTTTTTGTACCTGGTAAATGTTCTAATTTAGGATTGATCTTATGCAATTATTGCCTATTGCACTACCTAGGATAGGGTAGGCAACCTCGGCACTCCAGCTGTGGTGAAACTACAAATCCCATCATGCCTCAGCCTCTAGGAGTCATGCCTGTGATGGTCAGGCTCTTGCAATGTCTCATGGGACTTGTAGTTTCACCACAGCTGGAGGGCCGGGGTTGCCTAGCCCGTTACACCTATGTATGTCGGGAATGTGCGCAAAATCGCAAACTTTCCCAACACACATAGAAATGCGCCGCACTTTTAGCAAAACGTACGGAGGGTGCCATTATTGTTAATGGCACTCCCACGCACCCGTGCACCAAACCGAAGGGTGCCGCAGTGCGACGCAGTTTGGTGCGGCGTGGTTTTGGAAAAGCGCCATGAGCGTTTTTCCGTGTTTCTTGCTTGTGACGCGTGATGCACGGAAACGCGCAGAAACACTACAGTCGCACCTGTAGGTGTTTTGTGATCGTGACATGACTTATTTACTAAAGCAGCGCAAAGGGCGGTGGCGATGGGCAGTAACCCATAGCAACCAATAAGATTGCGCCAGCTGTTGGGGCAGAGATTGATTTCTCATTGGCTATTATTTGTGACGTTAATTCTCTTTTCCTTTTATATAAGAATAACGTAAGCTGGCTGAATTTTACGACCATCAATTGCTCTTCGTAATTAAGATGTTTAGGCGGTCACGTAACAAATACCGTTATCTTGCAAATGACATAAGCGCCAATTATATGATTTATATTGCTTGGTGAGGTTCAGTAGACCATCAACCAATTATTGCAGATTTAATGATGCCAATTAAGAAGCCTTTATATTAAATGTAAAAAAAAAATATGCCTTTAGCAGCAAAAGATTTAGGAAATGGTTTCCTATGGACTTCTTGCTGGACGGATGACAATGGACAGATGACAATGGACAGATGACAATGGGCAGGTGACAATGGGCAGGTGACAATGGGCAGGTGACAATAGACAGATGCCAATGGGCAGGTGACAATGGGCAGGTGACAATGGGCAGATGACAATGGGCAGGTGACAATGGGCAGGTGACAATGGGCAGATGACAATGGGCAGGTGTGCCATGGCTCCTTTATGGGTTTTAGGAGGAGTCTGGAGATCAACAAATGTCAATATGTTTGTCCTGTGATTATCTGCCTGAGCCATATGCCGGCGACCACAACCAGCGATGCCTGCTCGACGCTGATAGCACCGCTGTTGATAAGCGGACGTTGGGCACAGCAGCTGCATGCACAACGAGGAAGATCCTTTAGATGGGGAGGGGGGGCACATTCCTACCACTGCTTTCATCCCTGGTGGCATCTTGTGACCTTACATCAAGGTTAAAGGGGCGCCCACACCTGGCCCGGAACTGACGACCCCGGCGTCTGAACAAGCTTAGCCCAATCGGATTGCTCGATACAGGCACTTTGTGATTTAAAATAGACTGACAGGGGCAGAGGGATGTGCGATGGGGGCTCATGCATATAATGAGACTTGCAGGAAGCAGATAATTAAAGGCTGAAAATAACAATGCCGCTGTCGAGATTTAAGTCGTCGCTGAGCCAAGCGTAGTGGGAAAAGCAGGTTTGTTCAGGAGAAAGAGCAACAGTGATGTGCCAAAAACTGAGAGCAGCCAATCAGAAACCAGCTCTGCTTAACTAAAAATCTAATTGGTCGCTATGGATGATGGCACTTTTACGTCTGCTTTGTTCTTATTACATAAGACTGAAGGTCAAAGTGTTCTATGCTATAGCTGATGCTTGAAGGACAAACTGGAACACCAGTCCCACCTATTAGTATATGTTTATAGCTCATTAACTGCTTATTTGTTTCTCACAATTAATATCATGATGACTTTTTAGACATACTGCATTTATCTACAAAGGTCCTAGAGCTACAGCAAAGCAAATAACAAAAACATGTGCTATGCCAGACATTTGGTGAAGGGGTCTCCTAATTCTACCCATAGGGTGATTGTTCACTTTACCCAGCGTAACAGTCAACTGTCTCCTTATCATCTGTTGTGAAAAGCCTGTTATTTACAGAGGTCAATAGCTCAAGCTACAATTTACACAGAAGTTATCAATGTAAGCCATCTTGTGTTTTGTGTCTCTATAAATAACCCATAGTGCTCAGGGAATTCCTTGCCGTGTAGTAAACTTTTTTGTAAATTTATTTAACAATTATCTGCCCTCTATTTATTATATAATTAGCTCAAGCCTCCCATTTTCCCCTGTCTATTTCTGTCTCTCCATATCTATTATCTAACTGTTAATTATTCTCTCTCTTTCAGTCTCTCTCTCTCTTCTCCTCTCTTCTCTTCTCCCCTCTTTCCTCTCCTCTCTTCTAACTCTCTTCTTTCTCTCTTCTTTCTCTCTTCTCCTCTCTTCTCTTCCCTCTCTTCTCTTCCCTCTCTTCTCTTCTCTTCTCTCTCTTCTCTTCTCTCTCTTCTCATCCCCCTCTCTTCTCTTCTCTCTCTTCTCGTCCCCCTCTCTTCTTTTCTCCTCCTCTTCTCCTCTCTTCTCTCTCTCTTTTCCTCTCTTCTCATCCCCCTCTCTTCTCTTCTCCTATCTTCTCCTCTCTTCTCTCTCTCTTCTCCATATCTATTTCTCAATCTTCTCTCCTCTCCTCTCTCCCCTCTTCTCTTCTCTCCTCTTCTCTCTCTCTCTGACTCTCTCTTATTAATTATCAATCTATTATCTATACCTCTTCTCTCTCTCTTCTCTCCTCTTCTATCCTCTT
>BLSH010472907.1:622946-639736 GCA_018402905.1 Glandirana rugosa | reverse complement strand
CTCTCCCCCTGCTCTTCTCTCCCTTCTCTTCTCTCCTCTTCTATCTTCTCTCAATCTTCTCTCCTCTCCTCTCTCCCCTCTTCTCTTCTCTCCTCTTCTCCTCCTCTTTTCTCCCCCTGCTCTTCTCTCTCTCTTCTATCTTCTCCTCTCTTCTCTTCCCTCTCTTCTCGTCCCCCTCTCTTCTCCTCTCTTCTCTCTCTCTCTCCTCTCTTCACGCCCCCCTCTCTTCTTTTCTCCTCTCTTCTCTCTCTCTCTTCCCACACTCTTCTCTCTCTCCCCCCTCTATTCTCTCTCTCCTTTCTCTTCTCTTCTCTTCCTCTCTCTTGTCTCTTTTCTCTCTCTCATATATCTATATCTTTCTATCTCTCTATTTTTGTTTATATCTATCTGTCTCTAGTTTTCTATATCTATGTATGTCTCTAGCATTGTCTATCTATCTTATCTGTCTGTCTATCTATCTATTTCTAGCTTTCTATATATATTTTTATCTCTAGCTTTCTGTATCAGTCTATCCTTAATATATCATATAGTTAGCAATCTCTCTCTTTCCACCTATCTTTTTTTTTTTAGCTTTATACATCTATTTCTGTCTTTATTTTTATCTATCTATCTATCTATCTATCTATCTCTCCATATCTCTCTCTATCAGTAATCATCTTTTTATCCAGCTTCATCTTTCTACCTCTAGCTTTATATATTTCCCTCTATCTCTGTTTCTATCTGCCCATCTCTAGCTTTCTATATCTATCTATCTATCTATCTATCTATCTATCTATCTATCTATCTATCTATCTATCTATCTTATCTCAAATAGAATGAAAAACTTCCAAAGATGTATCGTCAGAAAGGATGGAGCTCTATAAAACCTATTATCTGGAGCTTCCATTCATCTGAATGCGTATTCACACAATGAATAATAATAGTATAAAGCAGAGCATTAAACTCTCGGTAATATACAGTATATAGTACATATTTGTACAATGTTGTGCTGAAGAAGATCTGTTTCATCTGCACAGCTGACAGCGGTGAGAGGCGTCATCCATTGAAGCGCCTTGGAATTCTTCGTGTCTCGTTGCCCGCTGATTGTATTCACAATGAGAAAATCTTGACAAGCCAAACTGTGGCATAGAGAGCTGAGAGATCACAGCATGGGCGCCCGGGAATTATGTTTACTACACAAAGGATTATTATCACCACCTTTATTATGAGATCATCTGAAATAGACCATGATATTAAAAATGGATAATTAGAGTGTGCTGCTCCAAAGTCAGGGTTGATGTTGCCCAGGCTTTTCAGAATGAATGGCCCTTTAAATCTCTGATTTGATCTCCTCTCATTTTGGAAAACAGGGAAGAAAATACTCCTCATGGGAGCTGATCCCAAGGTAGTCTGAGTTATGTGTTTTGGACAATCCAACATGGATATCCCTCTGCCATAGTTCTCGGCTCTGTTCCTGTCCACCTGGGAGTGTTGGGTTCTCCCATCACCTTTGTATGTTCTGGCTCCTCCTGTTACACTCTCCATATTATATAATTGAAGAAGAATTCCAGGTATGGATATTTCATACCAAGTTACATTGCCCCAACTTGGAGCACTGTAACTATGCTTTTTCCATACCCGTGGGCCCCTCTAGAGCAGGGTTTCTCAACCAGGGTTCTGTGGAACCTTAGGGTTTCTCCAGAGGTTGCTAGGGGTTCCTTCAGCAGCGGGCAATTTCTGCCTCTCAGATAAGTTCCGGCTGACACCATTGATCATTTTAGCTATCTCTAAGGAGATAATTCTTCCCAGTGACCACAAATGTAAGGAGCATTCTTCCCACTGACCATCACACTAATGTATCATGTGTTTTAGATTTCTAGTTTTTAGCAGGGGCTCCCTGAGAATTATGTCAAGGGTTCATCGGTGTTGATAAGGTTGGGAAAGGCTGCTCTAGAAGCTGGAAATGATTGCATTAGACACCTCTACTGCAGTGATCTCCACTAGCTTCTAATCGCCTGCCAAGCAGCTGTCCTGGTACACAGAGAACACGAGAAGAGAATGGTGACGTCATGCTTCCTACCTCATTCAATAAGAGAACACTTTGCATCCATTGAGAAGATGGAAAGCATTCTCTGAATGGAAACCAAAAAACTATTACCCTTATAGGTTGGGACTTTATTATTCAATTTCAACAAACTTTCATTATAAAAATATAAATTTATTATGACAATCTTAAAATGTTGTCCAATATTGGACCAGTATGACACATATTACAAAAACGACCGGTGGTTCAATTCTGCACATATTACAGAGAATGAATACAGAAGTACAAATGAAAATGAACATCCTGTATCATTGGTGGTATCACCCAACCCAGGAAAGGTCCCATGATGGACCAGTGGCCAGCCCTAGGAGGGTTCACCCAACGCATTTCAGAATTTTATCTGTATTAATTCTTTCATCAGGGAAAGATACCACCATAAGATAGCACGATAAACTTCTATGTGATTCAGTTTATCCCCAATTCTCTGAATGGTGCCCATGCCAAGCAACCAGCCTCCGGGGATCAGAATGCAGCAGACCAACCACTTGGCACAGGAAACGTAAGCAAGTGGAGATCACTGGGGAGTAGGAGTGTCTACTACTGTGATTTTCAGCTGACAGGGGCATCGGTCAGGTATGTTATATCCTTTCATAAAACTCCAACAAGGATGATGGGCACCCTTCGTAATAGGCACAGCGGGTGTGCAGACCTAGGATCTCTTTCAATACATCTTTTATTGAAAAGTGTTAAAGAATACAGCATGCAACTGCAATCGGATATACAGATAGGAGCATAATCTTGATGACTTGCAAATCACTAACAGTTGTACGCAGACCTAGGATCTCAGCACAGAGAACTATGCTGAGCTCAGCCACTCCTGCTAAAGGGAGAAAGGGCGCACTACACATGCGTACAGTTTGAATAAGCCAGAGCGCCCTCTAGTGGCACACTTCTAACCTCAGGCCAAGCCTGCCTAAATAGGGTTCAGCTACCTGGGAGTTTTTTTTGTGGATAGGCTGCACATGACCTACAGAAATGGAGTGGGAAAAAAGCACCTTTTAAAAAGCTGAGCAGTGGTATTTAATGACCTGGGGTGGCAGCCCTCTCTCCTCTATGTTCATTCAAAGTCCAGAATTTGCACAGCATTTCTGAGCTTCAGAAGGCAGGGAGCGGGGACCTGATGTCACACACTACACAGCTCAGAGAGGAGAGCTGAGTGTAATCTGAGACCTTAGTGAAGGGAAAGGACACACACCTAAGGACACACCCCTCTTTACACAGTCTCATAGGGAAACATGCACAGCTTAAGCTTGTCAATCAACTGCTCTGTGCTGGAAGGGGGGGCGGGTATCTCCCAGAATTGTCTGGTGTCAGCATAGACCAGTGTTTCTCAACCTTTTTTCAGTGCAGTCACCCTTTAAAATTATGGACAGTCTTGAGGCACCCCATTGTAAATGATAAAAACGATACTAATAGTTTTACACAATGCAGCAACATCCACACGTAGGACACCCAACGTTAGAGGTGATTTATTCTCCCATCACTTAACTAATGAGAACCCAAAGCTGATGAAGAGAGGCAAGGGAGGGTCAAACAAAGACGATATGCAGGCAATGGACAGCTTCCTTATCAACTGATGATATCATTGGTAGTTAGGAGGTTGGCAGCTAGAAGGTTGTAATGGTGTACAATGAAAACCTGTGGTTTTATGTCACTAAAAGGAAGGTTTCATCCACCCACTGGCTTGTATACAATTTTGGAGCAATTTTTAGGCACTTTGCCAAGACACCCCTGAAGAAAGCTCAAGGCACCCCAGGGTGCCTGGGCACTCTGGTTGAAAAAGGCTGGCATTAACTCTCAGAGGTGGGGTGCAGATAGCAGAGGCAAGACAGAAATCACACACAAGTCTTTTGAGTAGAGGCAAGTACACACTATAGAAGGATATGCTTTGTTAATTTTGCATTTCAAAGGCTTCATACCACTTTAAGGGCTCACATTGATGGGTGTTGTTTTCCTGATTTTGACGTGCATTTGGAACGCATGTCAAATGTATGTCAGCAAAAGCCCATTGACTTTTTTGGTAGTTCAGAAGCTGCGTTTGACCTGCTTTGTTGGTGCTGCATTTTTTGGACGCAGAATGTCCTATTGAGGTGAATTTGAACTGCAGGCAATGCCGGTCACACTCACCCTTTTTCTTGTCAAACGCTGCGTTTGCCATACAAACCCATGCATTTGCATTTGAATAGCAAAAGCTGCGTTTGAAAAGGAAAGCCTGTCAACATGAGCCCTTATAGTGGTGTTTCAAAGGACATAATGGAAGCATCACTTAGATAAAGGAAGCGGACAGAGAATCGTGTAGACAGACGAGGAAGCTGGCTGACATATAGAGGACAGGAACATGGCACCTCCCACACATTCCAGCTCCCTGCTTCTTCCCAATGAACCTGACATCACAAATCTCCGCTGGAGAGGAGCCTGGCTGTGCTTCTCACTTTCTGCTCTGTTGTTTATTGATTTTCCTTTTAATGTGCATTTCGCTGACATTTGTGAGAGCGTCAGAATCGCCTTCAGCCATAGCCATGGCCTCCGCGTCTCCTGCGCATTTCTTATAATTGCTCTCCAGCAATTCTGATATGAAATTCTCCAGATTCCGTCATGTGTCAGAGCTGCGTTTGGCTGCAGGGGACTGGACTGTAATTATCTGCAGGGCCAGGGGCGTAACCACAGGTTATGGGGCCTCATAGCAAAATTTACACTCTCTTTGGCATCTGTGACAGTACTGTCATTGATATTGGCATAAAGTATAAGGATAGGTACCAGGAGAGCTATCAGCATAGTCAGTACGGAACTAGGGACCAGCGTTGTGGATAGAAGGTGTCAAGGAATGGGATGGGCAACAGTGCAGGGAATACATTTGTAACCTGAAACATTCACTCTGAACCTCGCTGTAAGCCCAACACTGACCTTCCCACTAACTCAAACACTGACCCTCCCTGTAACCCTAACACTGACCCTCCCACTAACCCAAACCCTGACCTTCCATGTAACCCTAACACTGACCCTCCCACTAACTGTGACACTCCCAATAACCCTAATACTGAACTTTTCAATAACCCAAACCCTGACCCTCCCTGTAACCCTAACACTGACCCTCCCACTAACCCCAACACTGCCCCTTCCTGTTACCCTAACACTGACCCATCCTGTCATTCTAAAAATGACCTTCCCTGTAGCCCCAATGCTAGCCCATCTTGTAACCCTAAAACTGATCCTCCCAATAACCCTAACCCTCCTTTTAACCCTAACACTGATGCTCTCTGTGACCCCAACACTGACCCTCCCTCCCTTTAGCCCTAATAAAAAATCTCCCTGTAACACTAACATTAAACCTCCCCGTAATCCTTACAATAACCCTCCATGAAATCGTAACTCTGAATCTCCATGTAATCCTAACACTGACTCTCCTTGTAACCTTAATACTGACCATCTCTGTAACCCTAACATTACGTTTCCCTGCAAGCCTCGCACTGTCCTTCACTGTAACTTTAAGACTTACCTTCCTTGTAAATCTAACACTGATCCAGACTGTAGCCCTAACAATAACCCTTCTTGTAGCCCTAACAATGACCCTTCTTGTAGCCCTAACAATGACCCTTCTTGTAGCCCTAACAATGACCCTTCTTGTAGCCCTAACCGTTCTTGTAGCCTTAGCACTAAATCTTCCTGTAGCCCTAGCAATAACCCTTTTTGTAGCCCTAACAATAACCTTTCCTGTCACCCTAGCAATAACCCTTCTTATAGCCCTAGCCATAACCCTTCTTGTAGCCATAGCAATAACCCTTCTTGTAGCCCTAACAAGAAATCTTGTAGCCCTAACCCTTCTTATAGCCCCAGCAATAACCCTCCTGGAAGCACTGACAATAACTCTTCTTGTAGCCCTAACAATAAATCTTCTTGTAGCCCTAGCAATAACCATTTTTGTAGCCCTAGCAATAACCCTCCTTGAAGCCCTGACAATAACCCGTCTTGTATCCCTAACAATAAACCTTCTTGAAGCCCCAACAACAACCCTTCTTGTAGCCCCAACAATAACCCTTCTTGTAGCCCCAACCATAACCCTTCTCGTAGCCCCAAGAATAACCCTTCTTGTAGCCCCAGCAATAACCCTTCTTGTAGCCCCAACATTAACCCTTCTTGTAGCCCTAACAATAAGCCTTCTTGTAGCCCCAGAATAACCCTTCTTGTAGCCCCAACAATAACCCTTCTTGTAGCCCCAACAATAACCCTTCTTGTAGTCCCAACAACAACCCTTCTTGTAGCCCCAACATTAATCCTTCTTGTAGCCCTAACAATAACCCTTCTTGTAGCCCCAACATTAACCCTTCTTGTAGCCCTAACAATAACCCTTCTTGTAGCCCCAAGAATAACCCTTCTTGTAGCCCCAAGAATAACCCTTCTTGTAGCCCCAACAATAACCCTTCTTGTATCCCCAACAATAACCCTTCTTGTATCCCCAACAATAAACCTTCTTGAAGCCCCAACAATAACCCTTTTTGTAGCCCAGCAATAACCCTTCTTGTAGCCCTGACAATAACCCTTCTTGTAGCCCTAACAATAACCCTTCTTGTAGCCCTAACAATAAACCTTCTTGAAGCTCCAACAACAACCCATATTGTAGTCCCAACAGCAACCCATCTTGTAGTCCCAAAAATAACCCTTCTTGTAGCCCCAACAATAACCCTTCTTGTAGCCCTAACAATAACCCTTCTTGTAGCACCAACAATAACCCTTCTTGTAGCACCAACAATAACCCTTCTTGTAGCACCAACAATAACCCTTCTTGTAGCACCAACAATAACCCTTCTTGTAGCCCTAACAATAACCCTTCTTGCAGCCCTAACCCTTCCTGTAGCCATAATACTGATCCACCTTATACTAAAAATGACCTTCCCTGTAACCCTTATAATTATACCATTAATAGTAGTTACCCTCCCTGTATCTTCAGCCCTTGCTTTCTATCCTAGACCAAGATCCTTTGTCCTAGACCTAGAGAATACCTATCCTTCGCAGGGAAGATACCTGCACTGGGAACTCCCACCTTCACCTGAACTCATCCATACAATACACAAAATCTTCACCAAACCATTCCTTTTTGTAAGCTCACCTCATCCTACGGCAGGATCTCCCACTCCTTACAACTCTGCACTGACAATCTTCTCCAGATATCCACATATCATATTATCTGGACTTTCTGGCTTTAGCATAATTGGCGCCACTCCTAGGTGGCACTTGCCATTCTTTGATTGGTTGTACTTGTGGCCCCTGAGTTCTCCTCTTGAGCACACGAGATCCGCATTGAGAGGCTGCAATTGCATTCTTTCCAAATGACTTAGGAGAGATGATTAGAAGCTCTCCATTCAGAGAAAGGCGTTCGTGTTACTATCAATATTTGTAATTGTGCAGCTTGGCATTAATGACCCGATTTACAAAACGGTATGAAAATGTGGTTCTCTTATAGCTGCCGTGTAAATGAATGGGAAAGCTGTATAAATGACACTCTGCACCTGTTTTCTGTATAAATCCTCGCTCTTCACAACCGTAATCAGAATCGCTTTTAAGAGCGGAGCGGCTTAATACAAGATGCCAACGGCGCAAAATACGTTCCCAGCAACAGGTTAACCGAAAACCATTGTAAGCTTGCCACTGTCTGCACAGGGCAAGGCTGATTACCCCTACTGCTTAGGGATCACAAGTCCCAGGAAGCCCCGCAGCCTTCTACAAACAATGAAATGTATGTGATAGTATTTATTATCCTTATTATAGTGCCAATGAATTGTACAGAGAACACAAAACCATCTAAAGTTAAATTCCAGGCATAACAACTTTTCTTTAATCCATTGACGCCGGCAGGTGGGCCTTAACACTGAGTGGCTGCTGTAGGTGTGTGCAACCTAGTCCATTAGGTTGTGCCCCCCAAAGCTCAAACATAAGTGCCTTTCTCTGCAGCCTCAGCTGCACTGGTCAGTGAATGAATGGCAAATTGAAGCATAGTAAACACAATTTACTATGCTTCAGTTATAAATGAATGCAGTGAGTGTGTTCACTGTATTCATTTAGAAAAAGAAGGTAAATGACATATTAATTAGCCCCTTCCCCTGCTCTCCATCCTGAAACATCCCCCGCAACAGATGGGGGGAAAGGGGAGGAGGGAAGTCAGCAGCACTGCAGGCAGGGGGCGCAACATGAAGGAAAGCCCGGGCATTAGGGGGAATCGACACCATACATAGTGATTAGGGCAGTGCTGGGACAAGATCAACCAGCGCACAAGGCAAAGATGCCAATCATTATGTGTGAACGTAGGAGAAGGAAGGGGATAGAGAGCAAAGCCCGCACCTCCTCCCGGCTCTCTCCACTTCCTGCCCTGACAGAAGTAGGGATGCCGCTGTCACCACTCCTGTCAGGGTTAAAATTGAAGGAACTTGCGCCCCTATCCCCACAAAACATGCTGCGCCCAGGGCAGCTGTCCCTTCTGCCCACCTCTTGTCCCGGCCCTGGATTATGGTGTGCCCACCTGCGGCCCTGTTACAACAACTTACTGTGCTTAGAGCACGCTCCCAGCACGGTAGCCAGCTACTACCGGAAAGCTCCAAATGCATGCTAGCAATCGGGAACTTTCTGATCATGTGACAGCCAATCATGCCCTCCTTCGCCTCTCAATTTGTAGTACCCTAGAAGGGTAAGGAGGCAGTCATCGGGAAGGGGTTAAATATATTCCTCAGTAGCTACAAATGATCTAAATCCACTGTGCACCATATACCTTTACAACCCCAGGTATCAGATTGTAAAAGCAGCAGTGACATCATCACTGTGCTATACATAGCCTGCGCAAAGAGCAGAGCTGTGGGAGGGGTCAATGTTCCTGTCGCCTCCATCTTCAACCAGTCTTCCTTCCAGGTGTTTGTGTTCTTCAGCTTTTTGAATGGCCAGGTCGTGATAATTTTACTCCTACGCATGCGCTAGGAAGTCACCATCGCAGCATGCGCAGTGAGGTCATCTAGAGCCGATGTGAATATCTGCTAACAGGCACACATTTAGTAGATATTCACTGCAAGATTTGTTATAAGCAAACCTGTAGGTACAAGTTTAAAATCAGGGTTTACTACCACATCTTTTTTTTTTATATTAGATTTTATTTCAAAATTTTTACTACCACTTTAACTTTATTTGCTGCAATACTCATCCAGCCTGGAACTACCCCCCAGTAATTCCTTTCCACCACTAGATGTCCTCAGTTTTCCGAGTTGAATGACAGCCAGCTTCATTCTGCGCTAGTAAGAGGTCATCCAGAGCAGTGGTTCTCAACCTCAGTCCTCAAGTAGCCCCAACAGGCCATGTTTTCAGGCTTTCCTTTACTTTGCACAGCTGCTTTAAATCAATATCAATGACATGTACCATGCAATACCGCATGTGGCCAGAGGTGTGGGGGCGCTGGTGAGCCTCAGAGAAACATTCGGAAATACTGAAAGTGTAAACAATTCCTGAGTATTTCTGAATGTTTCCAACCATTTCCGAGCCTCACCAGTGCCACCACACATCTGGCCACATACGGTGTTGCATACACCAGGCGCCCCCGGACCTCTGGCCACATACAGTACTGCATTGACAAGCAGTGACTGTGGAACGAATTAACTGAGTTTCCATTGTTTCCTATGGGGAAACATGCTTTGATATACGAGTGCTTTGGATTTCAAGCATTCTCCTGGAACGGATTATGCTCTTAATCCAAGGTTCCACTGCACTTCCTCTCTAAACCTAGGCTGTCCTGGACACACCTCCTGGGACTACTGCAACAAATGGAGCAGTCCAGTGCAGTGGTAGGGTCGGTCCGCCCATCGCCGCTGCCAGAAGAGAGAAGGAAAGATATGAGACACCAATTTACCAACCAGAAGACCCTTGAGAAATGCGCACCTCCCAACTTTATGAGATGAGAACGAGGGCCACTTATTAGCAACGTAGGCATAGGACACACCCCCTGCCACGCCCCCTTAAAGGAGAATTATACAAAAAATGATTAGTTAAACCCACAAGTGCTTTTTTTTTTTTTACCGCTATTATTCCTTTATATTGACTTTTGAAATTTACAAATGCAACATTTTAGATATTGGATGAAAGGTTTAGCAGTGGGAAACACTTTTTGGAAGATTAATAGTGCATTGTATATACAACTCTATAGATCAGACCCAAATGAGGGACAAGTGAGGAGGAAAGAGGGACAGAGGGACATTGCTCCAAATCAGGGACGGCCCTTTGAAATCAGGGGCAGTCCTTTGAAATCAGGGACAGCCCCTTGACATCAGGGTCATCCCTTGAAATCATAGACAGTCCCTCGAATCAGGGACAGTCCCTCAAAATCTGGGACAGTCCCTCAAAATCTGGGACAGTCCCTTGAAATCTGGGACAGCCCCTCGAAATCAGGGACAGTCCCTTGAAATCAGGGGCAGTCCCTCAGAATCAGGGACAGCCCCTCGAAATCAGGGACAGCCCCTCGAAATCAGGGACAGTCCCTTGAAATAAGGGACAGTCCCTTGAAATCAGGGGCATCCTTTGAAATCAGGGACAGTCCCCCGAATCAGGGACAGCCGCTTAAAGTCAGGGACAGTCCCCTTAATCAGGGACAACCCCTTGAAATCAGGGACAGCCCCTCGAAATCAGGGACAGCCCCTCAAAATCGGGGACAGTCCCTTGAATTAGGGACAACACCTCTAAATTAAGGACAGCCCCTCGAAATCAGGGTCAGCCCCCCGAATCAGGGACAGCTACCCCGAAACCACGAAGCCAGGGGCAGTGTCTCGAAATCAGGGACAGTTGGCAGCTATGGAAATGTATTATCTGATTTTGTCATATTCCACGCTTTTCTCCAGTCCTGGTGCCACCAACTGAGACACAGGATGACCATGACATTATATATTGTCAGCCAATGGCAGATATCCGCCTCTTAATTGCCTTTCCTGCTGTTACTGTATTGCAGCCAGCCACAGCCAGGAAGCTGGTATTTTTAGAAGGTCAGCGATGGCAGCCCCCGCAAGCCAGGCGTCTTTTAATAACACCCCATCACACCCAGTGACACCTGCCAATCAATAAATGCCAGCGCTGGGCTGATTACACCATTGTCTAGCGGCACTTATTCCTTTGTGTTCTCATGGAAACAAGGCACGGCACGGCTCAGTTCCTCGGCGTGACAATATTTATCTCAGCGCTGTTCATACGCACGCGCTTGTTCCCCCTCTCCAGGTTTCCCAAATACATACAGGGGATCCCACTTTGAACACGGCAACAAAATAAACGAGAAACACGCCAAGCCGTTTATTAATTTTTCAGAGTCGCTTCCCATGGAGAAAATCAGATTGCAACACAAAAGCAAAACGTCTTGTGAAAATTCCCCAGGGCAGATTTTGTACCTTCTCTTTTTTTTTTTTTTTTTTTTCTTCCTAAAATAAAAAAACGGTCATTTTCGAGTTTCTTTCTGGAAAGCGCTGTACGCTCATATTTGTGTTTATTTTTCGCCTGATGAAGGAAAGCTGCCAAAATGACAGATTTGATGCAGGGAAAGCATCTTGCAATCTGTTTTGCGTGCGTGCGCTCGTAACAACAGGCAGATTTTGTGTTTCGCAGGAGCCAATGGGGCGAGTTGGGAAGCACTCAGATGGTAGGCCGGTGATAGACGCGCTGAAACGCCATCCCCGGATGAAGGACCCTTCACACCAATGCATTGTTCACATCGCCTATAAACCGCAGGGAACATCCTATACCTTCACATTGAACTATAGTGCAGTGCAGTACAGCTTTGAAAAATATGGTTTAAAAAAAAAAAAAGAAAAAAAAAATGGTTTAAAAAACAAGAAAAAAAAAAAAGAAAAAAAAATATGGTTTAAAAAAAGAAAAAGAAAAAAAAATGGTTCTGGAAAAACACGCTTCAACACATTGTCAGCACATTGAAAACTCACTAAAGTGCGCTAAAAATACAATAAACATTTTAATTGGTACGCTTTCAGTTGCATGTCTATAATTGTAGGGAAGATATCGGGAACAAAAGAGAGAAAAAGCATATAAAACGTGAAAAATTTTTGCATTATGTTGCAGGAATTGTGGTGCAGGCAGAGGCGTAAATAGAACCTTAAAGCGGAGTTCCAGGCCCAAAATATCTTTTTTTTTTTTTAATGCTCCTCGTCATTGTTCCTACTTCTACATTTCCATACATTCAATAATGTTTTCCTTCATGTTTGTTTTAAATCATTTAAATGGAACCTAGTCTGGATCTCGGTGCAGCAGGCTACCCACCATGCACCTCCCGATCTTGCGCCTGCGCACTAATGTCACTGCGCTGCGCTGATTACAGTATTAGGCGATTCCCATGGACTCCTGGGATAGATAACGCCAATATTCCAGGCTAGACATGTGCGGTTAGTTTTGTCCCGAATTAAAATTCGGACAAATTTACGTTTTACAATAGTACCAAATTTAAACGTATCTGAAATAGCGAGAAAAAATTGAAACAAAATTCGAATTTGAATCATTTTCAAACCGTTTTTGAATACTTTTCGAATTCAAATAGTTTTCAAATTAGAATCCGTCCGCTCACCCTCTCGCTCGCCTGCCTGCTCGCCCACCAGCCCCGTACTTACCCCATCCAGGTCGCGGATGGTTTCCCCGGCTTCTCCTCCCAGCCAATCCGGTCGGTTCTCCTGTTTAGGGCTTTGGTCTTAGGAGCCGCTTCCTGTCCTGATTGGCCGGGAGGATAAGGAGGAAGACAATAGCGAATGTTGATTCGCTAATGTCACAAGTGGGTGGGCACTGTGCCCCAGGCCCTCTCTTTTCAAAGCCATTTAGAGCCTCAGGCTCTAATTATGTGCTTCAAAAAAAGAAAAAAACCCGTAGAAATCCAGAGTCCATGGGAATTGCCTTTTGATGTAATCGCCTAGGCTGCCAGAGCCAGAAGTGCTGCAAGAAATAAATGAAAAAAAAGGTATATAGGGAAAACATTTATTTGGCCATTTACAATAGCATTGCAGATAGGCATGGGAATGCTTGCAGGTTTAAAAAATGGGTGGAAATCCGCTTTAAGGGCCCAGTGCAAGAAACCATGAAGGACCTTCCTGGCACCCAACCGGGGCACTTCCCACTGACCCCGGGGAACTTCAACCCAGTCTCGGGGCCCTTTATTACAGTTCACCTTCCTGCCGTCTTCAGGTATTCCCCCCCCCGCAGTGGCCTTCAGGGTTTTAGTGCAAGAAACCATGAGAGGGTCTCCCCAGCCGGGGCCCTTTCCACTGGTCCCTAGGCCCTTTACTACCATCATGGGACCCTTTATTACGGCCCCCCAGTCCCGCTACCTTCCTGCGACCATGGGGTAACCCCCACCTTTGCGACCCTGTTAGTTCTGCCACTGGTGTCAGTAGTTTTAATTTTTGTTGTTTTATTTTTTTATCATGTTTTTACCGTTTTAAAATGTTTTAGTTTCTTAACTTTTTATTATTTTTTACATATCTTCTAGGACCCCCGTTGGGGGGTTTTGGTGTAGTACCTGGGGTCTAAACCCCTGATGTCTCACTTTTGAGACAGAGAAAGGAATTGAGAACAGATTCATCAGTCCCTTTTTCTGCAGCCTTAGCTGCACAGAATGAATGAACAGGAATTGCTCTGTACAGAGCTTCCCGCTCATTCATAAACCAAGGCATAGTAAAAAAACAGTCAGTGATTGGTAGCGATTACTGACTCTATTAATTAAGACAAGGAAGGGGCTGGTAAATTACATATTTACCGGCTCCTACCCCGCTCTGCCAGATCCCCTGCAGCAGCCCACGGGAGGTGGGAGGCGAAAATGCTCCAATGCTGCAGGGGGTGAAGGGGGCCAGGGGAGCACACGAGGCTCGGGGCAGCAGGACAGGGATAGGGAGACGGCAGGAGCGGCATGTAGAGGAACTGATGCCCTTCATTTCCCTCCTGTAGCCACTGAATGTCTGCAGGAGGGAGAGCAGGAGAAGTGGGCATTCATTGGCTACATGGAGGGATTGGCTTCTCTACATGCCGCTGTTCTACAATCCGGTTGTATAGGGGGCTACACAGGTCCCCTGGAGCATTGGGCAGGCCTCAATGGCGACCCGTCCTACCCCTGTATGCGTTCCTCTGGGTGAAGTTACCGCTGCCTCGATGAGCAGTAATCCCATTTGAAGGAGTGCTAGCAAAGACTGGGGCAGCGATCTGCAGAGTGCTTACTCAACTGCCAGAAGTAAACATGGATCACATGATAGCTGCTCACCTTTGGTGCCAAGGGAACCCTGAAGAGGACTGACTTGTTCTTTGCTTGGGCTTCTGGCTGCCATCTTGGGGGAGTCTGACAATGGATGATGTCAGTGCATACAACACTACAAGTTTCTAGTTTGTGAGCTCCTGGCTCTGGCTGGCTCGCCAGATTTACATTTGTGAAATGCAGGGCAAATACTGGCATTGCATTCTTTCAGCAGCCGTGGTTGGGTCAGGGACAGGGGATGGGGAAGGCATTACACAAATCTATTCAGTTCTATGAACAACAACCTAATCACAGCTTGGGTGCTGCTTTCTGAGTGCAGAAGATATTGCTTTTGCCAGCGGGGGGGAGTCTTATGAGAAATTAAAGAAAATCTCCATTCAGGAGAAAAATCGTCAGTAAAATGAGATATTATCAAATTGTCTGATCTTGGATTTTTTCTTTTTTTTTTTTATTGTGAGTAGTTGCAGCGGTACTTGAGCCAAGCAACAAATTACTTCCCAGCAGGTGTTCGCCATTCTGGGCGCATATGGGGGAGGGGCCGATGTTGGATGGAACTGCACATTAAGCTGATTTGTTAAACAGTCATGGGCGCAACGGTTTGCAGAATGCTGCAGTGGTTAGCGCAAGGAAGAGAGATGGGGACATCATCAACATTGTTATACAATGGGCTGTTTTACCGTTTAAAGTATACAAAGCCATTTTTTTTAAATCATTGGTTTAAATCAGGGTTTCTCAAGCAGGCTTCCATGGAACCCTAGGGTTCCTCCAGAGGTTGCTAGGGGTTCCTTGAGCAATAAGCAATTTCTGCCTCTCAGATAAGTTCCCAAGGACCCCAATGAGCTTTTTAGCTCTCTGTAAGGGGGAATTCTTCCCAATGACCATCACACTGATGTATAAGGAGTTGTAGATATAGTCACTTTTAGCAGGGGTTCCCTGAGAGTGGAAAATTTTTTCAAGGGTTCCTCTGTGTTGAAAAGGTTGTGAAAGGCTGGTTTAAATCCTTGGAAATCACAAATTTTGACCAAGAAGAGAGGGAAAATCTTCCAACAGGGACACCAGTTGTTTAGTGTCAACTTTCTTAAAGGGGATTCCCATCATTTTTGAGTTATTTCCTGCTACTTCCTGCTGTGCCTGCAGGATAGGAATGGAAGGAATTTCCCCAGTGGTTCAACAATAGGTGTGTTGATAGAACGCTGAACCCAAAACATGAATGGATATTGCTTTAGATCTAAATTTTTGGAGGCAGCTCTCTGTCAAGGAGGGAGGGTGTGCATTATGGTGCTGTTAATTTAGAATATCATCATCTTCAGTGCACAACTACAATAGGTACCAACGCACACGTACCTGCAATGTGCATGCTGTCGACGGTGGGCACTATTAAAGTAATACAGGGGCTTGTGGACGGTGGGCACTATTAAAATAATACAGGGGCTTGTGGACGGTGGGCACTATTAAAATAATACAGGGGCTTGTGGAGCATGGGCACTATTAAAATAATACAGGGACTTGTAGATAGTGGGCACTATTAAAATAATACAGGGACTTGTATACAGTGGGCACTATTAAAATAATACAGGGACTTGTGGAGTGTGGGCACTATTAAAATAGTACATGGACTTGTAGACGGTGGGCACTATTAAAATAATACAGGGACTTGTGGATGGTGGACAATATTAAAATAGTACATGGACTTGTAGATGGTAGGCACTATTAAAATAATACAGGGACTTGTGGACGGTGGGCACTATTAAAATAATACAGGTACTTGAGGATAGTGGGCACTATTAAAATAATACAGGGACTTGTGGAGCGTGGGCACTATTAAAATAATACAGGGACTTGTGGAGGGTGGGCACTAATAAAATAATACAGAGATTCTTCTTTTGTCCACTGTCATGTGTTGGCAGCCCACTGTAAATGACTGCACTGCGTTAATGGAAATCGCAAAATAGTGAACAGGCACGTGTGATAACACGACAAGGGGTCTATAACATTTTCTGTTTTCCAACAACAAATCATTCATTTTAGAAGTGATTTGCGGCTCATTCCCGTGGAAGACTCTTCCTACTTAATTCCACTTGCTCCTCACCACATGCAAATTAGGCTTTAACCTGAAATCCTCATTTGCATACGTCAGACTTCGCCCACAGCATCCTTCTCAGAAGGTGCCCTTACTCGGCGTTTAGTGAAGATTTTACTTACTAAACAACAACCTTTTGTCTTTTACAATATCTGGGGAACAGCACAATAGTGTGCACGGACAAGTGATAAAACGCTAAAGGTAATTGCGTCACGTCAGTAAATGTCACCCGACGGTTGTGTACTGTCACCTGTTTTCTTCTTAGAGACATAATAAAATAATCACGGGTGGGAGGTGTTCAGGGACATAATAAAATTATCACGGGTGCGAGGTGTTCAGGGACATAATAAAATTATCACGGGTGATAGGAGTTCATGGAC
>BLSH010472907.1:595926-613272 GCA_018402905.1 Glandirana rugosa | reverse complement strand
GAAGAATGGTGTCAGTAGGGCAGGGGAGGGTGTCAGAGCAGTGGACGGTGTCAGTAGATCAGGGGATGGTGTCAGTAGATCAGTGGATGGTGTCAGTAGGGCAGTGGACAGTGACAGTCAGTAGGGTGAAGAATCGTGTCAGTAGGGCAGAGGTTGGTGTAGGTAGAAAAGTGGACGGTGTCAGTAGGGCAGTGGATGGTGTCAGTAGAGCAGTGGACGTTGTCAGTAGATCAGTGGATGGTGTCAGTAGGGCAGTGGACAGTGTCAGTCAGTAGGGTGAAGAATGGTGTCAGGAGGGCAGAGGTTGGTGTAGGTAGAAAAGTGGACGGTGTCAGTAGAGCAGTGGACGGTGTCAGTAGGGCAGTGGATGGAGTCAGTAGAGCAGAGCATGGTGTCAGTAGAGCAGTGGAAGGTGTCAGTAGATCAGTGGATGTGTCAGTAGGGCAGTGGACGGTGTCATTAGAGCAGTGGATGATGTCGGTAGAGCAGTGGATGGTGTCAGTAGAGCAGTGGATGGTGTTAGTAGGGCAGTTGACAGTGTCAGTCAGTAAGGTAAAGGACGGTGTCAGTAGAGCAGCTGATGGTGTCAGTAGGGCAGGGGATGGTATCAGTAAGGCAGTGTCAGAAGGGCAGTTTATGGTGTCAGTAGGGCAGTGGATGGTGTCAGTAGAGCAGTGGATGATGTCAGTAGGGCAGCGGACAGTGTCAGTCAGTAAGGTAAAGGACGGTGTCAGTAGAGAAGCTGATGGTGTCAGTAGGGCAGGGGACGGGGTCAGTAGGGCAGTTTACAGTGTCAGTAGGACAGTTTACAGTGTCAGTAGGGCAGTGGATGGTGTCAGTAGAGCAGTGGATGATGTCAGTAGGGCAGTGGATGGTATCAGTAGAGCAGTGGATGGTGTCAGTAGGGCAGTTGACAGTGTCAGTCAGTAGGGTAAAGGATGGCATCAGTAGAGCAGCTGATGGTGTGCGGTGTCAGTAGGGCAGTGGATGGTATCAGTAGAGCAGTGGACAGTGTCAGTCAGTAGGGTAAAGAATGGTGTCAGTAGGGCAGTGGAGGGTGTCAGAGTAGTGGAAGTGTCAGTAGAGCAGTGGACGGTGTCAGTAGGGCAGTGGACAGTGTCAGTCAGTAGGGTAAAGAATGGTGTCAGTAGGGCAGTAGAGGGTGTCAGAGCAGTGGACGGTGTCAGTAGATCAGTGGATGGTGTCAGTAGATCAGTGGATGGTGTCAGTAGATCAGTGGATGGTGTCAGTAGGGCAGTGGACAGTGTCAGTCAGTAGGGTGAAGAATGGTGTCAGTAGGGCAGATGTTGGTGTAGGTAGAAAAGTGGATGGTGTCAGTAGGGCAGTGGATGGTGTCAGTAGAGCAGTGGACGGTGTCAGTAGATCAGTGGATGGTGTCAGTAGGGCAGTGGACAGTGTCAGTCAGTAGGGTGAAGAATGGTGTTAGTAGGGCAGAGGTTGGTGTCAGTAGGGCAGTGGATGGTGTCAGTAGAGCAGTGGACGGTGTCAGTAGGGCAGTGGATGGAGTCAGTAGAGCAGAGCATGGTGTCAGTAGAGCAGTGGACGGTGTCAGTAAATCAGTGGATCGTGTCAGTAGGGCAGTGGATGGTGTCAGTAGAGCAGTGGACGGTGTCAGTAGATCAGTGGATGTGTCAGTAGTGCAGTGGATGATGTCAGTAGAGCAGTGGATGGTGTCAGTAGAGCAGTGGATGGTGTCAGTAGAGCAGTGGATGGTGTTAGGGCAGTTGACAGTGTCAGTCAGTAAGGTAAAGGACGGTGTCAGTAGAGCAGCTGATGGTGTCAGTAGGGCAGGGGATGGTGTCAGTAGAGCAGTGGATGATGTCAGTAGGGCAGTGGACAGTGTCAGTCAGTAAGGTAAAGGACGGTGTCAGTAGAGAAGCTGATGGTGTCAGTAGGGCAGGGGACGGGGTCAGTAGGGCAGTGGATGGTGTCAGTAGGGCAGTGGATGGTGTCAGTAGAGCAGTGGATGATGTCAGTAGGGCAGTGGATGGTATCAGTAAAGCAGTGGATGGTGTCAGTAGGGCAGTTGACAGTGTCAGTCAGTAGGGTAAAGGATGGCGTCAGTAGAGCAGATGATGGTGTCAGACGGGCAGTTTGCGGTGTCAGTAGGGCAGTGGATGGTATCAGTAGAGCAGTGGACAGTGTCAGTCAGTAGGGTTAAGAATGGTGTCAGTAGGGCAGTGGAGGGTGTCAGAGCAGTGGACGTGTCAGTAGAGCAGTGGATAGTGTCAGTAGGGCAGTGGACAGTGTCAGCCAGTAGGGTTAAGAATGATGTCAGTAGGGCAGTGGAGGGTGTCAGAGCAGTGGACGTGTTAGTAGAGCAGTGGACGGTGTCAGTAGATCAGTGGATGATGTCAGTAGAGCAGTGGATGGTGTCAGTAGAGCAGTGGATGTTGTCAGTAGGGAAGTGGACAGTGTCAGTCAGTAAGGTGAAGAATGGTGTCAGTAGGGCAGTGGAGGGTGTCAGAGCAGTGGAAGTGTCAGTAGAGCAGTGGACGGTGTCAGTAGATCAGTGGATGGTGTCAGTAGTGCAGTGGACAGTGTCAGTAGATCAGTGGATGATGTCAGTAGGGCAGTGGACAGTGTCAGTCAGTAGGGTGAAGAATGGTGTCAGTAGGGCAGTGGAGGGTGTCAGTAAAGCAGTGGATGGTGTCAGTAGAGCAGTGGATGGTGTCAGTAAAGCAGTGGATGGTGTCAGTAGATCGGTGGATGGTGTCAGTAGGGCAGTGGATGGTGTCAGTAGAGCAGTGGATGATGTCAGTAGAGCAGTGGATGGTGTCAGTAAGGCAGTGGACAGTGTTAGCCAGTAGGGTAAAGGACGGTGTCAGTAGAGCAGCTGATGGTGTCAGTAGGGCAGGGGATGGTGTCAGTAGGGCAGTGTCAGTAGGGCAGTTTACGGTGCCAGTAGGGCAGTGGATGGTGTCAGTAGGGCAGGGGATGGTGTCAGTAGGGCAGTGTCAGTAGGGCAGTTTACGGTGCCAGTAGGGCAGTGGATGGTGTCAGTAGGGCAGTGGATGGTGTCAGTAGAGCAGAAAAGTTTGTTGGCAAAGCATACAAGGGTCACAGTGGCTGCTCCATCCCATGTGAACTTGGTGTGGAGTTATTTACTTTAAGGTCATCACAAAGGACAAGGGGACACTCTTTACGTCTAGAGGAAAAAAGATTTCATCTACAAATACGGAAAGGTTTCTTCACAGTAAGAGCTGTGAAAATGTGGAATAGACTCCCCCCAGAGGTGGTTTTGGCCAGCACGGTTGGTTGCTTTAAAAAAGGCCTGGATTATTTCCTTAATGTAAATAATATAACTGGGTACCAACATCTTTAGGTAAAGTTGATCCAGGGTGAATCCGATTGCCTCTCGGGGAATCAGGAAGGAATTTTTTCCCCCGTTATAGCAAATTGGATCCATGCTTTGCTGGGGTTTTTTGCCTTCCTCTGGATCAACTGTGGGTGAAGGATTGTATATGGGATTATTTGGTTGTATGTGTATATGTGTATATACATTTTTTTTTTTTTTTTTTTTTTTGGTTGAACTGAATGGACTTGTGTCTTTTTTCAACCTGACAAACTATGTAACTATGTAACTATGTAACTATGTAAGTACAAAGATATCTCTCATGGGACTATGTTGGCAGCAATAGAAACCACACAGTATAGACTAAATACAGTATATGTTTGAATAAAACCTCTTTTATTACTGTACATCATTAGAAAATTATTTTAAAAGAAGAAAGACCACTTGAAGAACATTCGTCCAAAATAGACCATCTTATGACCATGTATCACATGAAGGTTAGAGTCCATACAGACAGGTGGAGTTGGATTGTATGTCCACCCCCATTGTCCCTGTCAGTAGAGTAAAGAACGGTGTCAGTAGAGCAGTGGATGGTGTCAGTAGAGCAGTGGATGGTGTCAGTAGGGCAGGGGATGGTGTCAGTAGAGTAGTGGGCATGTCAGTAGGGCAGAGGTTGGTGTAAGTAGGGCAATGGACAGTGTCAGTCAGTAGGGCAATGGACGGTATCAGTATGGCAGAGGATGGTGTCAGAAGGGCAGTGGACAGTGTCAGTCAGTAGAACAGTAGACAGTGTTAGTAGGGCAGAGGATGGGGTCAGTAGAACAAGTAGGGAAGTGCATAGTGTCAGTCAGTAGGGCAGAGGACAGTGTTTGGACAGTGTCAGTAGGGCAGTAGATGGTGTCAGTAGGGCAGCAGATGGTGTAAGTAGAGCAGTGGGCAGGTCAGTAGGGCAGAGGTTGTTGTAGGTAGGGTAATGGACAGTGTCTGTCAGTAGGGCAGTGGACAGTGTCAATAGGGCACAGGCTGGTGTCATGGAGCAGAGGATGGTGTCAGTAGAGCAGAGGATGGTGTCAGTAGAGCAGTGGACAGTGTCAGTAGAGCAGAGGATAGTGTCAGTAGAGCAGTAGACTTGTCAGTAGGGCAGAGGTTGGTGTAGGTAGGGAAGTGGATAGTGTCAGTAGGGCAGAGTATGATGACAGTAGAGCAGTGGACGGTGTCAGTAGAGCTGAGGATGGTGTCAGTAGAGCAGTAGATTTGCCAGTAGGGCAGAGATCACTGTAGGTAGGGAAGTGGACATTGTCAGTCAGTAGGGCAGAGGACAGCATGTGGACAGTGTCAGTAGGGCAGTAGATGCTGTCAGTAGGGCAGTGGACAGTATCAGTAGGGCAGAGTATGGTGTCAGTAGAGAAGTGGACATGTCAGTAGGGCAGAGGTTGGTGTAGGTAGGGCAATGGACATTGTCAGTCAGTAGGGCAGAGGACAGCATGTGGACAGTGCCAGTAGGGCAGTGGATGGTGTCAGTAGGGCAGTGGATGGTGTCAGTAGAGCAGTGGGCAGGTCAGTAGGGCAGAGGTTGGCGTAGGTAGGGCAATGGACAGTGTCAGTCAGTAGGGCAGTGGGCATGTCAGTAGGGCAGAGGTTGGTGTAGGTAGGGCAATGGACAGTGTCAGTCAGTAGGGCAGTGGACAGTGTCAGTAAGCAGTGGCATTTACAGTAGGGCAGTAGCATTTGTTTGACGTATTTACAGGAACCAATCTGCATTTTCCTCCTGCAACAGCTGAATGCTGGCAGGAGGGAGAAGAGGAGAAAGTATTGCACACAGTCGATGCATCATTTAAGTATTATGTGGCCTTGCTGCTTGTAAATTTGTGAATGAACAAACCTCTTAGTGTGAAAGATATGGAAAGATCTTTTATACAAAACATTTTTCTCCAATGTGTAGAGCACTCTTGAATGTCTATGGCTTCCTAAAGGGTAACCATTGTGCTTTATGACTAAGCAGGAAGCAGAAGCTGAATAGGTAATGAACAGCCAGTATATCATTGTAAGACGTGCACAGATGTAATATTTCAAACCATAAACACTCCCAATTTTTCATATCAGACTGATAACAATGGCATGTATGTCTACGATAGGAAACTTTAGAAGGCCTCTGGTCTCTCGGAGCAGCACATGGCCTCTGTGAAGCAGGATATTAAACTGCTGTTTGCAGAGTCAAGCTTTAATTATTAGAGGAAACTTGCAGAGATATGCAGAAAAAACACTGCTTGTGTCCCTAGCAACCGCTGGTTGTAATATAAGATGGAAAGGAAGTGCTATGTTAAAGTGTTATTATTCTAAGGAAAATCCATGTCTCCCCTGCTGTTTCATAAATGGCCATCTTCTGTTCTACAGAAAAGATTATTATGGCAAGTGTGCGTTAGGAAAGGTCAGACTGACCTCCCAGCAGAACAGAATCTCTGCAAATTTGTTCTTGATTTTAGTTTCATTCCTTTGATTAGAGCAGAGGTCTCCATATTACAGCCCCAGGGCCACATTAGTCCCATTACAAGATTTTATCTGGCCCCTAGTCATGTCTGTGGTCTATACCCATTCCCAATGTGCACTGATTGAGGATTAAGGTCAGCAGAGGCTACTTATGTCTCTGCTTCTATAATCAGGGGGCTACTCCATGTAAGCTGAATTACAGCAGTATGGAGACTCTGATGGGAACACTGATGTAAGGGGGATTCTGATGGGAACACTGATGTAAGATGGGATTCTAATGGGGACAGTGATGTAAGATGGTATCCTGATGGGGACAGTGATGTAAGGGGGGCTCTGATGGGGTCACATATTTATAAGGGGATTTTGATGGTGCAGTGATGTAAGGGGAACTCTGATGGGGACATGAATATAAGGGGGGACGCTGATGGGGACATTGATGTAAGGAGGACCCTGATGGGGACACTGATGTGAGGGGGACTCTGATGGGGACCCTAATGTAAAGAGAGACTCTGATGGGAGCATTAATGTAAGAGGGGATTCTGATGGGAAGACTGATGTAAGGTGGTCTCTGATGGGGACACAGATATAAAGGGAGACTCTGGTGGGGACACTGATGTGAGAGCGACTCTAATAGGGACACTGATGTAAGAGGGCACTCTGATAAGGCCTCTAATGTAAGAGGGGATTCTGATGGGAACACTGATGTAAGATGGTCTCTTCGGGACACAGATATAAAGGTGGACTCTGATGGGGACCCTTATGGGGACACTGATGTAGGGGGAAGTCTGATAAAAACACTTGTGTAAGAGGGGCTTCTGATGGGGACCCTGATACAAAAGGGGATTGTGATGGGTACACAGCTGTAAAGGGGGATTTTGATGGAAACGCTGATGTAAAAGGGGATTCTGATGGGGAGTCTGATGTAAGGGGGTACCCTGATGGGAACTCCGATGTAAGGGAGAATATGATAGGGATTTTTTTTTGGCCTTTGGATATTTGTAAAATGGTTGTCAATGCACAAGGTATAAGGGACCTCAACTATGGCACTTGACATCAGCAAGGGTCATTACATACAGTATATTCGGTATACACAATGCTACAGGAGATGGTCAGAGACTACAGCCTTATAAGAGGAAACAGTCAGAGACTACATACAAGCTACAGGTGTGGTTGGAGACTGGAAATATGCTACAAGAGACAGGGGACATGTTACATTAGCCTGAATATGTTTTTTTCCATTATAGCCCCTTTACAAAATCAACACTTCCATTGCTTATTTGTTGAGGTCGCTTCGGGAGCACCGAAGGGGGCTGCATGTGGCTCTTGGGCAGCAGACTGGGCACTAGGGCTGTAAGGTTTTCTGCCACGCTGGCTTCAATAAGGGGTCAGTCCAAACAAGAGTGATGTCTTAGTTAAAGGCTGAGCCCTAATCCACCCTTTCTGCCTCCAGTTTTGGTGTACCTTGGTGTTGGCCAATTTATATAGAATATCCTACATAAATTGGCCAACACTTGGCTGGTACTGACTTCTAGATAGTTACTTGTGAATGAGAGAGGGAGAAAGACAGTGGGCCGAGAGGGAAAGTATAAACCCTGAGCATACATTGAAATATATGCATTTATGAGTTAGTAAGATGGGATGCATGGGGGGCTGCCGAAGTTACAGCTTGCATCCATTGTGCATGACACAGTTATTCATGCTATCACTCACTGTATCCCATATGAAACTCTGAAAAAGCAGTTAAGCCAAAGCACTTCTTATTCCATTTCATGCTTCTGTATGTCCTCTGCATTAGGTAGCAACAGCTGATCATACTGCCCGGACAGGAGGTGGAAGAATGTGCCCAATGTAGACAGGGCATGCCGAAAAATGCTGCTCAACAGTAACACAGACAGCAATATAAACCTGCCCCATTGCAACACAGAGAGCAAAAATGCATACCCATTTGGAACACACAGAACAATAAAAACCTGTCCAATCAGGATAAAACCTGCCCAATGAGGACACAGACAGCAATAAAAGCCTGCCCAATGGTGACATTGATTGGAATACAAATCTGCCCAATGGGGACATTTATTGGAAGAAAAAATCCTGCCCATTCGGGACATGGTCAGCAATAAAAACCTGCCCAGTGGGGTAACAACACATGGACGGCAAAAAAAAAAACTTACCCCATGGGACACATAGGTTTAAAAAAAACCCTACCCATCGGGAATCAAGGAAATAAAAGCCAGCCCAGTGAGCACACAGCAATGAAAACCTGCCCAATGGGGACATGGACTGGAATAAAAACCTGCCCAATAGGGACACAGTAATAAAAACCTGCTCAGTGGAAACATGGCCAGCAGTAAAAACCCACCCAACAGGAACAAGGACAGCAATAAAAACCTTCCCAATGGGGACACATCAATAAAAAAGCAGTCCAATGGGGACACAGCAATTAAAAACCCACCCAATGGGTACATGAATTTGAATAAAAACCTGCCCTATGTGACCACGGTAATAAAAACCAGCCAAATGGGGACATAGCAATAAAAACCTCTACCTAATGGGGCCATGGACTAGAATAAAAACCTGTCCAATAGGGACACAGTAATAAAAACCTGCCCATTGGGAACGTGGGCAGCAATAAAAACCCACCCAACAGGAACAAGGATGGGAAGAAAAACCTGCCCAATGAGGGCACAGCAATAAAAACCCCACCCAATGGGTACATGGATTGGAATAAAAACCTTCTTAATGGGAACATGGCAGTAAAAACCACCCCAATGAGGCACAGCAATAAAAAAAAATCTACCCAATGGTTTTATGGACTGTACTGGAATAAGAACTTGTCCAATAGGGACACAGTAATAAAATCCTGCCCAGTGGGAACTAAGCCAGCAATACAAACCCACCCAATAGGACAAGTACAGAAATAAAACCTAACCAGTGGAGACACAGCAATAAAAACCTGCCCACAGAGGATATAATAATAAAAAAAACGGTCCAATGGGAAAACCTGCTCAGCTGGACCACAAGCAGCAATAAAACCCTAACCAAGGCTCTTGCTCTTTCACCAGAGCCCTGCTGCTTTTAGTAACACCCCCCACCGTAACTGTTCATGTTACATTCAATGTAAAACCAGCAAAAAAAAGAAAAAGAAAAGAGAAGTTATAAAAATTCAGCAGAGGACATGAAAGCTCTGCCGGTACAGAACAAGTTTAATAATGAGAGGAAAATGACACATTCGGAACGCGGGGCTCCCAGTTGGCAGCCATTATCCGACATTGAATAGTCAAATCCACCCTGTGAATTTCCCTTAATGACGCCTCCATCCACAGCCTGTATACGGCTCCGACTATCTCCGGGGCCCTCTAGGAGCTCTCTGGGAGCAGCTCAGTGCCGTCTGCCCATCCTTTGCTTCCAAAATATGAGTGCCAATACTGCTGAACAAATCTCAGAGGCGACTATTAAACTGCAATTAAATTTTAGGCAAAGGCATCTTCGGCGCTGCTCTGCAATTTTTTTTCTTTAGCTGTTAATGCGCATTTTCTGGTGCTTACGGGTGCAGGGGGAATTTTTTAATTAGTTTACATGAGCAAAGGATATTTTGTAATTTTACACTTTCAGACATCGAGTTTATAGACTTTTGGTCTGGTGATATTTTAACTGTAGAAGGAAACAAAAGGACAAGAGAAAAAAAACAATTTAGGCTCCATCTACATGGACATTTATCAGAGAAGGCCACTGTGGAAACCTCCAGGTCAGTGGTCTCCAAATTGAGGCCCGGGGGCCAGATGCAGCCCTTTGCTTTCTTTTATCTGGCCCTCAGGGCACTGTTTCATTCACTGATACCAATAATGTGGCATATTTTCCCCCACTGACACCAATGAATGGACACAATTCCTCCCACTGACACCAGCGATGGGACACTATTCCCCCCCCCCCCCCCCATTGACACCAATGATGAGACACTATTCCTCCCAATTACACCAACAATAGGGCACAATTCCTCCCAGTGACACCACTGATGGGGCACAATTACTCCCACTAAAACAAACAATGGGTCACTATTTTTTCCCCACCTTTTCTACACCCAATGGCCACAGTCTGGCCCCCCTAAGGTCTGAAGGACAGTAAATTGGCCCTTTGTTTAGAAAGTTTGGAGACCCCTGGTCTAGGTGCTCTTCACCGTGCAGATCTACTGTATATAAGGGACTCTCTGCACACAGCTTTCTAGTGGGGGTGGTTGGTGGATGGGAGGGGGAGGTACTTACATGGGCTTACAGAATGAAAGGAGCCCATGGTGAGCATCACTAGGGCTATGAGGCAAACTCTGAAGAGTCTTTTTACCTTTAGCTATGCAGCTATATGAGGGCTGCTGTTAGAAATGATGGGGCCCCTTACAGCCTACCTGACAGGGCCCACCCCCTACCCGAAAATGGCTTAGCAGATTTATCAGTCCCTTTCTCTGAAGCCTCAGCTGCACAGTTGAATGAATAGGAAGTGTTTTTAGGATTCTGACTCATTCATAAACTGAAAAATAGTAAACACAGTTTTGAACCCCTTTTGAACTGATGGGGCTCAGGCCCAGTACAGGAGGGCTGGTTGTACTGCCTTATCAGCAGCCCTGGGCTATATTATATGGCTAAAGGTTTGGGGACACCAGACCATCACACCTAAATGAGCTTATGAGACATCCCAGCAAAAACCATTGGCAAAATTATACAGTAGATTTGACTTCTCCCTTTCCTCCTTCTTTGTGACTATAAGAGTCTCCACTCTTCTGGGAAGACATTCCACTAGATTTTAGAGTATGTCTTTGGGAATTTTTGCCCATTCTGTTCTAAAGAACATGTGTGAGGCCAGGTGCCAATGTTGACTGAGAAGACCTGACTCACAACAGAGTTCCAATTCATCCCAAAGGTGCTCGATAGGGTTAAGATCAGGGTTCTGTGAGGAACACAAAATTTCCTTTACACCAAACTCATCAAGCCATGTCTTTACGGAGCTGACTTTCTACTCCCCTCCATCAAAGTGTCTATTCTTTTTCATTTCATATCTTATTTTAGACCTAGTGATGTAATCATTGGGTCTATCTGTGCTTCCCTATGCATTGCAAGCCAATGGTGGCTGGTGGATGGAGTTGTTCATAGCTTCTTGAAAACATCACAGTTCTCTTCTCAAGCGCCCTCTGTCCTGCTGCAAGTATACTCTTGGGAGTAGCTATGCAAATATCAAATTGCCTTGATGGGTGGATGTCAGTTTGGCGGAGTGGGTTTTCCTATAGGCTGTATTTGCATGTAGACCACCCTAGGTAGCACCTACAATTGATGCTGAGCCTCCATGACTGAAAGAACTGGAATCTAATAAATGAAAAGGACAGGCCAAGCAGGGTGGGCTTCCTCCAGCCAGGAAATAGGGCTGACTCTATCTGATTTGCTCCAGCTTCTAATGCAAAGTGTGAGAAACTCAGTGTGCAGTGCAATCAGTATAAATGTAACAAAACAGAATGTTCAGTGTCAATTGAAGATAACCACACCTACAATTTTGCAAAGAACCACCTCATCCCATAAAGTACAGAAGGAGGACAACGTTTTGGCGTGTAGGGAGTAATCTCAAAAATAGAGCGTCAAAGTAGATTATAAAATATATTATTTATTCATTAAGCATATAAAAACCTATACATAGGTGCATAGATATACATATAAAACGTGTACAAAAAAAACACATTGCAGCAACAGTGAGTTGTAAGAGTTACTTCCCACGTTTCGACTGTAAACAGTCTTCATCAGGGAATCGCAGCTATCATACAACAGTGATGTTTTTCTAATATTAAGAAAACAAGAATGATTAGTGCTACATAATATAAACACATGTTCACAAAATGTCTTTTTCACAATTCAATAATCCAATAATCAATATATGCCAACATCTCTTGACCTAAAGCAAAAGAAGAACTTACAGTGCCAGTGGTGGACCACAAAAAAAAAAAATGACGGGTCATAGAGAAGACCCCCCAACCATCACCACACAACCCACAGATATGCGCTGGAGGAAGTCCCACAACCCTAATCGTTCTTAGGGTTGAACAATTAGGGTTGTGGGACTTCCTCCAGCGCATATCTGTGGGTTGTGTGGTGATGGTTGGGGGGTCTTCTCTATGACCCCTGTCGGGTTTTTTTTTGTGGTCCACCACTGGCACTGCAAGTTCTTCTTTTGCTTTAGGTCAAGAGACGTTGGCATATATTGATTATTGGATTATTGAATTGTGAACATGTGTTTATATTATGTACAGTAGCACTAATCATTCTTGTTTTCTCAATATTAGAAAAACATCACTGTTGTTTGATAGCTGCGTTTCCCTGATGAAGACTGTTTACAGTCGAAACGTGGGAAGTAACTCTTACAACTCACTGTTGCTGCAATGTTTTTTTTCTACACGTTTTATATGTATATCTATGCACCTAGGTATAGGTTTTTATATGCTTAGTGAATAAATAATATATTTTATAATCTACTTTGATGCCCTATTTTTGCGATTACTCCCTACACAGTCCCGCCAAAACGTTGCCCTCCTTCTGCAGTGAAATCAGAGTAAGCCATTCAGTCCAGGAGAGGAGTCGGTGCAACTGTGCAAGACTGACTGGAAGGCCAGGGTTCTGATTTAATGCTTTTTACTTCACTATTTTAATTCCCCCGGGTTAATATTTACTTACCCGTCATCATTACTCGTACCTTTATTTCCATCTTTCCTGCTTAAGGAAGTAAAAGAATTCAACGAAAGAATAACTTTTGTCACTCTGACTTAAATATTATTTTAAGGCCAGTCAAACCTTCTGTGGAAGTGTAGCGGCTGTCCTGGTGATGGATGTTCAGGAGACAGGGTTTGTCGGAGGGCTCCGGTGCTCCTGCTTCATGTCTGTCGAGAATAATGACGGTGTTGGGCGCTCTGTGGTGGATCTGGAAGGTTACGGTGAACATTCAGAGTTTCTGCATTAAGTGATGCTGAAAGATAGGAAAGGCTCGGGGCGACTCGGAGAGGAACTAGGAGACAGCTAGAGCGCCATCAACCAATGACATGATGGGTTTATTTTTTAAGGACTCCTGTATAGAGAGGTATAGGTAGGCTGTCAGATCTACTACAGTGCATCTGGAAAGTATTCACAGCACTTCACTTTTTCCACATATTGATATGTTACAGCCTTATACCATTTACTGCTGCAGAGTGGCTGGATAGCGTGAATCGCCGTCTATGAACGCGTATGCTCTCGTGCCCGCCACACTCTCCAGCAGTATGGCCGTGGGTCGAGGTGGACTCATTGTCCGCCGGTGACCCACGATCGTCTGGCACAGAAGGAAAATGGGGAACTGCTGATGTAAACACGGCGGTTCCCCGCTCATGTAAAGCCTCGTACACACGGGTAGACGATCATACTTACGATCGTCTCAAATCGTGGATAATGTAACTTGCATACTGACTGCACTACACGATCGTACGACCGCAGAAATAACGTTCAGGTGCATGTAATTAGCATCCGGCCGTTCCTGACTTCTGAGCATGCATGTTTTGCACAATACAACTTGTTGTACCAACTGCTCTGTACACACGACACAACGGTCGTATGACCGCTTGTTGGTACGACCAAGTTTTCTAGTCTGCTCATACAACTCCCCTTGTACAACCGTCGTATGTCGGCTGTTCTAATCGCGCATACGAACGATCGATTTTGCATACAACGGTCGTTCATACGACCTGTTGTATACGATCGTCGTCCCGTGTGTACGAGGCTTTAGAGATCTACTGATCAGTGTTGCCAACCGTCCGTAAATTTACGGACAGCCAGTAAAAACAGGGCAGTTTTTTTGGGTGTCCGTAAAAGTCCGTAGCAGCTGAAAAGTGCCAGTAAAAACGGCGGCCATCGGCTCCGGTCAGAGCTGCGTATGTGCAATTACGGAAATCCCCAAGCGGCAAGTGAGAAGATCCGATCCTGACCCTGAGACGAGTTGGACGACCTCTCCTGCTGCCAGCTAGTGCCTCTGCCCAGCCCATCCACCCTCAAATGAGGTTACTGCATTTTCCCGCCACACCACCGCCAGCCAGCACCCGACCGGAGCAGACGCTGCGGATGGATGGATCCTCCTGATTCCTGCCTGCCTCCCTGCTCTGGCTGACCCTGCAGCCCTCCTGGTGACAGTGGTGAGTGCAGTGCCCTTCCTCTTCAATCCAGCCAAAAAGAGTCGGGACAGTGAGTGTGGGACTGTTTGACACCCACATTGTCTCTGCTCATTCTGATAGACATCCTCCAGCCAGGCTGCCGGAATCTCTCTCTTAGTGTGCACTGTATGAGTGGCAGGAGGTAATGGAAGGATGATGTAATGGAAACAGGAGGTGATGGGGATGGTGTGAAGGAGATGGAGGGATGGTGACAGGAAGTGATGGGGAGATTGTGTGATGGAGACAAGAGGTGATGGAGGGATGGAGACGGGGATGGTGTGATGGAGATGAGGGGTGATGGAGGGATGGAGACTGGAGGGATAAAATCAGGAGGTGATGGAGACAGGAGGTCTTTAGAAGTGGGGGCATAAATTCTGGTGATCCTGGTGGCTACCAGGGATTTCACCTCACTTTCTGTGGTGGTTATGGAACAGAAATTAAGGGGGAATCTCTACAATTTGACTTCGGTGATAAAACTGATGGACTAAATAATCTGCCCTTATTATATTGAAAATAACAGAAATATGTTTTTGTACATTGCTATCTACCTTAAATCACATTGTTATTTGCAGTGTACTTGCTTGTAGCCTAAATACTGAAATTTGCACTGAAAACTGTAATTTTGTAACTTTTGTAAAATGCCAGTAAAAACTTGGCGGTGCCAGTAAATTTTGGGTGTTGTGCCAGTAAATTTCAATCTGGTAGGTTGGCAACACTGCTACTGATCCCCGTCACTGGGATCAGTTAGATCTCTTATGCTCCTGGCAGCCCAGCCCCCTCACAGTTAGAACACAACTAGTTAATCCCAAAGATCGCCCCATGCAGGTTAAACCATTCACTGCCAATGACATTTATACAGTAATCAGTAGCTATTTAAATTTCCGATCGCTGTATAAATGTCATTGGTCCCAAAAAAGTGTCAAAAATGTCCGACATGTCCTCTGCAATATCGCAGTCTTGATAAAAATCGCAGATCGCCGCCATTACTAGTAAAAAAAAAAACAAAATAGTAAAAACGCCATAAATGAATTCTCATGGTTTGTAAACGCGGCAACTTTTGCGCAAACCAATCAATAAAGCCGATCGTGATTTTTTTTTACCACAAATATGAGGAAGAATATAAATCGGCCAAAACTGATGAATACATTTGTTGATTTTATTTTATTTTTTGGATATTTATTATAGCAAAAAGTAAAAAATATTGTTTTTTTTTTTCAAACTTGTCACTCTTTTTTTGTTTATAGCTGTGATCAGAAATGACGCAGAGGTGATCAAATACCACCAAAAGAAAGCTCTATTTGTCTGGAAAAAAGGATGCAAATTTTGTTTGGGTACAACGCCGCACGACCGCGCAATTGTCAGCGACGCAGTGCCGAATCGCAAAAAGCACTCTGGTCCTAAAGTGGGAAATCCTTCCGGGGCTGAAGTGGTTAAATTCATTATTTTCCTCAAAATTCTACAAACAATATCCCATAATGACAACGTGAAAGAAGTTTGTTTGAAATCTTGTGCAAATTTATTAAAAATAAAAAAACTGAAAAAAATCCCATGTACATAAGTATTCACAGCTAAGGATGGGCTCGGGCGTGTTCACAAGTGCATGTGCCCGAGCCCGCCAGGAAGTGAACCCTGCACTGCGCTAATCACAGGCAGGGAGACATTCTTCGATGCGCGGCCGCAGCGATCGGGGAATGTTTCATTGCCTCTGATTAGCGCAGTGCAGGGTTCACTTCCTGGCGGGCTCGGGCACTCCAATATCGCAGTCCCGCTATAAGCCACTGATCGCCGCCAATACTAGTATAAAAAAAAAATAACAAATAAAAATTCTAGTATATATCCCATAGTTTGTAGACGCGATAACTTTTGCGCAAACAAATCAATATACGCTTATTGGGATTTGTTTTACCAAAAATATATAGCACAATACATATTGGCCTAAATTTGAGGAAATTTGATTTTTTACATTTTTTTATTGGAGATGTTTTATAGCAGAAAGTAAAAAATATTGATTTTTTTTCAAAATTGTCACTTTTTTTTTTTTGCGCAAAAAATAAAAACCGCAGAGGTGATCAAATACCACCAAAAGAAAGCTCTATTTGTGGGGAAAAAAGGATGTCAATTTTGTTTATTTACAGCTTTGCATGACAGTTAAAGTAACGCAGTGGCCTAGTCAGGAAGGGAGGTAAATCAAGTGGTTAAAGGGGACCTTCAGTCATTTTCTTCATCTTTCCATCTATTAAATCCTCTGCCCTTGTTGTTTTAACTCTGGATAGTAAAACATTTTTTTTTTTCTGACAGTAAATACCTTATACAACCCACTTCCTGTTTCTTGTCTGGTGATTAGCCTAGGCGTATGACATCATGCACAACTCTCTTTCTCTTGTTAGATTTTGCCAGGAAGGGAGGGAGGATGAGTCATAAGAGGGCCAATGAGAGCTGCGGAGCTGGAGGTGTGCCTCTGTATGTCTGTGTAAATCCAGGAAGTGAAAAGATAGCAGCTTCAGCTGCCCACAGTTAAAATGGCTGCAGCCAGACTCAGTGGAGGGATATTTCTGCAGCATATTCGGCAAGTACAGAATCACAGTATATATAAAATAATATGCAAAGTGCTTGGAGGGAAGCTTCAGAATGGCAAAGATGTTTTTATTACAAATTATGTGAGCAGATTTCGGTTCCTCTTTAACCACTTGCCGACGGCTGATCGGCATTTGACGGCGACAGAGTGGCTCTGTAACGCGGATCGCCGTCATATGTCGCATGTGTATGCGCGCTCACTGTGTCCGGGGAGGGCCAGGGAGTGGGTGCGGCGGATTCGATCTCCGCCCCCGGAGTGAAAGAACGGAGGTCCGTGTAAGTAAACATGGACCTCCGTTCTGTGAGGGGGGAAGGGCTGTGATCACAGCCTTCCTCTACACGGAAGCTGTGATCGCTTCCTTCGCTAGTGTCGAAGGCACATCTCCTTCCGACACTAGTGTCGGGAAGGGGGGAGTGTCTTGCCTCCAGGTACAAATGAATGTGCCTGGAGGCAAGAAAGTGAGGCCCCCGCCTCTAGCTTAGGCGGCGTGGGTGAGGGACCGGGAGGGGCCTGTGTCACTCGCGCGTATGTGTACGCTGTATACTGCCGCTAGGCGCAATGTCTCGGTGAGACAGCGGCAGTTTACGGCTAGTCGGCAGCCGTTCACCAATTTCTCCTTGGCTTTAGACGAGTGTATTAAACATTATTTTTGTAGAAACGGTAAGACTTCGAAGGGAGGTTCGTGAAACGTATAATAAAATATATATGACACTAAGACATGAACGGCTTATACGACGTCTTTATAGGGAGGTGACTCAGACCGACGTC
>BLSH010472907.1:583825-594465 GCA_018402905.1 Glandirana rugosa | reverse complement strand
GGTTAGGAGAAGATGTGTACCAGGAGGGGTGATTTTTTTGGGGGTGGTATTAGAGCTGGGGGAATTTGGTAGTAGATGGGGGGCAAATATTTGTGCTGGGAGGGGAGATTTTAGCAGGGGGTAGATTTGTACTGGGAGGAGGGGGAATGTATGCTTAAAGGGGTAAGCATGCAGATTAGTACTCAATGTTTTTGTGGGGAGATTTTTGATGTCACAGAATGCAGAATGCTCATAGATCGGGGATGGGGGGCACAGTTTTGCATGTTCGTCTTGGGCTCTAGATGACCTTGTCCCAGTGCTGCTGATGGGGACTCTCATGTAAGTGGGGACTCTGATATAAGGGGGACCAGGGGCGTAACGATAGGGGGTGCAGGGGTTGCAATTGCAACCGGGCCCCATGGTCCAGGGGGCCCGTGTGCCTCCCTTGTACACCTGAATAGGAGGTAAGGGGGTGGCATTTAATGGAACCAATCTCCTCCATTTCCTCAATCCAGTTTACTTGTCTTCTGCTGTTCCCAGGATCCCTGTGTGCTTCCCTGGTCCCCCCACAAAGCTGCTGTCTTCCCCCCTCCTCTCTCCTGCCAGCTGCTGTAGAAGATGAGTCATGATGGAGAGATGGGAACGGGTCGGTAAATTTATCATTTACTGGCTCCTTCCTTTCCTGAATGAACAGAGTGAGTGATGGGTACCAATTGGTTCATTCATAACTGAAGCATAGTAAACTGTTTTTACTATACTTCCATTTCTGAATGAATGGGAGGCTCGTGCACAGCTATTCCTGTCTATTCATTCTGTGCAGCTGAGGTTTGTTTAGACCCCTGATATCTCATCAAAGCCCCCCCAACAGAGCTGCTAAAAAATGTAAAAATAAAATTGTAAAAGAAATAAAATGAAATGGTAAAAAAAAAAAAAAAAATTAAAATAAATTATAAAAACTACTGACACCAATCAGGGAACTATCAGGATTGCAAAGGTTGCAATTGTGACCGGGCCCTGGCATTTCAGCACCATGGGGAGACCCAAAGATGGCAGAAAGGGGGCCCGCTGCAGAACTTGTGAAAGGGCCCCGCTACGGGACCATAATAAAGGGACCCGTGACGGGAGTAAAGCGCCCCAGGATCAGCGGGAAGAGCCCTGGCCAGGGGTCAGGGGGCCCTTCATAATTTCTTGCACCAGGGCCCTGAAGGTTCTAATTACGCCTCTGAGGGGGACTCTGATGTAAGGGGACTCCCATGTAAGGGGGGTTATGATATAAAGCAGACTCTCTCATGTAAAGGGGCTCTGATGGGGATTCTGATGTAAGGGGGAACACTGATTTAAGAGAGCCTCTTTTGTAAGGGGATCTTGATAGGAACTCCGATCTAAGGGACTCTCGTGGAAGGAGAACTTTGTTATAAAAGAGACTCTCATGTAAGGGGGGCTCTTATGGGGACTCTGATGTAAGGGGCGGGCGTTTGTTTGTAAGGGGTATTCTTTGCTTTGTTTTAATGAAGTTTTTCTCTTGTTCTAAATCACATAATTCTGATTGCAAAAGAAAACTTCCAAGTAAAGTGTATTTATTCATTTAAAGTGGCTGTAAAGTCAGAAGCCCCCTAATACTTACTTGGGCCCCATCTCGATCCAGTGGTGATGCACAAGAGACTCGGCTTTCCCTGACTCTCCCTCCTCATTGGCTGAGACAGCAGTGAAGCACTATTGGCTCCCGCTGCTGTCAATCAAAGTCAGTAAGCCACTGAAGAGAGAGAGGGGATGGGGCAGCGCCGCGGCTCAATCTCTGAATGGACACAGGGAGACGTGGCTCAGCTCGGGTGCCCCCATAGCAAGCTGCTGGCTGTGGGGGCACTCAACAGGAGGGAGGGGCCAGGAGCAGCGAAGAGGAACCCGAGAAGAGGAGGATCCGGGCTGCTCTGTGCAAATCCACTGCACAGAGGAGGTAAGTATAACATGTTTGTTATTTAAAAACAAAAAAAGCAAGACTTTATTATCACTTTAAATTAATTTATAAAATTGAATTTTTTTGGCCCGTGAATATTTGTAAAAAATATGATGTGGCCCTCGTACTGAAACATGTGGAATGCCCTGTAGTAGAGGTTGGCGCTGTTGTTCCTCCATTGTAAAGTAGACCCATCATCCAATCTATTTTTTCATGATCAGGGCATTCAGGCTAAGTAGTATGTAGGAGTAACACTTCCAGGTATATATTTCTTGGTAATGGGAATTTTTGTGTCTTGTTCTGGAAAGAATTCCAGATTCTTGGTATGAGTCCTCTTGCATCAGGTTCCCCATCAGAGTACCCCATTACATCAGAAGTGAAGCAGCCTTTGCCTCTGCCAATATGCCAATATGATTGATTATTTACTAATGATATATTAAAATAAACTTTGTAATATACTTAGTGTGTATAATATGTCATTTTCAATTGTAGTCTATCAGGACAAGGTCCAGAGGAAGCTCAAAGGCGAAACGCGTCGACCATTGACTATTACATATATATACAGCATCTGGTACTATGTATTGTATCACATCCTGATATAATTTAGTCCTATATCCTGTAGACCGTCTACATTTATTTTGGTACTTTTGCACGAGTACCCACATATTTTAATTACTCAGTCTTCTTTAGACATTTTTAAAGATTTGTATAATAAAAATATATGTTATCATACCTTGTTAGTCTCGTGTGTGCCTACAAAGTCCACCTCATACTATATGCAAACAAGTATATGGCGCAACACCCTGAAAAAACATGTAAATCCCATTAAGTCTTTTAAAATAGTCCATATGTGTCTGGTATAAGAACCAGCATTAGTAGACCCAGCACAAAGGTCAGCCTTCTTAGAACCAGAAGCAAAGTCCTTGTAACACTGGAAAAAATAGAAGAAAAGAGGCGCCTCTAAGTGCAGACCTTTCCCTTACAGCAAAAATATTTTTTACCATGTTGAACAAATTTACAAGTCTTGCATAGGGCTTTACCACACCGATAAATGCCAACCAAGGGTATTAATACAGGCATAGAGGAAACAGCCTTAGTGGTTTTAAGTTTGCTAGGGGCAATCTTGTTCTTTAGATTAGGGGCCCTTCTGTAAGTCACTCGTGGGCGTTCAGGTAAAATGGTATTGAGGTGCGGGTCTTGCTGTAAGATGCTCCAATGACTGGGCAAAATACTTCCATCTTTCTAGATTGAGTGTGGAACGTAGTCGTAAACCTGAGGGAGTGGTTTGGGGGGTTTCCCTTTACGATAGTACTCAAAGGCTTGGTCTATTAGAGTCGTTGGATACTCTTTGTCCAGAAATTTTTGTTTGAGGGCCATAGCCTGTTCGATATAATCTGATTCTCTCGTGCAGTTCTGTCTAAGGCGACAGAACTGCCCTTCGGGAATGTTATTTATCCATTTTGGGTAATGGCAGTTTTGATTATGGAGAAAGGAATTCCCAGCCGTGGGTTTGGTATAGTTTCTAGCAAAGATGGTCTCACTCTCATGGCCTAGGTCCAGGTCTAAAAAAGCCAACTTATGGGGATCCATCACATATGTAAACGTCAAACCATACGGATTGTCATTACAGTACTGGACAAAACCACCAACGGATTCAGGAGGCCCATCCCAGATGACAATGATGCCATCAATATATCATCCAAAAAAGACGATATGAGATGAAAACGGATTCTGCTGCCAAATGTGATGGACCAGTGACGTCATCATCCTAGGACCCTAGCTTCCACGGAACCAAGCCTCGTTTTAAGATTCCCCTGTCTCCGACCGGTTACCAACTCACAGGGACGCTTGTTACAGTTCATGATGGTGCTATGAATCCTGGCCTATGGATGTCTCACTGATCTTACCCCTTTGAGGACCTGCTCATGTGCCTTTTATCTTCTGTCTCATGTGAGTTGCCAATTGTTGGTTTTAATAAACTGTTTTTAAAGTCTCCACTTAGAGGCGCTTCTTTTCTTCTATTTTTTCTACCTTATACTATATAGGCTCCTCCTATATATTTGTAATTTTGCTTGACTCATAGGATGATGGCACGCCTTGGAAGGCAACTCTTTTCTCCACATTGAGATACACCACTGACCCTAACTGGGGGATGAATCAAATGTTGTAGTGGCCCACGGGCCATTGTTTGGGTATATTGGGCATAACTGGTTGGCTCCTTGTGATGCTGCTTCTTCCCGCAGTCTGAGCTCTAGAGCAGTGGTTCTCAACCTCGGTCCTCACGTACCCCCAACGGGCCATGTTTTGCGATCTTCCCTTAGATAAAATAGCTCTTATCAATACCATGTCATTGATATTGATTTAAAGCAGCTGTGCAAAGTAAAGGAAAACCTGAAAACATGGCCCATTGGGGGTACTTGAGGACCACTGCTCTAGAGGTAGGAGCAGCAGCACAAGGAGATGCAAGAGGATGAATCCAGGCAAAATTCAGGTACTTGCACTGCTTGCAATTAAAAAATGATTATAATATTCTATGAATCTATACCTAGCTGCATTATTTTGTATTTGGCATTATAAACCTTCCTACCTGCACCTTGTGTGTTTCACCTGCATAAGATGTGTAGTGATCCTGTAGATTTATGTTGTCATCTGTTGGGCTTGTATGCATATCTCCCTACTTTCTGAGACGGGAATGAGGGACACCTGCTAACAAAAGTATGTAGGCATAGGACACACCCCCTGCCACGCCCCCTTAAAGGAGAACTATATAAAAAAAAACAACAATAAGTTAAACCCACAAGTGTTTTTTTTTCTCTTACCACTACTATTCCTTTATATTGGCTTTTGAGATGTTCAAATGCAACAATTTAGAAATTAGATGAAAGGTTTAGCACTGGGAAACACTTTTGTTTTTAAAAAAAGTGCATTTTATATACAACTATATGGATCAGACAAAATTGAAGGAATAAGGAGGGAAGAGAGGGACTTTGTTCCAAATCAGGGACAGTCCCTCGAAATCAGGGACAGTTGGGATCTATGTGTATCTTCAGCCTATACTAGAGTAAATCTTCACATTCCTGTCTCAGCAATTTCATTTTGTGTTCAAACATGAGGCACGTGGTATGGCACTGCACAGGTTAATGCATGACTTGTGTCTGTAGTGTAAGAACTGACACTTCCTAACTTCCTGACACTTCCTGTGAAGAAACTACATATCCCACAACACCTGGGTCTCTCAGTTTAGTGCTCTGCAGGTGAGGTTCCGTAGCCAAAGCGAGTAGTCAGAACAAGCCAGTATATTAAGAAGCCAGAGATCAGGGTAGTTGGAGGCAGCAGACAGGATCAGGAACCAGAAGGGACGTCTTCAACAGGAACACAGCAGGTGAGAGCAGAGCTGTGTCTGACACAGACACAAGAGGGCTCCCGCTGCTGTCAATCATAGCCAGTGAGCCAATCAGGAGATGGAGGGGGCGGGGCAGAGCTGCGACTCGGTGTGTGAATGGATACAGAGAGCCACGGCCTGGGAGCGCGCCTGCTTGGGTGACCAGGCAGGAGGGAGGGGCCAGCAGCGTCGGACCCGAGAAGAGGAGGATCAGGGCTGCTCTGTGCAAAACCATTACACAGAGCAAGTATGTATAACATTTATTTACACAGAAACAAGGGTTTAATATTAATTATGAATATTTTTGTAAATATTTTATTCTATCTTTTCATGTGACAACACTGAAGAAATGACACTTTGCTACAATGTAAAGTAATGAGTGTACAACTTGTATAACAGTGTAAATTTGTTATCCCCTCAAAATAACTCAACACACAGCCATTAATGTCTAAACCGCTGGCAACAAAAGTGAGTACACCCCTAAGTGAAAATGTCCAAATTGGGCCCAAAGTGTCAAGATTTTGTGTGGCCACCATTATTTTCCAGCACTGCCTTAACCCTCTTGGGCATGGAGTTCACCAGAGCTTCACAGGTTGCCATGTTGGCGTTACCTTGTAGCAAAGTGTCGTTTCTTCAGTGTTGTCACACGAAAAGATAGAATAAAATATTTACAAAGATGTGAGGGGTGTACTCACTTTTGTTAAATACTGTATATCAACCCCAATCTCAAGGACCAAACCTTATATAACTTGACTTACAAATGAACTGCAAGAATATTTCTATAATTCTAGGATTCCAAAAAAATAATTTTTCCAGCCTGCCGCCCAAATGCCATCTTCATTTGTAAAAAAAAAAAAAACAAGAGTGAGAAATCAACAGACGCCAGGATCTATTTATATAAGGCAGAATGAAGCCTCAGCTTAGACACTTTGATGTCATCGCCGTACATCGCCTCCCCTGACAATGCCTCTGTATACTTCCCCTGGGAGGAGTGGGAAGGTCCAATTATTTTCCCTCACACAGCGACGACGCAGCAGCGGGAAAACTCGGCGGCATCTTGTCTTACAGAGAGTAAACACGATATTTATATTCCAACAATATAATAATCGCGCCACCGACACAATGGCAAGCGATTACCCAGTTAGCGGATAACGCTCTGACACAGAGAGAGGCTGCTAACTAGCTTGTCATTGGAGAACAATCAAACCGATTGTTATTTAAAGGGGAAAATGCAGCTTCTGTACACCTGTCAGTGCGGTAATGGGAATGAAAAAGCCCCAAAAATACGCGGCATAGCTTTATTTATGGATTCCAGATATTGCGGCAAACAAATAGGAATACCTCAATTAGTGTCATCAGCGCAACAACACACATAAAAGTGATAAAAAACGACAACTTATCTCCTGTGCACCAACAGTTCTGTGATAAAAAGGAATTTCATCCTAACTAGGCAAAAAAGCAACCCCCGGGTGATCTATGTACAAACTTTATTGCAGATTCCTACCGGCTTCTGCTCTTAACCCCTTGGAGGTGAAACCTCCTGGCCCTTTAAGGGGGTTAGGATGCCGGGAGGCGGGATTTATGATCATGTGGCGGTCACATGATCCGAAAGCTGGTTGCGATCGGGAGCTTTCCATTAGCCACCGGCAGGGCCGGTGCTACCACTAGGCAAACTAGGCAGCCGCCAGAGGAGGGCTGGCCCAGGGGGTAGGGTGGCAATTGCCCCCCAGGCCACCCTAACTTACATTTAAAATGGCTGATGGCTGCTGCCCGCTCACATTTTTTTTCTTGTGGAGGAAGGAAATGGGGCCCAGGGGCGCAGCCACCAACTAACTGCAGGCAAAGGGGGGGGGGGGCACCCAGGGCCGGCCCTACCATGGATCCCGCTAGGCCCATTGGGTGGGCATGGATGGTGAGCTGATTCGGTGGTTCAATGGGCCACTTGACTGGACTTGCCCCCCAGGCCTACGGCTGCCAGCCCTCCCCTGGCAGCCGCCTAGGGCGCACTACTGCCTAGGGGCTCCCGGCTGCTGGTTTCCCTCTGTGTCTGCATGCTCTGCAGGCTGCAGCATGTAACTAACTCAGTCTCAGGCTCTGACCGACCGTTAGACCCCTTTCACACCAAGGCGTTTTTCAGGTGCTTTTGTGCTAAAAATAGCGACTAAAAAGGCACCGGCACTATTGACCCCTGTTTAACCCCGCTATTATGAGCAGTAAAGTGCCGCAAATTAGCGGTGTTTTATTGCTAACGCTCAGACGGCCCCGGTGTGAAAGGAGCCTTAGGAAGGAAAAACACTGAACACAAGAAAATTGGCATGAAATGGCCACAGTATTTTATTGGTTTAGCAAAATTAACATACATCATTTCAACCAGGTTTAATTCAAATCAAATAATATAATATAATTCCACTAATTTTTTGACCCAGTTGTCAGAAATCATATCCAGAAAACAACGCCCCCCCCCCCCCTGGATCCAGGGTGGCAGAGAACCACATACCAATACTACGACAGGCGGGCGGATGGGACCTTTTTCTTGCTTGAACCGGAACCAGCCACCCTTATATATCCTCCTAACATTCCATAATATTCCTCAGGTGACCGCCAATGGCTTTTACAGCCCACCTGAGGACACCTTCCGAATCCTTAAAGGGGCTATGCACCATAATGTACCTGTAAGGGGAATAGCCAGGCCTGTGGTTAAGCCAGCCCTCATGTACTGGGCCCAGGTCTCATCAGTTCAAAAGGGGGGACCGGGCACCTCCTGAGCTGGAGGGCCGGCTGTACTGTCTCATTGCAGACACCAATCCTCTTCTGCATCCCCCTGCATTGCTGCATTCTCTTTCTCCCTCCAGCTGCACTGCAGGGGGATTTATTATAGCACATGCAGCCCTTCCATCTGCTGTCGGGGCCCCCCTGTGTGCTCCTTCCCTCCTTTTTTTTTTTTTTTTTTTTCCGTGTATCTAAACGAATGGAAAGTAACAAATTAAAGTGGTTGTATGTCCTTATATGCAATTTTTACCTACGGGTAAGCCATAAGGCTTACCCGTAGGTAAATGAATATCTCCTAAACCTGTGAGCATTTAGAGAGCATACAACCGCTTTAATAATAATAAACATTTTTTATTATTATTATTAAATCATTACTTTTCATTCGTTTAGATGTGGCATTCGTTATTTCGGATAATTCGTAACTTTGGATAAATTTGTATTCATTACTTTCACTTAGGCCCCTTTCACACTGGTTCGTTATTACAGCGTTATAGCGGTAAAATTACCGCTAAAATAACTATTCATGCATCTCAATGGATGCTTTCTCACTAAGGCATTGCGCAGCGTTGAAGAAAATCATGCAAGCATGATTTTAGAGGAATGTGGGGAGCGGTGTATTCACCGCTTCTCCACTGCCCCTGCCATTGGAATGAATGGGCAATGTGAAAGGGGCCTAACAGCCAAATTTGAAAGGAAATTCCAATACCTATAATTTAATAATTAGTAATAGTTATTATTAGTTAGTTATTATTTCAGATTTTCAAATTTTCGGGTTTTTGAATTTTTGGAATTTCGTTCTTATTTTTGAGTCTTTGGATTTCCGGATTTTCGAATTTCCGAATTTTCAATTTGCGGCTTTATCCAAATTTTTTCATTTAAAGTTTTCGCATTTTCAAATTCTTTGATTTCAGAATCTTTGAATTTCTGAATTCTCAAATTTTGATTTTCTAATTTACAATTTTCAGAAAAATTCTTTAACCACTTCAGCCCCGGAAGAATTTCCCACTTTAGGACCAGAGCACTTTTTGCGATTCGGCGCTGCGTCGCTTTAACTGACAATTGCGCGGTCGTGCGACGTTGTACCCAAACAAAATTTGCGTCCTTTTTTTCCCACAAATAGAGCTTTCTTTTGGTGGTATTTGATCGCCTCTGCGTCATTTCTTATCGCTGCTATAAACAAAAGAAGAGCGACCATTTTGCAAAAAAACCCAAATTTCTTACTTTTTGCTAAAATTCAAATCCAAAAATTGGCCGATTTATATTCTTCCTCATATTTGCGATAAAAAAAACGCAATCAGCGCTTATTGATTGGTTTGCGCAAAAGTGGCCGCGTTTACGGATGGTGAGAATTAATTTCTGGGGTTTTTATTTTTTTTTATTTTTTACTAGTAATGGCGGCGATCTGCGATTTTTAGCGGTAATGCGATATTGGGGCGGACATGTCGGAACATTTTGACACTTTTTTGGGACCAATGACATTTATTCAGTGATCAGAAATTTAAATGTCCACTGATTACTGTATAAATGTCATTGGCAGTGAAGGGGTTAACCTGCAGGGGGAGAGCTAGGGGTTAATCGTGTTCCCTGGGTGTGTTCTTACTGTGGGGGGGTTGGGCTAACATGGGCATGAGAGATCTAACTGATCCCAGTGACAGGGATCAGTAGATCTCTCATGCCCCACTGACAGGGCGGGGAACCGCCGTGTTTACATCGGCGGTTCCCCGTTCTTTCTCTGTAGCCGCTCATCGCGGCTCGCCGGCGTACATCGGGTCCGCCCGAGCCGCGGGCACACTCCCCAGGAGTGCGGCGGGTGCGTGCGCGCCCCCTGGTGGCCAAATGCGAATCGCCACTTATTTACGGCGATTCGCGCAGGGCTCCCCCACTGCCGCCGTGAAAAGACGGCGCGCGGTGGGGAACCGGTTAAACAGGTTTTCGTTAATTCAAATATTTACAAATTTACTAATTTGTCAAATTTAGTCAGAATACGAATTTGGAACGAAACGCATTGCACATGTCTAGGGGCTGGATACCGGGAGGATTCAGGAAGTGAAGCTATAAAAAAATGTAAAAAAAAAGGTATTTACCCAAAAATTCTACAATTGTGTAAGAGGGAGGACATTATTTAACTGGGTGAAGGTCCCCTTTAAAGCCCAACTCCGGGGTCAGGATTCCCTCCCATTTGGCCCCTTTGTTCATTGGAGTAGCCCTGGCCCTTAATATCTTGCCGCCCATATTACACACACATGCGGCGGCAAAGAGGGCGGGCTTTAGCGCCCACATGTCGCACGTATACATCCATGGACAGCCGAGGTTTCTGTGCTGAGAGCGCAATCCCTGTTCGCTCCCAGCAGGGCCAGCCCTACCATGGGTCCCGGTGGGTCCATGAGACCCAGGCGGCATTTTAAGAGGGGAGGCAACAGGGGTGCATTGCCCAAGGACCCGAGGCTCCCTGGATTGAGCTGTCTCTTTTTTACTATTTGGGGATGTCTCTTTGCTTTATGGAAATGTCTTTTTGCTGGATGGGCATGATTTTTTTTGGTGGGGGGGGGGGGGCAG
>BLSH010472907.1:564487-579892 GCA_018402905.1 Glandirana rugosa | reverse complement strand
CAAACATACCACTCACACCTGGACCTCCCCTCACCATACAAACAGGGCCCTCCAGGTCCACACTCACCATACAAACCAACCCTTCTAGGTCCACACTCACCATATAAACAAACCCTTCTAGGTCCGCACTCACCATATAAACAAACTCCCCCAGGTGCACACTCACCATACAAACAGGGCCCTCCAGGTCCACACTCACCATACAAACCAACCCTGCTAAGTCCGCACTCACCTTGCAAACAAACCCCTTCAGGTCCGCACTCACCATACAAACAACCCCTCCAGGTCCCTACTCACCATACAAAGAGAACCCTCCAGGTCCACACTCACCATAAAAAGGGAGCCCTCCAGGCCCGCATTCACCATGCTAACAAACCCCTCCACGTCCGTACTCACCATACAAACAAACCCCCTGCAGGTCCGCACTCACCATACAAAGAGAACCCTCCAGATCCGCACTCACCATACAAAGAGAACCCTCCAGGTCCACACTCACCATACAAAGAGAACCCTCCAGGTCCACACTCACCATACAAAGAGAACCCTCCAGGTCCACACTCATCATACAAAGAGAACCCTCCAGGTCCACACTCACCATAAAAAGGGAGCCGTCCAGGTCCACACTCACCATACAAACAAACCTCTCCAGGTCCGCACTCACCATACAAACGGAGCCATCCAGCGGTCACGGCTACCCTAATACCCAGCGATGCGGCTTCCGTGTTAACCCGGTCTTCTTTCTGGGTTACAAATCTTCAGCCTCCTGTCCTTATTGGCCAGATGAGAAGCTGGAAACCGATGGTGAATGTTGATCCGCTAATATCACAAGTGGAAGGGTTTGGGGCGCAGTGCTCTGCACCCCGAGGACAACCTTTTACAAGCCAATTAGAGCCTCAGGCTCTAATCACATGCTGGTAAAAGAAAGACCTCATAGAAACCTATTAGTCCGGTGCCCCGCACACTGCACAGCCACACACATGGAAAGATTGATTTTTAAATAAATGAAAATATGACTAACATTTTTTACCTTTAAGATGTTAACAAATGTTAGTCATATTATCAGTTATTTAAAAATAAATTGTTCTATGATTAGATTATGCAAACTAGGGGGACGGCCCCACTGGTTGTAACTGTAGCACTGTTGATGGATTACTAAATAAATAAATACATCATTTATTGTAACTGTAGCACTGTGGTTGGATACATTGTAACTGTCGTGCAGCAGCAGATGGATACATTGTAACTGTCGTGCAGCAGATAGATACATTGTAATTTTATTGTAGCAGATGGATACATTGTAATTGTAGTGCCAGAGATGGATACATTGTAATTGTAGTGCCAGAGATGGATACATTGTAATTGTAGTGCCAGAGATGGATACATTGTAATTGTAGTGCCGGAGATGGATACATTGTAATTGTAGTGCAGGAGATGGATACATTGTAATTGTAGTGCCGGAGATGGATACATTGTAATTGTAGTGCAGGAGATGGATACATTGTAATTGTAGTGCAGGAGATGGATACATTGTAATTGTAGCGCTGTGGATGGACACACTGGGGGTCATTTACTAAAACTGGAGTGCAAAATCTGCTGCAACTTTACATAGAAACCAATCAGCTTCCAGGTTTTATTGCCAAAGCTTAATTAACAAGCTGAAGGCAGCTTACTGGCTACCATGCACAGCTGCATCAGATTCTGGGTGCACCAGTTTTAGTAAATCTACCCCATTGCATCTGTAGCGCAGTAGATGGATACATTGTAACTGTAGCTCTGTGGGTGGATAAAAGGTAACTGTAGCACTGTGGTGAATCCATTGTAACTATAGCACTCTGGGTGGATACATTGTAATTGTAGCACTGTGGATAGATACATTGTAACTATAGCACTCTGGGTGGATACATTGTAATTGTAGCACTGTGGATGGATACATTGTAATTGTAGCACTCTGGGTGGATACATTGTGATTGTAGCACTGTGGATGGATACATTGTGATTGTAGCACTCTGGGTGGATACATTGTAATTGTAGCACTGTGGGTGGATACATTGTAATTGTAGCACTGTGGATGGATACATTGTAATTGTAGCACTCTGGGTGGATACATTGTAATTGTAGCACTGTGGATGGATACATTGTGATTGTAGCACTCTGGGTGGATACATTGTAATTGTAGCACTGTGGGTGGATACATTGTAATTGTAGCACTGTGGATGGATACATTGTAATTGTAGCACTGTGGATGGATACATTGTAATTGTAGCACTGTGGATGGATACATTGTAATTGTAGCACTGTGGATTGATACATTGTAATTGTAGCACTGTGGATGGATACATTGTAACTGTAGCACTGTGGATGGATACATTGTAATTGTAGCACTGTGGATGGATACATTGTAATTGTAGCACTGTGGATGGATACATTGTGATTGTAGCACTGTGGATGGAAACATTGTAATTGTAGCACTGTGGATGGATACATTGTGATTGTAGCACTGTGGATGGATACATTGTAATTGTAGCACTGTGGATGGATACATTGTAATTGTAGCACTGTGGATGGATACATTGTAACTGTAGCTCTGTGGATGGATACATTGTAATTGTAGCACTGTGGATGGATACATTGTGATTGTAGCACTGTGGATGGATACATTGTGATTGTAGCACTGTGGATGGATACATTGTAATTGTAGCACTGAGGATTGATACATTGTAATTGTAGCACTGTGGATGGATACATTGTAATTGTAGCACTGTGGATGGATACATTGTAATTGTAGCACTGTGGATGGACACATTGTAATTGTAGCACTGTGGATGGACACATTGTGATTGTAGCACTGTGGATGGATACATTGTGATTGTAGCACTGTGGATGGACACATTGTGATTGTAGCACTGTGGATGGATACATTGTGATTGTAGCACTGTGGATGGACACATTGTGATTGTAGCACTGTGGATGGACACATTGTGATTGTAGCACTGTGGATGGATACATTGTAATTGTAGCACTGTGGATGGATACATTGTAATTGTAGCACTGTGGGTGGATACATTGTAATTGTAGCACTGTGGATGGATACAGTGTAATTGTAGCACTGTGGGTGGATACATTGTAATTGTAGCACTGTGGATGGATACATTGTAACTGTAGCACTGTGGATGGATACATTGTAACTGTAGCACTGTGGATGGATACATTGTAACTGTAGCACTGTGGATGGATACATTGTAATTGTAGCACTGTGGATGGATACATTGTAATTGTAGCACTGTGGGTGGATACATTGTAACTGTAGCACTGTGGATGGATACATTGTAACTGTAGCACTGTGGATGGATACATTGTAATTGTAGCACTGTGGATGGATACATTTTAATTGTAGCACTGTGGATGGATACATTGTAACTGTAGCACTGTGGATGGATACATTGTAATTGTAGCACTGTGGATAGATACATTGTAATTGTAGCACTGTGGATGGATACATTGTAATTGTAGCACTGTGGATGGATACATTGTAATTGTAGCACTGTGGATTGATACATTGTAATTGTAGCACTGTGGATGGATACATTGTGATTGTAGCACTGTGGATGGATACATTGTAATTGTAGCACTGTGGATGGATACATTGTAATTGTAGCACTGTGGATGGATACATTGTAATTGTAGCACTGTGGATGGATACATTGTAATTGTAGCACTGCGGATGGATACATTGTAACTGTAGCACTGTGGATGGATACATTGTAATTGTAGCACTGTGGATTGATACATTGGATTGATTTACTAAAGGTGAATAGATTGTCCTCTTTGCAAGGGAATTTTCCCCAGAGGTTAGTGAATGAGGGGAAGCTCTTCAATCATCCAATCAAATGCAAGCATGATTTTTTTTTTTTCATTTTCCTTGCATGTGATTGGGTATCCTTTGCAAAGTGAGATTTCACCGCATTCACTAAGCTCTGGGAAAATTCCTCTACCAGGCGAGCAGCCTATTTGCTATTCCCGTAGTAATATAGCGGCAGTACATAAATAACGATCGTCTGCAAACACAGAAAAAGAAATCATAAATACAACATAGAAAAACTGAAACCAAAAAGATGGAATTTTTAATAAATTCCTGAACAGATTTTGCTGCAGGGAATCAATGAGCAGAATGATGAGTTTCCTCCCCAGTGGTGAAATTGATAAATCTGCAATCGGTTTGGCTAAGAAACGCCCCCAATCATCATTTTCTCTTTTACGACGGGAAGAGCCGAAGCGTTAATGAAGTGAAGGAAGAGACAGCTGGGAAATGTAATCGGTCATTTCCAAACAAAACTTGGAGGAGATTGATTGTGATATTGCGATGATTGGCGCACAATGAGGATTTTCTGCAGACGCGGGAATGTTTGGAGACAGGAGAGGAGGTATTGATCTCCTTCCCCGGGAACCATATTGTGTCTCATGCAGTAATGAGGCACTCGCATTGTTCTATCTGTGCCAATTGTGGGATGATGCTGACCCAATTTTTGCTGCTATTCCTGGCGCCGTTGCCTTTAGATCTGCGTGTGGTGAATGAGAACCTCACAGAGGGGTGCAGAGTGGCGAAACCGCAGGCGCAGTTTTCCGCTTCTATCCGTGGTGTCCTCTCCGTGACACCAACATTAATTAACGCTTTGCTTGCCGTTTATGTGTCACCCAAGACGTTCCCACTGCCATGCATTGCAGCTAATACTTCTCAGTTTTCAGATAAATTGATGTAATCTGCAACTAAATGACATTAAAATGATAGGAAACCCAAAAGCCAACCAGGGCCAGATTAACATAGGGGCTATTGGAGCTGTAGCTCCAGGCCCCTTCCTTAGGATAGGCCCAGCTCAATGGTGTGAGGGAGTCACTAATACTGCCAAGCCCTGCTCTGTATACAGTGTACACATGGTTGACATGTAAATGGCTGTATATTTAATTTGTTTTAACAAAAAATTGTTTCCATTTTCATTTTATTTTCATATTTTAGGCCCACCAAAATCCTCAGCACCAGGCCCATGATGCTCTTAATCTGGCCCTGAAGCCAACACTTATTATATTGCAGCTTACCAATTCTTAGATGTGATGGCTGCATTTGTTTTCTTTTTAGGCTTTCCTTATTCTATTTTCATCTGGCGATCTAGCCAGCAAGTCTGAGACACACCACTTAACACTGGCAGGGGTGCTTACAATGATCAGCTTTTATTTATGCATGTCTCCCAAAAGAGAAAAAAAACTGTCTGCTGAAAACAGATTAAAAGGTGTGAGCTGGAGGTCTACTTTATTCTGTTAGTGTATAGTGGCGACTGGTGGGTTTTTCATTTGGAGGGGTGGCAAACAACCCCCAGCGGTGCGGCACTGACAGCAAACCCCCCCCCCCGCCGCGGGCGGTCCTGTCACTTGCCCGATAGTGTATTGGGCTATGATATCCTCTCCTCCTTCTTCCAGAGGTGCGGGAAGCAGCGGCTCCGGCGTCCGCTCCTCCATCTCATATAGCGTACTGTCTCATCTTCCACCTAAGCGCTAGGCATCCAATAGGACCGCCTGATGCTTAGGCCAATCAGGAGACAGGCATCAAGACCTGCCTCCTGATTGGTGGGGAGGAACTTTAATGTGAAAATAGCGAAAATTAATTCGCTGTCGTCACACAACAGGGTGGGAGCCCCGAGCCCACCCTTTTTGAAGCCTATTAGAGCCTCTGGCTCTTATTATGTGCTTCATTTAACACTTCCCCTCATCCTTAAACTGACAATGCTGGTGTCTGCTGTGTCTCCTGTCCTCATTCCTCCAGAGATGTGTCTCACTAATAGAGGAGGTGTGTTACTGGCCAGATTACCAGGTGAAAATAGAGGATTAAAAAAAAAATCCTAAGAGGGAAAACTAATGCATCCACCATATCACAAGTGTAGTACCTGTTCTTATCAGTGATCCAGTGGGGGCGCTGTACTACTATCCTGACCTGACCAAGGCTGGGGTGGCGGCTATGCAAACCTGCTGGAGTGAAGGTTATGTTTGGAAGGTTAGTACTGGCTGGAACAGAAACCGTGGTGCCCACAGGCAGTTGGGGCATGGGAGTAATTCCCCAGGGAAAGCTGGAAGAGCCCATTACCTCCTGGTTTGAATGTTCTACCTTGTCTGGCCATGGGCTGGGAAGGCAGAGGGTCCGCGGTGCCTGTGCCCCCTGGGAGTGGTTGCCCTAGGGGTGCTCTTACTGTAGTAACACTTAGGTGTGGGACCCCACGGTGTGAACGGAACACATGGTGACAGCACTAAATTGGCTTTCCCTTATAGTGCATAAGGGAAAGCAAACCTCATGGGCTGGGCCTTTTGACTAAAGTCCAGGGCAATTTTTGTCTACCAGGCCTCAGGGCCCAGCCAGTGCACTATTTGGCATAGCCACTTTTTCTATTTTCTATTTATTTTTCTCACACTGTTTGTCACTTTTCACTTTTGTGTGTGCTTTTCACAGGATGGAGGGTGTGAGTCCTCGCACCCTGACATCTAGGCGGAGGATGTGTGGGCCTCAGGCTGGGGGGGGTTCTCTTCGGCAGAGCTCCCCTGACCTAATATTAGAGGTTGACTTTGGGTGTCCTAGGAGAACGGGGTTTGCCAGGCCTTCTGTCATGTCCGACAAATAGCTTGTATGAAACTGGAACATTTGTTGAACAAATTCACAGAGAATATATACCCCATAGGAGGACAGTCCCCTCCTGATCATATTACCCTAACAATACAAACTGTAACCAGAAACATAATTAACATGCGCTAATTAAAGAGGTAGTAAACCTCCGAAAAAAAAACCAAAAAAAAAAAACCTGCAAGACAAAGGCATAATGAGCTAGAATGCATCGCATGAAATACTTACCTCAGAAGGAAGCCTTGCAGTGCCGTCTGTGCACTGCAGACACGGCCAACATCTTTCATCTCCTGTGCGTGCGGGAGCCGCCAGTCATGGCGCGGACCCTGAAGAAACGGCTCGAGTGGGCCGTTTCTTCAGTGTGCATTCGCCGATGACGTATATCGTAAATATCTCCTAAACGGTGCAAGTTTAATGAGATATTTACAGTACCTACAGGTAAGCCTTATTATAGGCTTACCTGTAGGTACAATTAAAGAGGAAGAGTTTACTTCCTCTTTAACTAGTCACTTAAACCAACCTAGGTGACTCAATGCCCACCCAGACAATGTTGTGATTAATCAGATATCCCCACTTCAGGTCAGACTTGCCGGCACCGAGCTCACAAAGTACACTACACATTATCCTAAGTATACGCAGAACACCTTCAGACAATAGCAGGAGACCCCAGTAGCAGGCTGTCCGGCTCCTACATTGGAGTACATGGAACAGAGGCCAGGATGACCAGCTCTTTCAATTAACATGTATAGTTCAGAATCAAACAAACCAGGAATAGTCTAGTAGGACAAATCCATGAAAACAGTCCCTCATAAATGTAACAGAAAGAGAAATATAGCAATAACAAATTACAGGATGAATGTGGGCATTAAAGGTCTCTGCAGCCAGTGTCTGTGACAGTGACAAATTTCCCCCATCCAGGTTTTCAATCTGGATGGGGGAGTCCTCCCCACTGAGCTATTGTATTCTGACAACGGGGAGCCTCTCCTGCCGTCAGAATCAGAACACACTGATCATTGCTGCAGGCTATAGCCGGCATTGTGATTGAGCGGGAAAATAAAACGAAGTACAGAAGTAGATCGGTAGATCGGCTTCTGTACATCCTACCTGTCCATACATGGCTCAGAATTAAGCCAGACCCTGCTGAACTGAAAGGATTTCCACCCTAAAATTCGATCATCTTCGTTCCGTATTTTTTTGGGAATTCAAAAAATTTGGAAATTTGAATATTTGGAATTCGGAAATTTTGCGAATTCGGTAATTCGGAATTCGAAATGGCAAAATTCGAAAATTTGGAAATTCAAAAGTAAAAAATCCAAAAATTGGAAAAGTCGGAAATTCAAAATTCGGAAATTCGAAAATAAGAAAGAAAATTTGAAATAATAACTAACTAATAAATAGCTATTAAATTATAGGTATTGGAATTCCCATTCGCAGTTCGCTGTTAGTGAACTTGAATATGAAGTTTATCACTGACAGCCAAATTTTCAAGGAAATTCCAATACCTACAATTTAATAGTTAGTAAAATAGTTTAGTTATTATATTCAAACTATCAGGTTTTCGAATTTTTGCATTTCCGAATTTTGAATTTTTGGCTTTTCCGATTACCGAATTTTCGAATTTCGGGATTTCCGATTTTCCAATTTTTGAATTCAAAATAACGAACATTCAGAAAAATTTGGGAATTCAAAATTTGGAAATTTGGATTTGTCCAAATTAACAAATTTCGAAAAACTTGTTAAAAAACAAATTCAGAACGAAACGAATTGCACATGTCTAACCCTTATGATACTGTTGGGCAGAGCAGGAAAATGACTCCCATCTCAATATACTTTGTTACCTTATTTTTGTTACATTGTGTATGTGCTGGATTTTACAGCGCCCCCTGTGGCCAATGGGAAACGATTCCTTTTATTTCTTAGTTCTATGTGGACAGCTGGGTCTGGTTACGTAAAGTCCGCGGAATGTTCACAAACACACAGCATTGTTTACAAATCCAGCGTGACCGCAAGCATAATCGCAGCTTTTCCCATGAGCCGGGGTAAATAAAATGGCTTTCCGGTTTTGTTAGGAAAGAAACAATCCCTTCTTCATAAACTATACACAGTGCCAGGGTTTTAGCAAATTTTTTTTTTCAGATTCATGTATTTTACTGCTGGAGAAGTTGTGACCAATTTCTTCCTTGACATGATACGGTTTACCTATGTTATCATCACCTGAGCAATCTCAGGGTTGCAATGTGAAAAACTGCAATGTCTGCCTCCCTTTAGAAGTGAAGAGACTTCACGCTAAGGCCGGCCATAGATTGAGAGAATTTTGGTCGATTCTCCCATCAACACATTGTTGACAGGAGAATCCCTCCCGGCAATCCATTGTGTTCTCCCAGCCGCAAGCAAAAATCGCATGTAAAATCCGACAGGCTGGTTGCACCCAAGTTGATCGATCAATCAACTTGGGTACATTCAGCCTGCCCATACATGGTTCCTGCTGAATCGGCCCGAGATTCAAACTGTCCACGGCCGGCTTAAAGTGTTTGTTACCCCAACATTTCATGTTCCTGTGTCTGCTGTACTATGTACTTGTATGAGAAAGGCTCCCCCTGTTCTCTTTGTATTGCTTCCTTTGTGTGTTCCTGCCAGCCCCTCTGCTATCCTATCAAAAACTGGCCACACTAAGCAGGAGAGCACACAGTGGTCAGTTCTCTAGCTGTGCTGGGAACTCAGCCTGCTCTCCTCTATTGATCAGTCCTGCCCTGACACGCCCCCACTGCACAGCCATTCACTGGGAAGGTCAGTGTGCTGCTGCTTCTCCCCCCACCCCCCCCCCCCAGCTCTTATGCAGCTGAGAACAGAGGGAATGTGATCAATTATATAAAAGGGGGGAAAAGGGTATTTATAATGTTTTTTTAATATCTATAAACACGTTTTGCCTTTCATTTCTATTTTAAACTGAATGGGATGTTTTACAAGGTGATCGTTTACAATCACTTTAAGAATCATAGCATATGAATTGCACAGGGACCGCACCACATTCCTATGCAGTTCACATGCAATTCAGTGCGGTGCAATCTGAGCCCATTTATTTTGAATGGGCTGAAATCGCACGCATCCGCACCAAAGTACTGCATGCAGCAATTTTGTGAGCGCCCTGCAACTGGATAGAATGGCCATTTTGCACCATGAGATCCCGTGCAGGCAGGGTAGCCATCAGAAATTTTGGGGCCCCTAACACCACTTTAGGCCTGGGCCCCTCCAGGCCTGAACACCAACATTCCCCAGGGCCCACCCACTGGCCTTGCCACCAAATCTGACAGCCCTATATATTAAGCAAAGAGACATTCCCATATAGCAAAGAGACAGCCGAATCCAGCAGAGACATTCCCATATATTCAGCAAAGAGACATCCCCATACAGCAAAGAGACATCCAAATCCAACAGATGGCACAATCCATCAGAGCCATTCACATATATTCATCAAAGAGACATCCCCATCTAGCCAAGAGACATCCCCATCTAGCCAAGAGACATCCCCATCTAGCAAAGAGACATCCCCATACAGCAAAGAGACACCCAAATCCAACAAAGAGATGACCCAATCCGGCAGAGACATTCCCATATATTCATCAAAGAGACATCCCCATCTAGCAAAGAGACATCCCCATCTAGCAAAAGAGACAGCCCAATCCAACAAACAGACAGTCACAGCACAGGCCCACATCCAGCAATCAATTTACCAAAAATGTGATGTCTAACTTGCCTCCAGTTCACAATGAACAGTCAGTCAGGAAGGCTACACGTAGCACAGCTCTTCCACATGGTTGAGCTGCGACTGGCGCCCAAACCAGCATGGAGAGGCGGAGTGCAGATGATATCACTCCACCTTCCCCTCTCTCAGGCTGCAGCCGGAACTAGGTGAAGTGCAATAGCTCACTCCATGGCCATCCTGCTAAAGCAATATTATGCAGAGAGTGCTTCTCCCTCGCTGTCTCTGGTGGAGATGCCAGAATGCCATTCCGGCGCATTCTTCCAGAAAAAAAGCCCTGGATGTTACTATACAGTAAGTTAACAGCTCATTGGTTTAGGGCTCCAGGCCTGCACCAACGAGTCATACTTGCTACTAAATAGCAGCAACAATATATTGGTTGGGGCTTGGGCCCCTAGGAATGCCTGGGTCCCCTACATTTATATGGGCTGTCTTCCCCTAATGGAGGCCCTGCGTGCAGGCAAACGCATTTGAATTTGGGTTGTTGTTAAGATTGCCCTGACAACTGCTGCAGATCGCAAGGGCAGGGGGATTTGAATGAGGTGCGGGAACTGCGCATGGATCGAGGGTTTTCTGCACCACATTCTAGTGTGAACCGAGCCTTAGGGGTATATTAATAAAAACTGACAGTGCTATTTCTCCTGTGAAACTACATGTACATTTGTGTGGTTAGGGGCAACATCGAATGTTTTTAGACTATTTCCTCTCAACGTTGAATGTTATTCATTCATCAAAAATAGAGTGGTTTGAGAAAATACTAAGTTATGGTCACTAGATTTGGTACGTTGCTTCAGTATCCTGCCAGCTATCACCCATGGGGCAACCTGAAGACCAAGACCTGTTGGCACCATATAACCAACAACGTGCCAATTTGCCAATCACAATAAGACTTTTATATAAGGTAGGAAGTATTCTGGCCCCTGGAGATCTGCTTTTTTTTTGTGCTGATAAAGTCAATTGTTCAATTCGACTTTCTCGCGGCGAGATCTTCCCTCTTGCCTTTTCACGTAGCTGATTATCTGCTCGGACATAATAAGGTGAACGCTGTCAGGACAGTACAAAGCCTGGAAATGTGAATTACTGGTTGCTGGCCGTCAGTGGGGTTCCAGCTACACAGACAGGACACATGTGAATGCCTCGCTCTGACAGCAATTCCCACAAAGGCGCGCCGTGGAAAGGTCAGGGCGATCGCACTGCTCTGTACGACGGTGAGATGTGAGGACGGCATTGTGCACATCACAAAGAGACGCTGCGCTATGATAGCTAATCTCTGTACCGTTAATAACTACACACATCCCGCTGGGAGCCTTTATCTGCTGCTCAGGGGTCACTGCCAACTTCAGGTTACTGGGGTGCAAATAATTACTTGACGTGCAAATATAAAGCAGACGTACATTGCAATCATTTTTTGTTTTTTAACCACTTGCCTACTGGGCACTTTCACCCCCTCCCTGCCCAGGCCAATTTTCAGCTATCAGCGCTGTTGCCCTTTGAATGACAATTGCGCGGTCGTGCAACGCTGTACCCATACGACATTTTTATAATTTTTTTCACACAAATTGAACTTTCTTTTGGTGGTATTTAATCACCACTGGGGTTTTTATCTTTTGCTAAACAAATGAAAAAAGGCATAAAATTTTGGAGGAAAAAAAAAACATTTTTAATAGTTTGTTATAAAATATTGCAAACAGCTAATTTTTCTCCTTCACTGGTGTGTGCTGATGAGGCGGCACTGATTGGCACTGATGAGGTGGCACCAATGGGCACTAATAGGTTGCACCGATGGGCACTGATAGGTGGCATTGATGGGCACTGATGAGGTGGCCATGGGCATCCACAGAACTTTTTTCAGGGGGGGGCATCATTTTAAGGTCACCCATGCTCTGCCCCTTTTCGACAATGCCATTATCACATTATCACAGTCAGGGACTGCAGACGTAGTACAGGAGAGGGTCAGAGACTGCAGACGTAGTAATGGAGATGGTCAGAGACTGTGGACATGGCACAAGAGACTGTAAGAGACTGCATAATGCTCAGTACAGTACCCTGCATGCCAGTAGAATGTCCATGATGGCAAGCAGCTGGCAAGACCTGTTTTCATTCTGGGTGAGGACAGGAGATGCTCTGTTCCTTCCAGCGGATCTATGATGTGACATGGAGCGGTCCCTGGCTGCTTGCATTTCCTGCCTGTCCTTGTTCTCTAAGCCCCCGGTTAGTCTGTCTTCCGGGCCTGGAAGCGGTGAGGAGGTTTAAGGAGTCCAGGAGTTTCAGGCTCTGGGAGGTGCTGGGGATGCTGTACCCGCTGCTCCTGGCATCTGCCGCATTCCTTTCCATCTCCTGGGCTGCTCGCTCATACTATGTAGACCGGGTGATGTCATCCTGACCACCCCTTGAGGCCTTCGCTGTCCCGCTCCTCGCACCAGCTGTCACCGGCCCTGCTAAACCATGTACAGGTGCGAGCAGGGCCCGCCACCAGTGCTAGGATAAGGACAAAGTGGGGAACCCCCGATATGATCCCTAATTCCAGGGGGGGGGGGGCACTTGCCTCCCCTTGCCCCTACCTGCGGACACCCATGGAGGTGGCACTGATAGGTGGCACTGATAGGCAGCACTGATGGGCACTGATAGGCAGCACCGATAGGTGGCACTGATGAGGAGGCACTGACTGGCAGCACTGATGGGCACTAATTGGAAGCAGTGGTGGGCACTGATTGGCATCACTGGTGGGGACTGGTTAGCAGCACTGGTAGGCACTCTTAGGACTGCACTGATAATCAATGCCGATGTCCCTTTAACACAAGCTGTTTAATGCTTCTCTGCCTTTTGGCTAAGATCACGTGTAGTATCTGTTCTCATCAGTTGTTGGGGAAAGAACGCTGACTCCATTTGCCAGTTTGGGGAGTCAGTTAGTATTTCCCTGATGTAATAGGTGGGAACAGTGGGGGTGGTGTAAGGATCTCCAACGCAGTTAGAAAGCACTCCCGGGAACACATTTAACCCTTTGATCTCCACTTGATGTTAACCCCCCTTCCCTGCCAGTGTTATTAGTACAGTGGCTTTTTTTTAGCACCGGTCACTGTATTGGTGTCACTGGTCCCCAAAAATTGTCACTTAGTGTCAGATTTGTCGGCCGCAATGTCGCAGTCCCGCTAAAGATCGCTGATCGCCGCCATTACCAGTAAAAAATACAAAAAAAAATATTCCATAAATCTATCCCATAAGTTGTAAATGCTATAACTTTTGCGCAAACCAATCAATATACGGATTATTGGGATTTTTTTAACCAAATATATGTAGCAGAATAAAGATTGGCCTAAACTGATGAGGAAATTTGATTTTTTTTTTTACATTTTTTTTATTGGATGTTTTACAGCAGAAAGTAAAAAAAATATTGTTTTGGTTTTTTTTCAAAATTTTCCTTCTTTTTTTGTTTATAGCGCAAAAAATAAAAACCGCAGAGGTGATCAAATACCACCAAAAGAAAGCGCTATTTCTGGGGGGGGGGGGGGGTGGGGAAACATTAATTTTATTTGGGGACAGCGTCGCACCACCGCGCAATTGTCAGTCAAAGTAACGCAGTGCCGTGTCGCAAAAAAAAAAAGCCTGGTCAAGATGGGGGGGTAAATCTTCTGCAGCTGACGTGGGTACAAATGTACTTAGCATGTTGATGAGGGAGGAACCAGGGAAAGCAAAATATAAGAAAACTTCAGCTGTAGGCAGGAGCAGAGCACAGTGAGCAGCTGCATTATGTTAACAAAAATAATAAAGATTAACACAGATGCCAAAACCACTGCTTACTCCCCCTCTTCCCCTCCCCCCTGCCCCCCCGGAACAGAGGGACCTTAGGCACCTGGCTAGTTACACAATCGCAACCCACTTCAGCTTAGGAAATTTCCAATATTTCTGTCATTTCTGCAACACAAAAAAGAAATAGCAGCGTATGTTAAAAATACCTTCTCCTTTGTGTGGGTCCAGCGTGGAAAGCCGTGGTTGTGCCGCACTGTCAATAGACGCACAATGCGGCCGTATAAATAAGCACTGAGATGTGCCTGTGGAAAGTGAATTAAAGGGCTGCCATCCAGCAGGCTGACCATCTGTTATTAGAAAAGTCGCTATCGATCGAAGAACAGGCAGCCAGGTGCCCCGCCGCTCAAAATGTATTTTTTGTTGCTTTATTAAAGGTGTGCTTTATAACTTGTGGGGCCCAGGAGCTGACTATTCAGAGGGGGTTCTTTGTGTTATTGCTTTATTTTTTTTCTTGGATCTGTCTGTACATCCCTCTCCATTTAGACTGTAAGCTCCGAAGACCAGAGCCCTCTTAACCTCCCTGTTTTCAATAATATTGTAACTGTACTGTATCCTTTTTTTTTCTAAAGAGCCTTGGAAACTGTTGTTGCCTTATAAATCCTTAATAATCTTTTCCTATACACAGTAATAAACTATATTGCCAAAAGTATTGGGACGCCTGCCTTTACAAGCACATGAACTTTAATGCCATCCCGGTCTTAGTCCATAGGGTTCAATATTGAGTTGGCCCACCCTTTGCAGCTATAACAGCTTCAACTCTGCTGGGAAGGCTGTCCACAAGGTTTAGGAGTGTCTATGGGAATGTTTGACCATTCTTCCAGAAGCTCATTTGTGAGTTGAGGCACTGATGTTGGACGTTAAGGCCTGGCTCTATTGCAGGTTGTAGTCACGGAGTTGAGTGTTTACTCGAAGACCTTCTTACCAGTTTGTAAGGGTATCTGTGAGGATTTGGAACACCTGTCGGAAGGGTCGTCTCAACTTCGACAATATCGACGTTTCCCACCCGGTTGAGTTATAACTTGGGATACCTGATTCTGGCCCTACCGTAATTTCAAGTACACGAACATTTCCGTCCGCAGGGTTATGAAAACCGTTATATCAAATAATGACACATATCCTTTTCTAATAATTCCTAAATATTCCGTTGTTGTCAAAGGTTCCGAGAAATCTTTTTTTTTCC
>BLSH010472907.1:525690-553131 GCA_018402905.1 Glandirana rugosa | reverse complement strand
GCAGGAGGTGACACGTACGAGGACGCGCGGGGGACCGCCGTCGCCGCCGCGCGCGCGCGGCGTACGACGCGCTCGCACGGGCACCCAGCCCGCCTGAGATACAGGCGGGCTTAGGGCGGCTAGTGTAAATCCTCGGAGTCTTGCCCCTTGGCGGCAACATTTGTGCCGCCAAGGGGCAAGACACTGTCCCCTGTTCGTAATGTCCACTGATTACTGTATAAATGTCATTGGCAGTGAAGGGGTTAACCAGCAGGGGGCAGTGAAGGGGTTAAATATGTTCCCTGGCTGTGTTCTAACTGTGGGGGGGCAGGGCTGGCCGGGACATGACAGATCTCACTGATCCCAGTGACAGGGATCAGTAGATCTGCTTGTCCCCTGTCACAGAACGGGGAACCGCCGTGTTTACAACGGCGGTTCCCCGTTCTGAGGCTCCTAAATGTGATCGGCGGGATTCGGGCGGACATAGAGTCCGCCCGACCCACGGGCACGCTCGCGCAGCATGCGGCGCGCGCGCGCCGCCGCTGCCGCCAGGGGGCGCGCAGGAGCATGCACAGTGGAGGACGTCCATGGACGTCCTCCGGGCATTTCAGATCCGCGCTGGAGCCGTACTTTGGCTATAGCGCGGATCTGAAGTGGTTAAGGAGGGTTGGCTCCTCCAGTCACCTGTCCTCCATCTATCCATTTAACTTTATGTGCTTCCACTGTGAAGCCTCTCATATACAGAGTTAGGTCTGCAGTATACAGGGAGCCTTGACGGGGCCTGCAGCTTACGCATACACTTGCAAATGTGTGTAACCAATCCCCTGCCTTTTAAACGCTACTGTTAGACAGGTGACTTCATTTGGTGACAGACTGGTCGGTAAGTTGAGCTTGGAATTCTCTGTTTTTTGTTTATAGTACAGGAGATGGTCAGAGACTGCAGACATGGTACAGGAGACGGTCAGAGACTGCAGACATGGTACAGGAGACGGTCAGAGACTGCAGACATGGTACAGGAGACGGTCAGAGACTGCAGACACGGTACAGGAGATGGTCAGAGACTGCAGACATGGTACAGGAGACGGTCAGAGACTGCAGACATGGTACAGGAAACGGTCAGAGACTGCAGACATGGTACAGGAGACGGTCAGAGACTGCAGACATGGTACAGGAGACAGTCAGAGACTGCAGACATGGTACAGGAGACGGTCAGAGACTGCAGACATGGTACAGGAGACGGTCAGAGACTGCAGACATGGTACAGGAGACGGTCAGAGACTGCAGACATAGTACAGGAGACGGTCAGAGACTGCGGACAAGGCACAAGAGATAATCAGAAACTGCATACATAGCCCAAGAGACTGTCAGAAACTGCATACATGGCTCAAGAGGATAAGGACCTAGTGGGGGACCCCAGATTCCAGGGGGGGCAAGGGCCCCCCCCCTTGCCCCTACCTGCGGACGCCCATGGACTTCACCACACCAGGGATTTCACACAAAGGAAGCAATACAAAGAGAACAGGAGGAGCCTTTCTCATACAAGTGCATAGTACAGCAGACACAGGAACATGAAATGTTGGGGTAACAAACACTTTAAGCTGGCTGTGGACAGTTTGAATCTCGGGCCGATTCAGCAGGAACCATGTATGGGCAGACTGAATGTACCCAAGTTGATTGATCGATCAACTCGGGTACAACCAGCCTGTCACTGTGCTTTCCTGCTTAGCGTGGTCAGTTTTTAATTAGGAAGGCAGAGGGAATGGGCAGGGATTTCACAAGCAATACAAAGAGAACAGGATACTTTTTTATTCAAGTACATAATACAGCAGTCACATATCGGGGACATGAAATGTGAGGGTAACATATTCTTCTTCTGTGTGTAATCTGGTCTCTCCTGCTGTTATCCATCTAAATTGAAGCCCTTGTCTTGAGTGCGCCACCTGCTGGCTGCCAGAGGAAAGACTTGAATAATCATGTGAAATATTCCATATTTGTAGAACTGATAATTAATAAAAGGAAAAAAAAACAATGCTTTACATATAGTAATAAGTAAATTAAAAAGGTATATAAAAAAAAAACCTGTTTATTCCTTTTCAGAATAAAATAATCCCAGGGTATAACAGAAATGTCTGTGCTTCCCTAGGACTTCAGTAAGAAGAATCCCCAGGCTGCGTGTTGTGTGCATGATGTGATTTACTGGCCCTCGGCCCATCGAACCTCACACTCCCCCTGGTGGTGGTGAAGGGGAAGGTCTGAGAGTGCATGGCGCACATCACCTGGTTAAACGGTAAATTGGCCTAGAAAGCTCAGGGTGTCTTATTATACCAGAGGAGAGGGGAAGCGACAAACATTTCCCCACAGCAGTCAGCTGAACATTACTGGAGTTGGCCAACTGTGTCATCCTCTAAATGGAATCTTGCCTCTAAGAAGCTGATTATCCCACCTATAGGCTTTCCTGCTCCGTGCGGCAATGTGAAGGGCTTATGCAGCATCCTCTAATGATATCCTTATTCTCCGAAAACAATCCTCTCCTTCATGTTCCTGTAATCTATTTTTCATGAAATTGTTTCTTACTGTTTTTCTGCCTCCTTGCAATGTCCTCTGTGAGCTCCCGAACCTTTCCTTTTCCCCCTTCACTTGCATTCTTTTGTAACGAGCAGTGCACGTTAGCTGTGATCATGTGCACTGCTCTATGTACAATACAAATCCCATAGCCCATCCCGGGAGCGTGCAAGAGAGGGTGGCTTCCTACATACAGTGGGACCATGGAGGATGAATGTAGCCACCCTCTAACAGAAAGTCCTATCACAGCAGCAAAAAACAAGGAATCTGGAGATTTGAAGGAGACTGAGAATGATAGAAGGGGATGGTCAGAGAGTGCAGACATGATACAAGAGATGGTCAGAGACTGCAGACATGATACAAGAGATGGTCAGAGACTGAGGACATGATACAAGAGATGGTCAGAGAGTGCAGGAACAATACAAGAGATGGTCGAAGACTGCAGACGTGATACAAGAGATGGTCAGAGACTGCAGACATGATACAAGAGATGGTCAGAGACTGCAGACATTATACAAGAGATGGTCTGAGACTGGAGTCATGATACAAGAAATGGTCAGAGACTGCAGACATGATACAAGAGATGGTCAGAGACTGCAGACATAATACAAGAGATGGTCGGAGACTGCAGACATGATACAGGAGATGGTCAGAGACTGCAGACATGATACAAGAGATGGCCAGAGACTGCAGACATGATACAAGAGATGGTCTGAGACTGCAGACATGATACAAGAAATGGTCAGAGACAGCAGACATGATACAGGAGATGGTCAGAGACTGCAGATATGATAAAAGAGATAGTCAGAGAGTTCAGGCACAATACAAGAGATGGTCAGAGACTGCAGGCATGACACAATAGGTGGTCAGAGAGTGCAGGCACAATACAAGAGATGGTCAGAGACTGCAGACATGATACAGGAGATGGCCAGAGACTGCAGACCTGATACAAGAGATGGTCTGAGACTGCAGACATGATACAAGAGATGGTCAGAGACTGCAGACGTGATACAGGAAATGGTCAGAGACTGCAGACATGATACAAGAGATGGCCAGAGACTGCAGACATGATGCAAGAGATGGTCAGAGACTGCAGACATGATACAAGAGATGGTCAGAGACTGCAGATATGATAAAAGAGATAGTCAGAGAGTGCAGGCACAATACAAGAGATGATCAGAGACTGCAGGCATGATACAAGAGATGGTCAGAGAGTGCAGGCATAATACAAGAGATGGTCAGAGACTGCCGGCGTGATACAGGAGATGAACGAAAAGGGGTGGTCTGGTGTAACCTCTACTTATGCATACCTCCATCCCTATATCATACACAAAACTATTCAATGCCCCATGGGACTTTGAGTGAGGAATGCATAAGGTCAACACACAAAAAAAGGAGTATAAAATTCAACCAATTTTATTGGCAGATATAGACATCATAGCATTGCATGGACATACATGTGATAGTCATGAGCAACAACCTGGTACAAAAATTCTTGCAGTCATATTCATAAATAGGTGTAATAAGGAGTACAATAATGGTAAGTATATACGTGTGCATCTATATTCTCGACGCTCAGCTCGCTTCCTCAGGAGTAGATGTGACGTATCTGTAAACAGAGTACCAGTTAGGTGTGACATGCATTGGTAATGGTGGAGGATTAAGCAGGAGGCCACCACTGGGCTACCCCATACTTACATTTTGTAGGTTGACTCCAGGGCACAATTCCCAAGGGGGCAGCGGACAGGGTCTCCACCGGGAGCTGAAGGGACGGCGATAGCAGCACCCAACCTGAAAGCAGGTGGGAGGTGGGCATGGAATCAGAAAAGGAGACCGGGGGTGTATCACTCAACATCCCCCACTGTCCATGACCCACATGGAACTGTAAGAGAGAGTATATATGTGTGTGAAAAAAGATCACTTGGATCATGATAAAACAAAATAAGCAGTAGTACATTATATACATCATGGCCTGAAACTGTGGATATGATACAAGAGATGGTCAGAGACTGCAGACATGATACAAGAGATGGTCAGAGACTGCAGACATGATACAAGAGATGGTCAGAGACTGCAGACATAATACAAGAGATGGTCAGAGACTGCGGACATGGTACAAGAGATGGTCAGAGACTGCAGACATAATACAAGAGATGGTCAGAGACTGCGGACATAATACAAGAGATGGTCAGAGACTGCGGACATGGTACAAGATGATGATTAGATCCATTCCATTTGTATCAAGTCACACATGCCTTTGTACTACATACATGTAGATGTTGATGATAGATCTAAGGGAAATAGTACAATTGGATTGTATAGTGTATGGTCAGCTTCAGGAATTAAAAAAATTATTATTTGAAGGAATCAATAAGTGGACTGAATGGCTTGTTTCTGTATATTTGCTGTTTTGTTGATGAATCACTGTTTGTGAAAACTCAGCTCTCCTTCCTGAGTGGCTTCATTTTGCAGGCAGGAGAAGTATTGTCCTAATGAGGTTTGCAAATGTGTCGTCTTCTAGATGAATGACCTCCAGAGCCGCCTCTTTGGCAGCGTCTTCACCTCCAAGGAAACTCGCTTGCCGCTTAGCAACCCACGGCCCCGGCGCCTCTTTTATTCACGCTGTGTTTTCCGTTTTAATTCAATCCTCATAAATCTCAGTCCCGATGTGTGAAGAGTAGGAGCAGACAGGAGCCCATGGCAGACAAACAATCAGATTTGTTGAAGAAGGTAACGTTATTTGCGTCGTCTGCGCCAGGATGGTGACCCCCTCCAAGACCTTGTCTCACCCAGTCTGGAACACGGCTGTCACTGAGATGCATGTAAAGACAGTGATAGCAAAAGGCAACTTTTATGACTGAACTCCGAATAAAAGACACAAATTACTCAGCTCTGTAATCATTAATACATCATTAAATGTGCTTTGAAATACAAGCAGCATAAGTGCCTGAATGTGACCTGATACCAGCCCTGTAGAGCAGGGAAGAAGTAGCACAAGAAGCCAGTCAGCTCATGTGCTGACAAGAAGCATGCTGATTGGAGGAGAGAGCAGAGTGACAGAGAAGTGATCTCATTTCTGTGCTGCTCCTCCTTTCATTGCCCCGTCATCGGCTGGGGGGCTCGTCCGGGATGTCCTGGAAATGGGTTGAATGATACTGACCATCAGTCTGAAGACAGTGGCAGAAAAAAAATAAAATACTGCGGAGGCAAACTGAATTAAAGCTGAATATTGCTGGTTTTGCTATTTTGTTTTTTATTGGGCTATTCTTTTTTATTTCTGGCTGGAGTTCTGCTTTAATCAGTTCTATCTTGGCAACGGTCCAGCTGTTGTAAAATGAAACACTCTGCTGAGTGCTACATGACTGGGCTTCTAACCTGTGCCCCCATTATACGAAATTCCCTTCACTTCCTCTACTGGTGACACAATGGGAACTGAAGGAAATGTGTATACAGATAACACAATTAAGGCAATCCAATCAGATATAAAATAAAGTCATTTAATCCTGTTACAACATAATTACAGGTTTAAAAAATAATTTATTTAATTAATTGAATAAAAAAGACAGAAAAATGAATACAAGTACCAGAATATATTTTGTCATTAGTGTCCTGTAATGTTCTGCAAAAAATATATGGGGGGGGGGGGGCTTAGCTGATTTGCACAGTGCTGTCAGTCTGATGCTGAAGGTGCTTACAGGAGCAAAGGGCACCAGGATGACCCAGGACCCCTACACTTTATCACGGCATAGTCTGCAGCCAGGTCCAGGAGATGACTGTGCCAGCTAACAAGGGTGCCAGAATCACAAGACCGGCCGAACAGGATTGCAGGTCCTTTGGCAAGTAAAACAGTTTAGCTGTGTGCTTGGAGTTCCCACTCTACTTACAGGTACTATGTCTCTATTGCTGAGAAATTCTCCCTCACTTCCTGTCTTGGTTACAGGTGTCATTGATACAGGAAGTAAGGGGAAATCTCCCTAACAGAGAATGCAATAAACGCCCCATAGAGGGTCTTATATTGTTTTTTTTTACTCTATACAGAAAAGGCTAAAGTAGAACTACAAGCAAAAGTTTTTTTTTTCATTTTGGATAGAGTAAGGGAGGATTATAACCCCTGTAGGATTGTTTTTTTTTTGCCATCTGTATCCTATTGGGGAGATTTCCCTTCACTTCCTGTCCCATAGCCAAACAGGAAGTGAGAGGAAATCCCTGAAAATTAAGGGAATTCCTTGGAGACCCCCCAGGTCACCAGAACTAGTGTCCCCATTGGAAGATTTCCCCTCTATTACTTTTCTGGGGACAACCCAAAATGTGGGCATTTCTCTACTTTCACTTTCAATGATAATGGCTAACAGGACAAATAGGGCGAATCTCCCTAACGGGGACACAGACAGCAATTAAAACTGACAGGGGGTCTAATCCATCTCCACTCTTTCCAAAACTTAAAAAAAAAAGTTTTGCCTTTTAGTTATATTTTAACCACTTCAGCCCCGGAAGGATTTCCAGCTTTAGGACCAGAGCCCTTTTTGCGATTCGGCACTGCGTCGCTTTAACTGACAATTGCGCGGTCGTGCGACGTTGTACCCAAACGAAATTTGCGTCCTTTTTTTCCCACAAATAGAGCTTTCTTTTGGTGGTATTTGATCACCTCTGCGTCATTTCTGATCGCCGCTATAAACAAAAGAAGCGCGACAATTTTGCAAAAAAACCCAAATTTCTTACTTTTTGCTAAAATACAAATCCAAAAAAAAAATATAAAAAAACATTTTTTTTCATCGGTTTTGGCCGATTTATATTCTCCCTCATATTTGTGATAAAAAAAATTGCAATCGGCGTTCATTGATTGGTTTGCGCAAAAGTGGCCGCGTTTACGGATGATGAGAATTAATTTTTGGGGTTTTTATTTTATTTTATTTTTTTTACTAGTAATGGTGGCGATCTGCGATTTTTAGCGGTACTGCGATATTTCAGCAGACATGTCGGACCATTTTGACACTTTTTTGGGACCATTGGCATTTATACAGAGATCAGTGCTATAAAAATGCACTGATTACTGTGTAAATGCCATTGGCAGTGAAGGGGTCAACCTGCAGGGGGCGCTCTAAGGGTTAACAGTGTTCCCTGGGCGTGTTCTAACTGTGTGGGGACTGCCCTAGCTGGGGAAGGGAAGTGGTCACAGCCTTCGTATACAGGAAGGCTGTGATCACAGCCCTTCCCCCTCACACAGAGCGGAGGTCCGTGTTTACATACACGGACCTCCGTTCCTTCGCTCCGGGGGGGCCATCGGGGGTAGCCGGCGGCAATGGAAGCAGCCGCACCCGCTCCCTGGCCCTCCCCGAACACAGTGATCGCGCGGGCGCGCCTCCGGCGGCGCGCGCACGCTCACTAGGCTCGGTCTCGCGGCCGCCGTCGTATGACGGCGATTTGCGCTCACCAGCCACCTTGTCGTCGTCAGATGCCAATCGGCGGTCAGCAAGGGGTTAAAGCTGAACTCCAGGGTTATCAAATATTGTCTAAATACATTTATTATGTGTAGTCTTCCTTGGATCTCGGTGTAATTTGTGTATGTGTGAAACTTTCCCTTCCTGTAAGAAAGACCACTCACTGCTGCTCTTTCTCCTTGTGCAGGGTGACTGGTCTTGTCTCCGCCTCCTTCTACAGATTTCTGTAGGCAGCCTGTAGTGGGTGGAGCCGGATTAGCTCCTCCCGTAGCTCTGAACCCTAAACAGGCTATGTACAGGACAGTGCTGATGTCACTGCTACTTTTAAAAAGTAATACCTGGGTTCGCAAGAGCATTTGGTGCACACGCAGCATATTTATATCCTTTATAGCTATTGAAGAACATCAAGTTTTTGTAGCTTGTGTTCACCTTTAAAGTGTTACTAAACCCCGGACCCTGCAGTCACTATATCTGGTCTCCCACAGTACACAGAACATAGAAATGCAATTATTTTAGTAATTGTAAACTGCTTTTCTCATCAGCATTATAAAGCAGTCTTGTGACTTCTATCAGTGTCTGGTTAAAGCTTGTAGGAGGAGTTTTCATTCTCCTCTGACTGTTAGACATGAGCACTAATGAAAAATGTGTTTATTTCATTTTCGTTTCATTCGTTTTATTTATTTTTTCTATCGGATTATTCGCTATGATCGGCATTCATTACTTCAGATTATTCGTAACTTCAGATGCATTCGTATTCGTTCTGTTCCATTAGTTTAGATGCGGCATTCGTTATTTTGGATAATTCGTAATTTCGGATGCATTCATATTCATTACATTCACTAACAGTTTGAAAGGAAATTCCAATACCTATAATTTAATAGTTTATAATAAATGATAATAATAATCAGGGCTTTTCCTCTCAGAGAATAGGTGCAGGAACTCCCCCATTCGGGGATACCCCTTGTCTCCGCCTCTACCTACCTCCAAGCACCGTTCCTTGGTTCCACCCCCTACCCACCTGCCAGTACTGGGAGTAACATTTGTGGTACCAAGTAATTTGTATGGAATTTGTTAATGATAACATATAAAGCAATAAAATAGATCCCCTGCAGCCAACAACAGTAGATCCCCACCCCCAGGAACAGTAGATCCCACCAGCAACAATAAACCACCCAGAACATAATACCACCCAATGACAATAGCAGCAACAGATCTCCCCATAGACAGCATCAATAGACCCTCCAGCAGCCAGCTACAATAGACTGCTCCCTTAACAGCAGATCCCTCCCAGCAACAACATACCCCCCCCCCCCCCCCGTAAAAATAGACCCCTAGATCCCTTCCAGAGATAATAGGTCCCTCAGCAGCAACAATAGACCTCCCCAGCAACAATAACTCCCCACAAAAATATATCCCCTCCTGCAACAATAGATCCCCCAGCAACCATCATTGGTAGACACTGTACCAAAGCCCAGAACCCCTTGCCATTACATACATTCAGTGCTGACGTTGCCAGAACTGCGTTCCCCCGCGTTCCTGCTGAAAAAAGCCCTGATGACAATTTAAAAAACTATAATAATAGTTAATAATTTAATTATAATAGAAAATGCGAAAAACAAAATTATCCAAATGTAATGGATTTATTAAACTCGCAGGTTGAATCATTTTTCGTTCTTTAGGATTTCCGCATTTTTTTTCTTTCGTATTTTAATTTTTTCTGAAAATTCCTTTTTTTATGCATTCGTCAAAAGAGTCTTTCATTCATTCGGATGCTTCTGAATGAACAAATATGCTGAATTTTGTCCGCAAACTAAATGAGTTGCACATGTCTACTGACTGTCCCGTGAGGCCCCTGACCCTCTGTCTGGACAGTGCTGATTGGCCCTGTTCTGATCACATGCACCATCTCAATAAAAGAAAAACTATCTAGCAATACACCCCAAACTGAGCATGTGCAGAGTGCCCCCCAATGCTCTGTTCTATCAGGGAATGGATCAGGGACAGTGGAAGAAGGGGAGGATCAGAGGAGACAGGATCAAACAACCTTTTTAAACAATGCAGAGGATTAACCCCTTAGAGTTGCACAGTGAGTATAACAAGCATGCTTTACTGCACATACAGCCTGATTTTACGGTTGTAGGTTTAGTAACACTTTAAGCGACTGAACATTTTATTGAAAAATCATTCTCAGGGCCAAATAGGAAACTGACGAAACATAGATGAAGTACCATCTTACAGGTCACGCCCCCTCTTGTCGTAAACCTCTAACAACAGAAGCCCCCCCCCCCATAACGTTTTATTGCCAACCATTTTGACTTTTTTTTTTTACCACCCCCTTACATTTTCTAACCTCTCCTGCAATGATAATGAACATTAGAAGGGTTTCAGGACACGGTCCCTCGGCGCGTCCAGATGATTTCTCCTTCCTCGGTGTTCCGTCACCACCGCGCCGCACGGTTACCATAGATACCTTATCAGTTGGAACACTCGGGGACCTGCTGCCAAACTGCTGTATGCTAATGAGATGCTATTACTCGCCAATTACCTCCCTGGCTTTCTATGGAAGACACTTCGTATAAGACAGACAAAAATAACTAATCCGTGGTTTTTTTTTATGTTTTTTTTTAACCATTTCCCCACCAGGCCAATTCTGACTCTTCTCTCCTACATGAAAAAATCTTCATTTTATTGCTAGAAAATTACTCAGAACCCCCAAACATTATATGTATATATATTTTTAGCAGAGATCTTAGGGAATAAAATGGCGGCCATTACAACTTTATATGTCACGCGGTATTTGCGCAGCAATTTTTCAAACGCGTTTTTTTTTTTGGAAAAAAAAAGTTTCATGAATTAAAAAAAAAAACAGAACAGTAAAGTTAGCCGAGTAAATAGATACCCAACATGTCAGGCTTTAAAATTGCGCCCACTCGTGAAATGGCGCCAAACTTTGGTACTTAAAAATCTCCATAGGCGGTGCTTTAAAATTTTTTGCTGGTTACATGGTTAGAGTTACAGAGGAGGTCTAGTGCTAGAATTATTGTTCTCGCTCTAACGCACGTGGCGATACCTCACATGTGTGATTTGAACACTGTTTACATATGCGGGCGCCACTTGCGTGTGCGTTCACTTCTGTGCGCGAGCTCGCGGGGACGGGGCGCTTTAGATTTTTTTTTATTATTTATTTTACCTTTATTTTTTTATTTTTACACTTTCTCTTTTTTTTTTGATCACTTTTATTCCTATTACAAGGAATGTGACAGGTACTCTTTATGGAGAGATATGGGGTCAATAAGACCCCACATCTCTCCTCTAGGCTGGAAAGACCGAGATCAGAAAAAAAAACTGCGATCTCGGTCCTTTCAGCCGAGTCCACGGGCATTGTTTACATCATGTGGCCCGGACGTGACGTCATACGTCGCGCCCGGACCTCCGAGGCACATAGAGATGACTGGTGACCATCTGGTTATCAGTCATCCCTATGCTCAACTTCCGCCGGCGACGGATCTGTTCTCTGGCCCACCGATGGCACGGGCAGCCCGGGAGAAGCACCGGAGGGCGACGGGAGGGGGGGGAGCTGAACTGCCGCTATGATCATTCTTATGGTGCAGAGAATCGCCGGCGGATTAAAATGATATCTGAATGATGCAGGTACCGGCATCATTCAGATATCGGTGCTAAAAGACAAGGACGTCTTTGGATGTCCGGCGGTCGGCAAGTGGTTAAAGAGAACCGGTCAAAACTACACTCATATTAACATTGGCTCTTCAAATCAAATTCTGGGGAGATGCAAAAGACACAAATTTATGCAGCACTGTAATAATCAATTGATCATTACATTTATTTATTTTTTTAAATACAAGCAGTGTAAGTACCTGAATGTGACCCGGTATCAGCCCCCTGCAGTCCTTGTACAGCAGGGCTGGAGTGTGAGAGGAAAAAGCAGATCATATACTCATGCAGGCAGAAGAGCGGCTAAGTAGTTAGCACCTCCGCCTAGCGTTATCGGTTCAAATCCCAACCACGACACCACCTGCCTGGAGCTCGTATGTTCTCCCTGTGCCTGCGTCAGTTTCCTCCCACTCTCCAGAGACTTGCTGGTAAGTTAGTTGGCTCCGGTTTAAATTGACAATAGCGAATAATAATTCGTTATTGTCAGACAACTGGGTGATTTCTCGGGGCGCAGTGCTCTGCGCCCCTAGCCCTCCCTTTTGTGAAGCCAATTAGAGCTTCCGGTTCTAATCACGTGCTTCTATAAAAAAAAAAAATTGGAAACCAGACGTCCGGTGCCCTTCATGTAGATTAGGGGCCAGACACGTGGATTAGGGGGCGTCCCCTGCGCCCCTTATGGGTGGGCAGCCACTGGTTGATTCCTGTCTAAATTGGCCCTAGCATATGTAACGTGATTTAGGGACCTTAGATTGTAAGCTCCTTGAAGGCAGGGACTCCGTGGCGTAACTAGAACCTTCAGGGCCCTGGTGCAAGAAACCTGGGCAGGGCCTTTCCCTCTGAGACTATTGGTGGAAGGGCCAAGTTGCAAGTGCAACCTTTATGACCCTGGTAGTTCCACCACTGGTGTCAGTGGTTTTTTATGGGTTTTTTTTTAATTATTTTTTTACAATTTTTATAGGTGACCCATTGGGGGCCTTTGGTGAGATATCAGGGGTCTAAACAGACCTCGGATGTTCCATCTTTGAGAGAGAGAAAGAGATTGAGGACACCAGCCCTCAATCTCCATCTCTGCAGCCTCAGCTGCCCTGAATGAATAGACAGGGGTAGCTCTGCACAGAGGCTTCCCATTCATTCACAAACTGGTAACAGTGTAGCTGAGGAAATCGAAGAGCATAGAGAAGCACAGAGACCCAGTGATGACATCACTGTTGCCCATAGATAAACAGGAGGTGAGAGCAAATCAAGGGAATTCCTTGGGGGCCCCCAGGTCGCCAGAACTAGGCGCAATGAGTTGGAATAGCCATTACCCATGAGGTAACCCGTAAGGAGAGTTTACTCCAACTCATTGCGCCTGTTCAGAGAAACCTTTTACATTGGAATTCCATGTTATGCCTGTTTTACTTCTACGCATGTAAGTGCAAAATTTTTTAAATAAATTTATCCAGTTAAACTGTATTATGCTATGTGGCATTTTCTATCTTTGCATGAGGCCCTATATAATTAGTTACCTCGGATTACAAGCATGAAACAGTGGTCTGGATACTTCAACCTGGATAATACTCCATCGGTACATGTGAAGTGGTGGATGTTGCCTATGTAGGAAGTGGGACGCAAGTGCAGATCTACGCTTGTTATAAGCATTTGATCTTTTGTTGCTACGCGCTTATCCAGATTGTTTCTGGTAAGAGTACCTAAATATCTTGTTGGTGGTGGTCATTACTGCATGCTGGTGGAAGTCATATTTATTTATCCAATCCCGGCGTGGACTGTATTATATATATCTCACGGAGAAAAAGAGAAGATTAACTGTTGAAAGAGAGAGATACAATTTTGGACACTTTATAGCACTTTAATTCACGTATTTGGAATTTTTATAATATGTATTTACAGTCAGGTCCATAAATATTGGGACATCAACACACTTCTAATCTTTTTGGCTCCATACACCACCACAATGGATTTGAAATGAAACAAACAAGATGTGCTGCAAGAACTGCAGACTTTCAGCTTTAATTTGAGGGTATTTACATCCAAATCAGGTGAACGGTGTAGGAATTACAACAGTTTGTATATGTGCCTCCCACTTTTTAAGGGACCAAAAGTAATGGGACAATTGGCTGCTCAGCTGTTCCATGGTCAGGTGTATGTTATTCCCTCATTATCCCATTTACAAGGAGCAGTTAAAAGGTCCAGAGTTCATTTCAAGTGTGCTATTTGCATTTGAAATCTGTTGCTGTCAACTCTCAATATGAGATCCAAAGAGCTGTCACTATCAGTGAAGCAAGTTATCATTAGGCTGAAAAAACAAAACAAACCCATCAGAGAGATAGCAAAAACATTAGGTGTGGCCAAATCAACTGTTTGGAACTTCCTTAAAAAGAAAGAAAGCACCGGTGAGCTCAGCAACACCAAAAGACCTGGAAGACTACGGAAAACAACTGTGGTGGATGGCCAAAAAATTCCCTGGTGAAGAATACACCCTTCACAACAGTTGGCCAGATCAAAAACACTCTCCAGGAGGTAGGTGTATGTGTGTCAAAGTCAACAATCAAGAGAAGACTTCACCAGAGTGAATACAGAGGGTTCACCACAAGATGTAAACCATTGGTGAGCCTCAAAAACAGGAAGGCCAGATTAGAGTTTGCCAAACAACAACATCTAAAAAAGCCTTCACAGTTCTGGAACATCCCATGGACAGATGAGACCAAGATCAACTTGTACCAGAGTGATGGGAAGAGAAGAGTATGGAGAAGGAAAGGAACTGCTCATGATCCAAAGCATACCACCTCATCAGTGAAGCATGGTGGTGGTAGTGTCATGGCGTGGGCATGTATGACTGCCAATGGAACTGGTTCTCTTGTATTTATTGATGATGTGACTGCTGACAAAAGCAGCAGGAGGAATTCTAATGTGTTTCCGGCAATATTATCTGCTCATATTCAGCCAAATGCTTCAGAACTCATTGGACGGCGCTTCACAGTGCAGATGGACAATGACCCGTAGAATACTGCGAGAGCAACCAAAGAGTTTTTTAAGGGAAAGAAGTGGAATGTTATGCAATGGACAAGTCAATCACCTGACCTGAATCCTATTGAGCATTCATTTCACTTGCTGAAGACAAAACTGAAGGGAAAATGCCCAAAGAACAAGCAGGAACTGAAGACAGTTGCAGTAGAGGCCTGGCAGAGCATCACCAGGGATGAAACCCAGCGTCTGGTGATGTCTATGCATTCCAGACTTCAGGCTCTAATTGACTGAAAAGGATTTGCAACCAAGTATTAAAAAGTGAAAGTTTGATTTATGATTGTTAATCTGTCCCATTACTTTTGGTCCCTTAAAAAGTGGGAGGCACATATACAAACTGTTGTAATTCCTACACCGTTCACCTGATTTGGATGTAAATACCCTCAAATTAAAGCTGAAAGTCTACATCTTGTTTGTTTCATTTCAAATCCACTGTGGTGGTGTATAGAGCCAAAAAGATTAGAATTGTGTCGATGTCCCAATATTTATGGACCTGACTGTATATTGTGTTATTTATGCTAACAGGCAATTTTTAGCACTGCACTTGATTTCACTTTAACTCTGGAGGAGCTGCAGAGATACGCAGATCAGGTGGGAGAATCTGTCCACAGGACAACTATTAGTCATGCTCTCCACAAATCTGGCCTTTATGGAAGAGTGGCAAGAAGAAAGTCATTGGTGAAAGAAAGCCATAAGAAGTCCTGTTTGCAGTTTGCAAGAGTTTGTGGGGGCACCGCAAACATGTGGAAGAAGGTGCTCTGGTCAGATGAGACCAAAATTGAGATTTTTGGCCTAAAAGCAAAAAGCTATGTGTGGCGTAAAACTAACCCTGCACATCACCCTGAACACACCATCCCCACTGTGAAACATGGTGGTGGCAGCATCATGGTGTGGGGGAGCTTTTCTTCAGCAGGGACAGGGAAGCTGGTCAGAGTTGATGGGAAGATGGATGGAGCCAAATACAGGGCAATCTTAGAAGAAAACCTGTTAGAGTCTGCAGAAGACTTGAGATTGGGGCGGAGGTTCACCTTCCAGCAGGACAACGACCCTAAACATACAGCCAGAGCTACAATGGAATGGTTTAGATGAAAGCATATTCATGTGTTAGAATGGCCCAGTCACAGTCCAGACCTAAATCCAATTGAGAATCTGTGGCAAGACTTGAAAATTGCTGTTCACAGACGCTCTCCATCCAATCTGACAGAGCTTGGGGTATTCTGCAAAGAAGAATGGACAGAGATGTCCTCTCTAGATGGGCAAAGCTGGTAGAGACTTCCCCAAAAAGACTTGCAGCTGTAATTGCAGAGAAAGGCGGTTATATAAAGTATTGACTCAGGGGGGCGCTATACAAATGCCCCCCACACTTTTCACATATTTATTTGTAAAAAATGTGAAAACCATTTATCATTTTCCTTCCACTTCACAATTCTGTGTCACTTTGTGTCGGTCTATCACATAAAATCCCAATAAAATACATTTACATTTTTTGGGTGTAACATGAGAAAATGAGGAACATTTCAAGGGGTATGAATACTTTTTTAAGGCACTGTACATAGCGTGCGCCTTCGTCTCGCCTTCAGCGGCGAGGTTGTACAAACCTTGGAAGTTTCTACATTTACTGTATTTTACCTGACAGCCTCTATTTATAGTGCAGCTCAGATGAGTAATTGATGGGGAGAATCGTATGGAAGATAAAGGAGCTGGAGACAGGCAGGAGTTCAGCCATGGGTAAGCAGAACAAAGGGAAGCACAGGTGTCTATGCTATTCCTTAACTGCCTCTGCACTGACCTGACCAGAACGCTTGCCAAAAAGCCACAAAATAAAAATGAAAAAGATTCAATAACTAAACCACCTTTGGCTGCATTATTCACCTTCAATCCAGAGACTTGCCCCGCAGTACTTTTTTCGGCCACTAGATGTCCTCAGTCTAATGGCCAGCCCACTTCTCCAGAATCTGGGTTGCATTGCTCTCAACTGTCCCTGATTTGGAGCCCCTCCTCATTTGTCCCTCATTTTGCTCTGATCTATAGTGTTGTACAGGGTGGGCCATTTATATGGATACACCTTAATAAAATGGGAATGGTTGGTGATATTAACTTCCCGTTTGTGGCACATGAGTATATGTGAGGGGGGAAACTTTTCAAGATGGGTGGTGACCATGGCGGCCATTTTGAAGTCGGCCATTTTGAATCCAACTTTTGTTTTTTCAATAGGAAGAGGGTCATGTGACACATCAAACTTATTGGGAATTTCACAAGAAAAACAATGGTGTGCTTGGTTTTAACGTAACTTTATTCATTCATGAGTTATTTACAAGTTTCTGACCACATATAAAATGTGTTCAATGTGCTGCCCATTGTGTTGGATTGTCAATGCAACCCTCTTCTCCCACTCTTCACACACTGATAGCACAGGCTTCCAGTATCTGTAGTTTCAGGTGCTGCACACCTCGTATCTTCACAGCATAGACAATTGCCTTCAGATGACCCCAAAGATAAAAGTCTAAGGGGGTCAGATAGGGAGACCTTGGGGGCCATTCAACTGGCCCACGACGACCAATCCAGTTGAATGGCCCCCAAGGTTTTTCTTGTGAAATTCCCAATAAGTTTGATATGTCACATGACCCTCTTCCTATTGAAAAAACAAAAGTTGGATTCAAAATGGCCGACTTCAAAATGGCCGACTTCAAAATGGCCGCCATGGTCACCACCCATCTTGAAAAAGTTTCCCCCCTCACATATACTAATGTGCCACAAACAGGAAGTTAATATCACCAACCATTCCCATTTTATTAAGGTGTATCCATATAAATGGCCCACCCTGTATATAAAATGCACTTTTTATCTTTCAAAAAGTGGTTCCCAGTGCTAAACCTTTCATCCAATTTCTAAATTGGAGCATTTGTAAATTAAAAAAACAATATAAAGGAATAGTAGTGGTTAAAAAAAAGTGCTTGTGGGTTTAACGCATCATCAAAAAAAGAATTCTCCTTTAAGGGGGTGTGGCAAGGGGTGTGTCCTATGCCTACATACTTTTGGTAATAGGTGTCCCTCGTTCCCATCTCAAATAGTTGAGAGTTATGGGGGTCACCCTTGTCATGCCGCCAACCCGTAAACGGATAGCGACAGGTGAAAGCGGTACAGCAATGAGCTCATCTCTCTGTCCTATGAGGCTGCAGGACCCCTGACCCTCTGCATGGACAGTGCTGATTGGCCCTGTGCTGATCACATGCACCCTCCCAAGAAATAAGCCCCACAGGGGTAGAACGATAGTTCTCCAATCATTAAAGCATTGTGGGTAGAACTTTTGAACTTTATTTTTCTTTCTTGCATTTTTCTCACTATAAGAAATGTGGATAGCACATAATACCGATACATTATGTACGGTTTAATACGGCCGCTGAAAAACTCCTCCCCCGCCCCTTCACCAGACATAATTAGTACCTACGCCCATCCTCCCTTTTGTATTTTTTGTATTTTTCGCGTTGCACTTTTTCGCGTTGCACTCTTTTGTTAAGAGCGCAATCCCCCAATGTTAACCAAAAAAGCCGGCAAACAATTTAGCTTCATAAAGTAGAGCGATCTGCGGGACGGGCTACAAATTTGTCATTTGCTTAAGATTCTAAGCGGCGGAGGTGACAGGGGTTTGTTGCTATGGAAACAGAAGCTTTCTATTGCGGGTTTTTTTTTTTTTTTTAAAGAAAATTCCATTGCCGCAGCCGCTTCTAGGATGTCTAGAAAATTGTAAGAGTCTGCTTTCCAGTAATATCCACCGCAGGTAACGGCGATGAGCGCGGAGGCTTCACCTGTCCATGGGCTGGGGAAGACAGGGGTTTCAGACAGAATCAGTGGCAGTTGGTGGCTTTTTGTTTGGGGAGGGGGGGCGACAAACAACCACCCCCCCCCTCCACCCTGGGCAGCACCTCAAACCCAGAAACGTGCGGTGAGGTGAGTGGCTGGTGAGGCACTGGCTGGTATCAGAGCGGGTTACATACGCCGTGAACGTTAGAGCGAGAGCAATAATTCTACCACTAACTTCCTCTGTAACAGGTAACCTCTAAAAATGTTTAAAGCGTCGTCTATGGAGATTTTTAAGTACTGAAGTTTGGCGCCATTCCACAAGTGTGCGCAATGTTAGGTATCTATTTACTCGCCATAATATCTTTCACATTGTACAAAAAAATTGGGCTTACTTTTTTTTTTCTTTATTCGTGAAAGTTTCTTTTAAAAAAAAAAAAGTGTTTGAAAAATTGCTGCGCAAATACCATGTGGCGTTAAAAGTTGCAACGATCGCCATTTTATTCCATAGGGTGCCTGCTAAAACAATATATATAATGTTTGGGGGTTCTGAGTAATTTTCTAGCATAAAAAAATGATGATTTTTAGGAGAGAAATGCCAGAATTGGCCTGGGTGGCAAGGGGATAATTACCATAAGTAATATACAAATAATTATTAAATATTGGTAATTTACAAAAAACTGTACTCAAGCAGGTGGCTTAATGGACAAATCACTGACGTTTGAAGTTATAACTTCCAACCAGTAATTTCACATTAAATATATAAATAATAAATTATTATCTTATAACATATAGCATAATGATATATGATTTAGCTTGTACCTTTTCAGCAGCAGCAGCAGCAGATTCTCATTCTCCCTCTTAACTGTGTGAGAAAAACACAGGATTGTGGGTAAATCTTATACTCATAAACCCATGTTTTTTCCTTCTACTTAAGAGGGCTGGGCTGGAAGGGAGCATGTGTCTTTTAGACACACCCCCTACTATGACATTGCAGTGAGAGGAGAGCCTCCACTGCAGCATTTTTATTGGACAGCTTTCACCAATAGTGCTTTACCATTGGTCCAAGGCTCCAAGCTGTCCATTGAGCTCAGTGCCTCTGACAAGAAGTGAGGAGAGGCACTGTGAACTCATCCTCTCTGTCTGCTGCAAACAAAGTGCGTCAGCTTGTATTTTAACTGGCCGCTCTGTATGTAGCTTCTGACAGGCTGCAAAAGGAGCCCTGTATCTCTGGAACCATAGATGATAGGAGCTCCAAATTTTGACCAGTGGTGAGGTAGGACTTCAGGCTCCCCCCGCTTGCGATCCATTGGCCGGTCCCCGACACTTACCCCATCTAGGCTGCGGGCATCAGACAGCGGTGAGGATCAGGCAGCAGCAGGGATCAGAGCATCGGTGGACATCAGGCAGTGGCGGTGATCGGGGCATTAGCGAACATCAGGCAGCGGAGGGCATTGGCAGACATCAGGCAGCGACAGGCAGCAGCTCCTGTGTCTTCTCCTCCTCTTTGCTTCCATTGTCCATCTCCTCCCCTCCTCCTAGGTGTCCAATAGGATCGCCTGTCCTTTCAGCCAGTTGGGTGATGGGTATCAGACCCACTTACTGATTGGCCCAGAGTAGGATCAGTATTACAATAGCGAATATTCATTCACTGTTGCTCTGGGCCCCTAGCCCACCCTATTTTGAAGCCTATTAGAGCCTCTGGCTCTAATCAGTGCTTTAAAAAAACACCCTGCCATAGGAATTCATGCGTCCGGTGTCCTGAAAGGGGCCAGACACATGGATAGGGAGGGCAGAGGCATGGATGGGGGGGGGGGGGCAGCACTCCCTCAATGGACGGGCCGTCCCTCGGCAGAATTATATATTTTTTTGCCTTTTTAGGGGCCCACTTACAATTTTTGCTATGTGGGTTATGTTAGGCCCCTTTCACACAGGCGTTCCGTCTATCTGTTTTCTATTGACGGACAGCAATGCATTCTTATGGGCAAACAAATGTAAACATCACCCGTTTATATCAGTTTTTTGTACATTTTCGTTCAGGTCCATTTTTTTTTAATGGAACAAGTCTGCATTCCAAGTGCTTTTTTTCTTCTTTTTTCCATTTTTTTTTCTTTTTCATTGTGATAGGGTCCAGTGGAATAGGGTCCCTAGAACTGACAGCACTGGTGTGAACTATGCCATTGGCTACTTTACATGCGTTTTTGATGCAGAAAAAAAACGCACTGGACTGCATGTGGTGTGAACTGGCTCTCAGTGCGATGGGGGGCCATTCAAAATGAGAGGCAATGTAATGCAGCAATGTATGTAATGATGTTATTGCAACTCAAAGATATACATTGACCCTAAGGGCCAGTTCACACCACATGCCGTCCAGTGAGTTTTTTCCTGCAGGTAGGTTATACGGTTTCCAATGGCATAGTTCACACCAGTTCTTGTAGTTCCAGGGCTTTCCATCACCAGAAAAAACATAGAACGTGCTGCATTTTTCCTGCACTGGACTGTACTGGAATGCAGTAAAATGCATCTAAAATGCACTGGAATGCATCAAAAACGCACCGGGCCCCAATACAGTGGGTAAAAAATGGAAAAAATAATAAAAAAAAGCATCTGGAATGCATCCGGAAATGCATCAAAATGAACTGGAATGCGCCAAGAGCGCGTTAAAAACGTGCATGCAAAAATGCATCCGGAATGGATCTGGAGTAAGTTTTTGGGGTGTGAGCTGGCCCTAAAGGAAATTCATGTACGCCATTTTTAAAATGTTTAATATTATTATATTTGTTAATAAATGTTATATTATTATACTTGTAATTATTTTAATATTATTATATTTGTTAATAAATGTTATATTATTATACTTGTAATTATTTTAATATTATTATATTATTATATATGTTATGATTTTTCATATTTTTACTGTTTGGGTTTCCAAATGTTGTATTACAGAGAGGCTAAAATAGTTCCCTAGAAATGCACATTATGGTGGCCATACCTGCTTCAGTTTTATTATCTGATTGGATCAAAACGAGCGAATCCATAAACTATCGAACTTCCCTACTGATTGATTTTGACTTGCTTTGGATCAGCCAGGGCAGAAAATGAACTATTGTCTTGCAATGATCGGCAGCACTGGGATACTTTGTTCATGAATATGATTGTATATCAATTGATCAAACAATGAGATAATATTGTGGAGACAATGACGCGATCAATGAATTACAATAGTAAATCATGATCTTAAAGTGGAACTAAAGAGAGGATACTCACCTTTCCAACACTCCTTCTCCGGCATCGGCAACTTCTGCCGTGTGACGGGTTTCAGCCATCTTCATTGGCAAGCACGGGATCAGGGTAGGCATCAGAAATTTTGGGGCCCCTTACACAGCCTAAGGCTTGACCCCCTCCGCCCCCCCCCCCCCGGGCCTGACCACCAACATTTCCCAGGGCCGTCCCACCAAATCCTCCCACTGGCCATCCCACAGAGTCCTTCAGTGCACCCACTTGCAACTTAATACATCCTCCATCCCATGTCCTCCTCCTCCTCTAGTCTCCATCCCATGTCCTCCTCCTCCTCTAGTCTCCATCCCATGTCCTCCTCCTGTCTTCTCCCTCCCGGGCACTCAGTCCTAGCTGCCCTCGGTGTGCTGCTTGCCTTCCCAGCGGCTGCCAGCTCACCGTGTGGAGATGAACAGCAAGGCACTATCCTGCCTGCAGTCCCTGGCGGGGGCTTTAGTTGGGGCCTGGACCCCCTACATCTCTATGGGTCCCCCCCCCCCCCGAAATGGCGGCCCTGCGCGGGATGATGTCACTCCTGCGCATGAACAGGAGCTAGTCATCCTGGCACACAGGATCAGCCTGGCCAATTTAAGCTGAGCTGGTTATTCTGGCACACAGAATCGGCCTGGCCACTGTAAGCCGAGCTTGTTATTTTGGAAAACAAGATCAGCCTGGCCATTGTAAGCTGAGCTGGTCATCCTGGCACACAGAAGCTGAGCTGGTCATCCTGGCACACAGAATCGACCTGGCCACTGTAAGCTTAGCTGGTCATCCTGGCACACAGAATTGGCCTGGCCAATGTAAGCTGAGCTGGTCATTCTGGCACACAGGATCAGCCCGGCCATTGTAAGCTGAGCTGGTCATCCTGGCACACAGAATTGGCCTGGCCACTGTAAGCTGAGCTGGTCATCCTGGCACACAGAATCGGCCTGGTCACTGTAAGCTGAGCTGGTCATTCTGGCACACAGGATCAGCCTGGCCATTGTAAGCTGAGCTGGTCATTCTAGCACACAGGATCAGCCTGGCCCCTTTAAGCTGCGCTGGTCATTCCAGCACAGAATCAGCCTGGCTACTGTAAGCTAAGCTGGTCATTCTGGCACACAGAATTGGCCTGGCCACTATAAGCTGAGCTGGTCATTCTGGGACACAGAATTGGCCTGGCCACTGTAAGCTGAGCTGGTCATTCCCACACACAGAATCAGCCCGGTCATTGTAAGCTGAGCTGGTCATCCTGGCACACAGGATCAGCGTGGCCACTGTAAGCTGAGCTGGTCATTCTAGCACACAGAATCAGCCTGGCCACTGTAAGCTGAGCAGGTCATCCTGGCACACAGAATCGGCCTGGCCACTGTAAAATGAGCTGGTAATCCTGGCGCACAGGATCTGCCCGGACATTGTAAGCTGAGCTGGTCATTCTGGCACACAGGATCAGCCCGGCCATTGTAAGCTGAGCTGGTCACTCTGGCACACAGAATCGGCCTGGCCATTGTAAGCTGAGCTGGTCACTCTGGCACACAGGATCGGCCCGGCCACTGTAAGCTGAGCTGGTCATCCTGACACACAGGATCAGCCCGGCCATTGTAAGCTGAGCTGGTCATCCTGGCACACAGGATCGGCCCGGCCACTGTAAGCTGAGCTGGTCATCCTGACACACAGGATCAGCCCGGCCATTGTAAGCTGAGCTGGTCATCCTGGCACACAGAATCGGCCTGGTCACTGTAAGTTGAGCTGGTCATTCTGGCGCACAGAATCGGCCTGGCCACTGTAAGCTGAGTTGGTCATCCTGGCACACAGGGTCAGCCCGGCCATTGTAAGCTGAGCTGGTCATTCCCACACACAGAATCAGCCCGGTCATTGTAAGCTGAGCTGGTCATCCTGGCACACAGGATCAGCGTGGCCACTGTAAGCTGAGCTGGTCATTCTAGCACACAGAATCGGCCTGGCCATTGTAAGCTGAGCAGGTCATCCTGGCACACAGGATCAGCCTGGCCACTGTAAGCTGAGCTGGTCATCCTGGCACACAGAATCGGCCTGGCCACTGTAAGCTGAGCTGGTCATCATGGCACACAGGATCAGCCCGGCCATTGTAAGCTGAGCTGGTCATTCTGGCACACAGGATCGGCCCGGCCACTGTAAGCTGAGCTGGTCATCCTGGCACACAGAATCGGCCTGGCCACTGTAAGCTGAGCTGGTCATCCCGACACACAGGATCGGCCCGGCCACTGTAAGCTGAGCTGGTCATCCTGGCACACAGGATCGGCCCGGCCACTGTAAGCTGAGCTGGTCATTCTGGCACACAGGATCGGCCCGGCCACTGTAAGCTGAGCTGGTCATCCCGACACACAGGATCGGCCCGGCCACTGTAAGCTGAGCTGGTCATCCCGACACACAGGATCGGCCCGGCCACTGTAAGCTGAGCTGGTCATCCTGGCACACAGGATCGGCCCGGCCACTGTAAGCTGAGCTGGTCATTCTGGCACACAGGATCGGCCCGGCCACTGTAAGCTGAGCTGGTCATCCCGACACACAGGATCGGCCCGGCCACTGTAAGCTGAGCTGGTTATTCTGGCACACAGAATCGGCTTGGCCACTGTGAGCTGAGTTGTGCATTCACTGATCAGTTTACAGTTCGGGGATCATTTTGAGCAGGCAGGTAAGTGTGTTTTATTGCAGGAGAGACATGGCAGGTCTCTTCTGCAATAACATTCCTGCCTGCTCCCAGTGTTTAATAGAAGAACTTTGGTTCCGCTTTAACTACCAATTGAAATCCAGCTCCCCCTGTGTGGCATATCGATCAAATGGGTTGTTGACTATAGATTGATTAATTCCTATCAGAAGAGTGTGTATGATTTCCGGCAGTGGGTATATTGTGCACCACATCCCAAATGGATATACAACCAAGATTTTTTAGGTGCACATCCTAACTCTCAGAAATTGAAATACTTTTTTTTATAGGAAAGCCCTTCTCTGGCAGCTGCTGTGGGCTTGAGTTAACTAGTTATCTAACATACCGTTTCTAAATGTACCTTGGTAGACAAGGGGTTAATATACAGACGCTGCAGATATGTGTCCGCGGACGGCAGAGCTATCTCACTGCATGCTCACAGACATAGGCGTGCGCACATAGGGTGGCAGGTGTGCCTGGGCATACCCTAATCACCCTGTACTGTGCAGATTCCCCCTGCTGCCTGGCTGCAGAGAAAGGGACAGAGAAATCTCTGTCCTCAGTCTCTTTCTCTGTCTCTGTTTAGACCCCTGATATTTCACCAAAGCCCACCAGCAGGGCTCCTAAATAAAATTGTAAAAAAAAATATTGTAAAAAATAATAAAACAACTAAATTGTACAAAAAATAAATAAATAAAATAAAAATAAACTACTGACACCTATCTCTGCCCTACTGACACCGTCCTCTGCCCTTCAGACATATATACACACACTCATGTTTGTTTGCGATTTGTGGTGCACATCCTAATGCAATAGGCTACACTCCCAGCACAGTGACCAAGCTCCTGGCCTATGCTATTGATTGGTAACCAGCGGGACCACTGATCATGTGACCACTATGACAGCCTATCATGCTGGTCACGTGATTCACAGATTCTTCATGTCTGCCGACATGAAGACCCTATTAAAGGGACGCTGCGAATGTGCTGCAAGAGGTTTAAGCAGGGTTTCTCAACCAGGGTTCCTCCAGAGGTTGCTAGGGGTCCCTTGAGCAACCAGCAATCTCTGCCTCTCAAATAAGTTCCCACTGACCGTAGTTGATCTTTTTAGCTATCTATAAGGGGGGATTCTTCCCAATGACCACAAGTGTAAGGGGCATTCTTCCGACTGATCATCACACTAATGTATCATGTGTTGTAGATAGTCATTTTAGTAGGGGTTCACTGAGACCAGAAAGTTATTTCAAGGGTTCCTCTGTGTTGAAAATGTTGATAAAGGCTGGGTTCATTGGTCGTTCCACCCAAAACCATTTTTTGATACATGCCCGAAGAGTTAAAAAAGAAGTATAGGTATTTTTTTTTAGACTCATACGCAGCCTCAAACAGTGCTGATCACTTGGTTCTGAGTGTTCCCAGGGTCACCGCTGTCTGCTCTGACCCCCCTGCGATCACTGGAGTGCTGGGCTGTGGAGGGAGTGGGACCGGCTGGCTCAGGCTCTCAATGGCTTGTTGAGAGGCTGAGCCAAGTGCCCGTCAAGGGTTTTCTGCAGATCCCAACCTTATTGTTGTGATCTTCTCCCACCTTGGACCGGTTCCGTGACATCAGCCGTCAGCGGGCTTCAGCCTGCTGAAAACGGGTCACAGGAGCGCAGAATGAACTACACTCTTGTGATTCACAGGAGAAGTACAGCCAAGCAAGCTTTCCCCATACTTCTCCTTTAAACCATCTAACAATTTCTTATATTTGTTTGGACTGTGTTGGTGTTCCTGGACCTGGTGTGGATGTGGGGCAGCCATATTTGTTTATGATATATAGGGATTCTCTAATACTCTAACTGTTGTGGAGCTACAAATCAGCCAATCCCCGTACTGTACGCTGGGTTCAGCAGTCCTCCAGCTCGCCCAGAGTCTATCAGTAATCATGTCCTAGAGATGTGTATTTTATTCTTCCCTTATGGACTGGATCATAATGGATAGAAAATCTGGGGCCTGTTATGTCATGTTACCTAGCAACAGTGTTAATCTCCCAGCGACAGGAGACCTCGACCAGACACGGGGCAATAGGTTCTTTCATGGTGAAGTCCCCCATGCCAGGGATTATTGCTTCGGAGCCAAAAATAAGACATGGGTTATGGGGTCAGCATGGAAATTGTAATGAAATACAATATTTTTTTCCACTGCAGGGAAAAATAAGTGTGGGACTTTGTTAAGTCAGGAAAACAAGGAGCACAAGACGTCATTCTGCCAGAGCCATGGAAGAAAAGTTACAATGGTCAACTGCGTCCTCCAGTGGTGGCCATTTTGTCTCAATATTTCTGCTACTGAGATTAGCTGACCAACCGGTGTGTTGTAATAGATCCGAAACAAAATTCTGTGTTGTGCCAAAAAGAATGCCATCATGGCACGTGCCATCTCATCTCGCTCGCTATGGAAACCGATATTGTAGATGTGTCTCGTGCTAGGCCGGACTTTCCTCAGACTTAGGTCTAAAGCTCACCATAGAGGTCACAATCTGATTGTACAATCTTTGTCCAATTTCCTTTTCCATTTCCAAAAAACTATGTAGCAATAGGACCTACCTAAATTGTGTGCAAAGGAACAAATCCCAGCTCTTCTCAGAGACGAACAGTTCTCTAAAGAATCTACTTTGTTTATGATCTGGGAGAATTGGCTGCCTTCCGCATTTACTGCCCTTCCTCTAGTTTGCTTTCTCTTCTCATCTCTTCTCTCCTCTCCTTTGTCTTTTTATCTCTTTCACTCTGATTTCTGCTTCTCCTGCGTTCTCTTCTTTTGTTTGACCCCTCTCCTTTTCTCCTCTCCTCTCCATCTCTCCTCTCCTCTTCGTCTCTTCTCATCTCTTCATTCCTCTATCTTCTCCTCTCCTCTCCATTCATCTCTCCTCTCCTCATCTCTTCATTCCTTTATCTTCTCCTCTCCTCTCCATTCATCTCTCCTTTCCTCATCTCTCTCTACTCCTCTCCTCTCTACTTACCTCTCCTCTCCTCTTCTATCTCCTTACTTCTCTACT
>BLSH010472907.1:508094-520869 GCA_018402905.1 Glandirana rugosa | reverse complement strand
CCATCCCTTATCTCTTCCCACATCCATCCTCTTCTTCTTTTTATATTTCCTCAGTCCTCTCCTCTCCTACCTTTTTTCTTTCCTCTCCTCTTCTATCCCCCCTCTCTTCCCCTCATCTTCCCTCTTCTTTCATCTCCCCCTTTTGATCTCCTCTTTTCCATCTTCTTATCTCCAATCTTCTTCCCATCTCTCCTCTCCTCATTTCTCACCTTTTTCCTCTATTCTCTCCTCTCCTTTTCTTATCTTTCCTCCCCTCCATTCACTCCTCTCCTCCTCTTTTGTTACTGCCCCTGATCTCTCCTCTCATTTCTCATTCCTTTGCACCCCTCATCTCTCTTCTCCTCCCCTCCCATCACCTTTCCTTTCTCCCTTCTTCCACTCGTCTCCATTCTCCTCCCCGTCTAGCTTTCTTATTTCTCACCTTCTTCCTCTACTTTCTCCTCTCCTTTTCTTGTCTTTCCTCCCCTCCATTCTCTCCTCTCCTCCTCGTTTGTTACCTCCCCTGATCTCTCCTCCCATCTCCCATTCCTTTGCACCCCTCATCTCTCTTCTCCTCCCCTCCCTTCACCTTTCCTTTCTCCCTTCTTCCACTTGTCTCCAATCTCCTTCCATGTAGCTTTCTTCTTCCTTTCATCTCTCCTCTTTTTCTTCTCATCTCTCCTCATCTTTCCTTTCCTCTTCTCTCCTTATCTTTCCTCTCCTCTGCTCCCCTCATCTTCTCTCTTATTTTTACTCTCCCCCTTTTGCTTCCCTCTTCTTATTATCTCTCCTCTTCTTCTTCTCACCTCCCCTCTTCTTCCTTTCAACTCTCCTCTTCTCATCTTTCCTTTCCTCTTCTCTCCTTATCTTTCCTCTCCTCTTCTTCGCCTCATCTTCTCTCTTCTTTTTATTCTCCCCCTCTTGCTTCCCTCTTTTTCTTATCCCTCCTCTTCTTCCTCTCATTTCCCCTCTGCTTCCTTTCAACTCTCCTCTCCTCCCTTCCTTCCGTTTCTCCTCTCTTCATCTCTTTTCTTTTTCCTTTTATTCCAATTTTCTCTCTCCTTTCTCCTCCTTTTCCTTTTTCTTATTGACTCTAATCTCCTCACTCTCCTTTTTTCCATATAAAAGATAGCTTTATACATGAATTTGAAAAAAATGTATAAATCAGTTTTTTTTTTTTACCCGTAAATGTTTACCAGAATAAAATAAAATGGGTTAGGAACTCTTCTCCTTTCCTTTAAACAATACCCTCCTGCTTTCCAAACAGACAGCATTCTTCTTTATAACAGAGCTGAGTGTTGTACCTGACCCTGTTCTGTTTGTATTTGTTTCAGTTAGATCCTGCCACTCCACAGGGTATGTACCTAGTAAAATGTGATCCAATTAAAACATGACTGCCAGTAAAACGGGGCCACGGCTATAAAAGATTTTATTATATTACAATGACATTTATTCAAGCCTAATATAAACAGACTTCTCTGCTTGACGTTTAGGCAAGAGCTTTCACGTGTTCCTGCGCACACAGCAAACAGATTAAAAGGCGTTTTCAGCTTTTGCAGAGTGATAGATTTTAGCACTTAAAGAATAACAATAGTCTTTTAATTCTTCTTCTTTTTGAATATACATGTAAAATTGATCAGCTTAAAGAATATCTAAACCCATGAACAAAATTGTAATATGTTGAAGCTAACCATTCCTTGGTGGCTGCATTTGTTTTCTTTTTCTTTAGACTAAGTACGGGCGTGGCCAAAAGCCTTGAGAATGACACAAATATTCATTTTCACAAAGTCTGCTGCTTCAGTGTTTTTAGATCTTTTTGTCAGATGTTACTATGGGATACTGAAGTATAATTACAAGCATTTCATAAGTGTCAAAGGCTTTTATTGACAATTACATGAAGTTTATACAAAGAGTTAATATTTTTGACCCTTCTTTTTCAAGACCTCTGAAATTCTCCCTGGCATGCTGTCAGGGCTGTCTTAATAGCGTCATGGGCCCCTGGGCAAAGTAATGCACTGGGGCCAATACCAGTCTGCCCCAATTTATGCACCTAATCTCACAGTACATACTGTAGGGGGGAGTCAGGAGGGCAAAATACTGGGATCAGGAGGGCACAGTGCAGGTTCTGGGATGCTGCCCAGGACATCTTAGTAAAAAGCGTGACTGTCCCGGCAAATCCAGGAAAGTTGGCAAGTATGATGTAATACAAGATTATCATGGGGCCCCCATGCACCTGGGGCCCCTGGGCAGTGCCCAGGGGTGCTCATGCATTAAGACATCCCTGCATGCTGTCAATCAACTTCTGGGTCTCATCCTGACTGATGGCAGCCCATTCTTGCATAATCAGTGCTTGGAGTTTGTCTTAATTTGTGGGGTTTTTCTTGTTCACTTGCTTTTTGAGGATTGACCACAAGTTCTCAATGGGATTAAAGAGCAAGTAAACCCTGATGGTTACTTCCTCTTCGTTGCTCAGCATTACCCTGCAATGTAAAAGAATAATAGGCTAGTATGCATCGCATACTAGCCTATTATGTGACACTTACCTGCATTGGAAGCCTGCGCTGTCCCTGCTCCAGGAAGCGTCCATCTTTGCCCCTCTTCCTTCCGTGGCCGCGGACTCCGGCTGTGTGATTTGCCGGAGCTGCGTGACGTCACTCCCGCACATGCGTGCGGGAGCCGCCTATCACGGCACAATCTCAGTGAAGAAGTGCCACGGAGGCTGTTTCTTCACTGCGCATGCGCCCGATGATGTAGGCACATGCGAGTAGACTGTAGGGAACCACTTCAGCCCCGGAAGGATTTCCCACTTCAGGACCAGAGCACTTTTTGCGATTCGGCACTGCGGCGCTTTAACTGACAATTACGCGGTCATGCCATACCCAAACTAAATCTGTGTCCTTTTTTCCCCACAAATAGAGCTTTCTTTTGGTGGTATTTGATCACCGCTGCATCATTTCTGATCATCGCTATAAACAAAAGAAGAGCGACAACTTTGCAAAAAAAAAAAAAAATTTCTTACTTTTTGCTGAGATACAATTCCAAAACAAAAATATAAAAAAACTTTTTTTTCCATCGGTTTTGGCCGATTTATATTCTTCCTCATATTTTTGGTAAAAAAAATCGCAATCGGCGTTTATTGATTGGTTTGCCGCGTTTACAGATGATGAGAATTCATTTCTGGGGTTTTTATTTTATTTATTTATTTTTTTTACTAGTAATGGCGGCGATCTGCGATTTTTAGCATCCGAAAAAAAAAATACGAATACAACCGAATCTGAATGAAATTATATCTTAAATAGCGAATGGTTTCGGCATAACTCGTTGTTGCATTAACGCCTCAACTAATTATGCCGAAACCAATCATCAGGCTATAGGCCCCAGTGTCGAAAACGAAAGTAAAATACGATATTTTGAATCTTTACAAACAGCCGCAATGTATTTCCAAATGTACGAATCCATTCGAAGCACGTTAGGCAGCGCCGGTTTGAGATTGTGTCGAAAACACAACTAAAGCTTTATAACAGTTACGAATAACAAGTAACCACTATGCATTTACGAAAGTACGAATACATTCGAATCACGTTAGCAACACGAAAAAGGTAATCTTACAAAAGGACGAATTTCAAAATCACGAGTTGTGTCCACCAGAAAGTATGAATTTGAAATCAACGAAAAATAAGGCTTTCAGAAATACGAATAATTCCGATTCAACGAAAAATGTCGCTTACAAAATTACGAATTAGTCCGATCACGAAAAATGCTGTATCACGAAATTACGAATTGTTACGAATCAACGGCACCGAAACGAAACAAAACATAACAAATTTTTCCGCTGTGCACAAGTCTAGTGTCCATGTAACTTCCTAGCGTCTCACCTGCATAGAATAGTTAAACAAAGCTATGGGCATTAATATGGAGTTGGTCCCTTTGCAATTATAAGACCCTCTCCTCTTCTGTGGAGGCTTTCCACATGATTTGGATAGGGATGAGGTCAGGCCTTTGTGTAGGCCGGAAGATTGGAAGGGTACAATTGCCTACAATGTCTTTATATTCTGTAACATTAATAGTGCTTTTAAATGGAAGCAACTTAATAATTTGAAGAGAAGTCTACACACATTTGACCATTTAGGTAGGTCTGATACTCAGATAGTAACATACTTTTGACCATTTAGGTTGCTTCTCTATAACAGTGGTGACCTCCTCCAGTATTGATATCCTTCAGCCTGAGATCTTCTCTGCCACTGGTCACTAGGGCAGGGGTGGAATCAGGGGTGTATCATGAAATTAGTGGGCCCGTATGCAAGCTCACACCGCACCGATAATCCCAATGTCAACCAGGGACAGATCATCCTTACGTGCAGTGTTGCTCAGAGCACTATGGGCCCCCCCCCCCACCCCTCAGGGCCCGTGTTCAGTGAACACCCTGCACCCATGGATGATACACCACTGGGTGGAATAGATTAGGTTAAGTGGCTAGGGCTGATGGTTTGTTGTGTAAAACTGAGATTAAAATCCCCACTCTAAGCTCCCCTACCATATGTGATGAGAGCATTGCTCTCTGTATTATTGTGAGCACAGAGTGCCATGATGTCACTACACTTACAAGATGCCCCCAGTCTTCAGGGTTGAATGGCGCCCATCATTCAAGACTGAGGACATCTAGTGGTGAACAAGATTACTGCATTAGTCATTAGACTATAAAAAATGCACAGAGTTGAGCTTCAACTAGGGCTGGCCCAAGACATTGTGCTGCCTGGGTCCAAGAACGAAATGCTGCCCCCCCCCCCCCAAAAAAAAAAAACCAAAATGATGATAATTAAAACTAAAATTACATTTATCAGGAAGTCAGATTTACATGCAACAGCACCTTTATACAAAACTATATGACATACCATTAGGTTCAATTACAAGGGGTGGGCTAGGGTAATATATGGACAGGCAGTTGTCACCCTGCCCCCCGGATGATACACAAAACTGCTGGAACAAAAATCTTGGGCATTAATTTGCTGCCCCTCTCAAAGTGCTGCCTGGGTCCAATGGACCCACCGGGACCCATGGTTAGGGCCGGCCCTGGCTTCAACTGAAACAACATTGGCTTCTCTGGTTGGTGGTTCTGATAGACGCCACTTATCCTTTGTACAGACCATGTCTGCAGACTTGATTGCGGTACACAATAATTGGCCCATTATATCATATGCCAATAATACATAATACTTCATTACATGACACACGAAAGAGAGCCATCATGATGAAAACATTTGGTAATGAAACAATTTTATTTTTGTGTAAACGGGGCTCAGACAACCGGTTTGCTATTTCTCACAAAAGCATAAACAGGTTTTTATTACCACCAGAACAATGGTGCCATGCATTCCCAGCCTGATGAGGTCCAAGCGCGTGCTGGTGCGGGTTTGTTTCCAAAACAGTGACAGCTGGAGCATGGAAATCGCAACTTAGCTGCATTCCTGACGCGCTCAAACCTCTGTATGACCCGCTAGAAACTGGATTGAGTAAATCCTCACATGCAAAATGATATTGCACACGGAGCAATACACTGGCGCACAAGCAACACCCCAACTAATTCTTGATGAAGACCTCATTTTAGCAGTTTTCATAGTGGATATGATTGCTATGGCTGGGGGAATATCATATCAGATCTCCACATCACTTCCTTCTCCAGTCATGGACAAAGCCCAACGTTGTTGGTGCTCTCTATAGCAGTCCATGGGCAACCCAGCTTGTCTACTTAGCCCTATTTGTTGGATTCCCATATTTTCTGAACAGAAGCTTCAGAATTCGGCAAGTGTGCAGAGTATTTGGAATATAAAGAAACAAGCCACTATGAGGACCATTTCGTTTTTAATAAGGTCATTATTTCACTGCTGAGTATAAACGAGGCAGATCTGGGCCCCGTTGCTAAGGCTGGCCATACATTATACAAATTTCTTTTCAATCCTTTAGATTTCCCAAAACCATTTTAATATGTGTTCAAACCTAAATACTTTAAATTTGTATGCTAAAGGACAGGCCCTTGCACTACATTAAGTGTGTCAAACTCAATTGCCGCATTAGCATTATGGTCGCCCTCAAAGGGCCGGTTCTATCTGTAGCCCCCCACCTTCAAAAGTCAAGAGCCCCCCACCCTCCTTTACATCACAGTGCTCTCCCCTTATCTGGTGCTGCTGCCAATAAAAAGCTTGGGGCAGAAATGGAAAGCAGAAAGTGCAGGGTCTGGAGAAGGATCAGAGGAGGGCTGGAGTTAGCTTCCGGAATCTGCTGAATGCTGGGATCAGTGGAGGTGGAGATGAAGGGATGCTGCGTGTGCACAGAAAGGTGCATGATTTGTAGGAGGAGTTGTGACCTCCTTTCTGCTGTCAACTCCTGAGATGGAAGGGGTGGGGGTGTCAGAGACAAGCCTCTCTGCAGCCACACAGTGAAGCGCAGGATCTGGCGGAGGAATTCTGTCGTCCTCTATGCTGCGGACTGCTAAGACAAGATGGGGGTGGAGATGAGGGAGGTGCAGCAGCTGTAGGAGAGGTGTGAGCGCCACGTGAAATGGCCTGGTGGGCCAGATTCAGCCCGCGGGCCTTGTGTTTGACGCACACGCACTGCATAGATGAAGGTAAAGGAAATTGAATAAGAAAATTGTAAAATGTATGGCTAGCCTAAGTGGCCATATTACAATCTACCACTCATCTTCAGAACACTCGTTCAGTTTTGTAATGGTGAGAGGGGTCAAACCAATGTCCATTTTCAACCGTAGAGCCAAGAAACTTTGAAGGAGCACAATGGAAATGTTTTTCTTGAAGGAACGAAATTTTAACTGTAGCCTACCCCCCTTAAAGGCCGCAAGTGAACAGGGATCCCCCCACCCTACACAGCCAGGCACACCGAATTTCCACAGTCACTTCTGAGTCAAAAAACAGTCCAATACTTTGTTTTGTTATTTTATTGAGGGATTAGAACTTGGATGATACAGTCTATATACACTCCTCTGCTTCCTCCAGCACTCGCTTGCAGAGTTAAGCTATGTCACCCTGTAGAAATTTTGTAGCAAAGGCCCATTACAGGCAGGGACTCACAGCCCCTATACTTGGAGATAGGGTGTCACAGCTTACACTTTCCCAGCACTTCCTCTTTGTGGTCACTGATCCCAGCACCACCGCTTCAGGGAATGCCAACCCGCTTGGCTGCAGCTGCCCCTTTCACTAGCCCTTCTGGATACTTCTCCACAGTCCTCCCAGACTGACACTCATCAGCCCAACCAGCTGACTCATCAGGAGATCTCCTGGACGTGCTGACCTGCTCCTGCTGTCCTCTCTCTTGCTCCTGTGCCTTCAGGAAGGGCTTCCTCCATGTGTTGTGGAGGATCTATCCAGCACCGAGCCCCAGCCCCCCCAGACTAGGAGGTGCCCTGCAAGGGCCTCCGACAGCCTCCTCAGCACTCCACCGCCATCTTCCACCCAACTGCCTCTGCTAGCATGACCCATGCCCATTTATGAGGTGGCCTGCCCCTTCCAACCCATGTTCTCGGGATTGGCTAAGGCCCTCATAAATATGCCAAGCAGCTCCTCCTAGCCTCCACCCACTACATTTGGAAGCTTCTCCAAGGTTACCGAAAACAGGGGGGGAGGCACCAGAGATGCTGCTTGGTGAGTCACCAGGCCACTCTGAGTCACTCAACCCTGACCCAAATTCAACCCAGGCCTGGCTCTCAGCCAAGCCAATTTACCTACACTGACAGCCAACTATATACTGTACAACTAGCACACTGGCTAGAGGGTGCTACATAACTATGAATGTGGTTTTCATTCAGGAAGAATATTATAATGAAGCCTGTTTGATACGTCTGGGATTCAATTCCAGTAGCCGGTCTGGGTGAAATTTTAGGGGCTTTTGAACTAAATTAGTTGATTTAATGATGGTAATGTTCTGACCAACAATATTTTGGAATTTTTGCACAAATGTTCGAACAAAAATGTAGTAATGTATGGCCGACTTAAGCAGGACTGCTTACATACAGTAGGTAGAAGTCAACAACTGAATATAGCAATGGGGTGGTGTCCTGCAATACTGCTACTCTTAGTTATCAATACAGAAACTCATAGCAGCTCAGCTGTAAGTTCTGTATGTAAATCAAGTGCTAATTTTCAGCTTTATCCTCAATTTACCTTTTAGTACATGGCGACCCATGAGCTACCCGACTCGAGATTGGTTGGGCTCCCATATGTTCTGAACATAAGCCTCAAAATCTGGAACGCGTGCCGAATATTTGCAACATAAGGTAACAAGTCACTCTGAAGGACCATTTATCTTTTATTAAGGTCATTATTCCACTGCTGAGTATAAACGGGGCAGATCGGGGGCCCCCTTGCCAAGGGCCCTGCTCTACCACCTTTGAAATGGGCGTATTACAATCCGCCACTCGGTGGGAGCAGAATGGTTTACTCAATGCTTGCTTTAGCAGGGAAAGAGCATATTGTGATTTGATCTGAACTCGTCACGATTTTACTTAACATAAAGCGCAAACAGTATGTCGCCTATTTGAAATGTAAAATGTTTCCACAAGGACACTAATTGCCGGTCAAGATGTTTTCCTCCGACGCTTCAGGGGGTCCATTAATCGACTTTTTAACAGTGCAATATTCCAGAAAGTTGCCTGCTCATTGTATTTCAGAATGTGAGCTCTCCGGACTTTTATAGAGCTCTGTTTGGTCCCTCTGATTTTCCTAATCTGCTCGGAATGACGCGGCACGGCCTAAATTGGCAATAACACAATGCAATTCTCCGGCACGGTGTCCAAGCCTTCTGCTTTTGTTTCCTAAACTCTCTTATTTTCTCAGGGGATTGGTTTGAAGGTAGAAGTATTACATTACCAGCCACCGTTTCTTCCGACAAATTTCCTATCCCCAGTCTCTGATACAGACGCGCTTGCAGGATTGAAACTCTGTACAGAGTGTTATTTGGAAAGTAAGGTTAAAGCTGAACTCCAGGCTGACGGCTAAATACAGAATCCATCCAAAAAAGCTTCCCATTGTTATAAAGTGGTTGTAAAGTCTTTACAACGACTTTAACCTACAGGTAAGCCTATAATAAGTCTTACCTGTAGGTACCCTGCATATCTCCTAAACTTGCATAGTTTAGGCGATATGCACTGTAATAGCATGTGCCAACATCATTGGCACATGTGCACTGACGAATCAGCCCTTGGGTTGGCCCAGGGTGCCGTTTCTTCTGTAACCATGCCATAAATTACTGTTCCCATGTGCATGCGTGGGAGTGACATCAGTGCGGCTCCACCAATCACAGCGCTGGAGGCCGTAAAGCTTACCTGTAGGTACAATTAATGTTTTCTAAACGTGCGCCGTTTAGGAGATATTCACATCGGAAATTGTCACCGGCGCGTGCGCAGTGATGCTCTGAGTTCTGGGCACACAGAGTGTGGCGTTGAATACAGAGCGCCATGACGCAAAAGTGACTCCAGCATGCATGGGAGTGACGTCATCACAGCCCGGCCATTCAAACAGCTGGAGCGCGTGGACCTGGAAGGAAGGCTGGGTGAACATGGAAGCACCGGCAGTGGTGACAGCGAGCCACTGGAGGGCTCTGTTTCAAAGGTAAGTCTCCATTAGAAATATAAGCCTGCCATAATGTGCTAGTATGCAGCGCCCATTCGGCCTTGTTCTCTCATTAAAATTACCCTTTCTTTGTCCAAGGAGGGCGAAGGAAAAAGGTAATTTAAAGTGTTACTAAACCCAGGACCCTGTATTCACTATATCTGTACAGCACACAGAATAGGGAAATGCAATCATTTTAGTAACTATAAACTGCTAAATACCTTTTCTCATCAGAAGTATATAGCAGTCTTGTAACTTCTATCAGTGTCTGGTTAAAGCTTGTAGGAGGAGTTTTCATTCTCCCCTGACTGTCCTATGAGGCTGCAGGTCCCCTGAACCTCTGTCTGGACAGTGCTGATTGTCCCTGTGCTGATCATATGCACCCTCCCAAGAAAAAAAAAACTGTCTAGCAATACACACCAAACTGAGCATGTGCAGATTGCCTCCAAAGGCTCTGTCTTATCAGGAGATGGATTGGGGACAGTGGAAGAAGGGGAGGATCAGAAAAGACAGGATCAAACAGTCTTTTTACACAATGCAGTGATTAACCCCTTAGGTTCCACAGTGAGTATAACAAGCATGATTTGCTGCATATATTTGGTCATTAGTAAATATACTTAAATAAACATTTTTTGTGCCTGGAGTTTAGTTTGAACTTAATGATAATTACAAATTATTTGGTGTGTTGCTTCATCGCTAAAATGATGGCGCATATTTGGACCAAGTCCCGCTAGCTCAGGCTCTCCAATTGCAGAAGTGAACTACTAAAGGGTTTTGTTGACCCTTTTTCTAGTTCATATTAGTGCCTCAGTTTTTATAAACCCCTATGAATTATAACCTCCTGTTCAGCACACAACATTCCCTGCGCGGGGCACATAAAGAGTTAACCCTGCAGGCTTTGAATAGAATGTTTGTATTTTGTATCTGCAGGAGGAACATTTACATGCCCGGGATATAAGCTGCCCGGTGTTTGCATACTCTCCATCATCATCGCCCCGTTCCTTTTCTTTCTGCTTTGCGTGCGCTTCGAGAACGCAGGAACAGAATGATGGAAATGTGAAGAGAAACAGATGTACACAACTGTCAGGCTGGAGATGAGAGCCGGTAGAATTTGAGGAATAAGGCAACAGTTTTGTAAAGCAGCCTTTCTACCGAAGAGCCTGATGTCAACCAAGGGGTTAGGATTGACCTTCACCGGCCAAATGTCATTCTAGCAGCCCTTGACAATTATGTAAACCTTACAAGTTATATATGATGAACTTCCCCATCTCTGTGAATGCCAAAACAGCTAACATAAGGTATAAAAATACAAATATTTTATTTATGCATTTTTTTTAATCGCATCGACATAACCCATAGATCACCATGCTTTTTCAGAGCCCGTAAGGACAAATAGACCTACAGTATAGAGCAGTCTTTCTCAACCTTTTCAACACGGGAACCCTTAAAGTGGTAGTAAACCCTCCTATCATTTTCAGCCAAGGAAGCTGCCATCTTGGCCTCTGTTTAATCTACAACTGCCATGATGCTGCACATGTGATCAGCTATGACACCAGCCATCGGATGGTTTGACAGTTTGGTTTAGAGCACAACCAATGGGAGTGTTACCTTTCCGGCACGTGCCAAAAATTTAACTGGTTTTTAAACTGTTAAATGGATGGGTTTATACCGCTTTAAAATAACTTTCCAGTCTCGGGGAACCCCTGCTAAAAAGGACTATATCTACAACACATGATCCATTAGTGTGATGGTCAGTGGGAAGAATGCTCCTTATATTTGTGGTCATTGGGAAGGATTACCCCCTTACAGATAGCTAAACAAATCAACAATGTCAATGGAAACTTAAATCAGAGGCAGAAATTGTTCATTGCCCAAGGAACCCCTAGCAACTTCTGGTGGAACCCCAGGGTTCTGCGGAACCTTGGTTGAGAAACCCTGGTATAGATATACAAAGGCAAGCAGTCACTTCCAACGCTATGAGGTCTTCTGTGGTGGAAAGCAGCAAGGACAACGGTAATTCCAAAACTGGGAGAATGCAGCCAGAAGGCGGTGCGCCCCCAAAACACGTCAGCTTTATACCCCTTGATGTGAAACAGCTTATGTGTGTCTGCACTCCTCAGCATTGTGTGGTGCTATGGCTCATTGATAGTTGCCATTTTGGGAGTACACATTTTTAATGATTTTATTATGTAATAAATGTTTTTTCGGTAAAGCACTAGGTGCGTACGCCTTCCATTTTGTTTGTTTTTACAGTCAGTGCCGGGAGAAGGTCACCTAGCGCCCAGGGCATTGATGCCAAATGGTGCCCCCCCAAAATGCATGAGCATTATGTGTTAGCAAAAATCCCCAGCCCCACCCCCAAAAAAATGAGCACTAATCTGCATGCATATCCACAATCATAAATTCCCTTTGCAAGCCAAAATTCTCCCCAGACAAAAACTCCCCCTTTTCCAATACAACCCCCCTGTCACTAGTCCTGCCAGCTTGTAGGTAGGAACTTTCCATGCAGCACCCCTCACCTCACATGATACCACTGCGACCAGCCCCTCTTGCCCACCCCTTGTTCAGGCCCAGTTTACAGTATATATATATATATAACAATACTTATGTAGGAGCGGCAGGAATTACTTATCCAGGCCTTCCCAACTTTCAGGCACACAACTGGCTCATTCACTCTTCTCCAAAAACCTAGCGAATCTAGCGAATGTTGTTTTTATTTTTGGAGAACTTGGATAGAGATGAGGGTAGTGATGGGATACTTCAGGATAGGAACTATGTACAACTGAGGACGTAATCTTCCTTTCTGCCTCATGTAGGAGAAGAACCAGAAGAGCAAAGTCCCTTCTCTTTAGAGGACAATATCTGGACAGAGCTCTTCAGAACCCAAGCTGGTGAACTCTTTAACAGACCCACAGCTGACTATAACTGGCACCAGAGGGGTAGCTAGAGCGCAAGGTCTCCAAGATCCAATAACCTCTGAACTCACAAGGCCCAAGGACAGATGGATGCCTTCTTCTAATCTTCCAAGCAATGCCTCCAGTGATACCAGACCGATCTATGGCAGACAGCTTCCATCAGTCAGCTTCTTCTAAGCACCTGGGTCTCTGATTTCCACCCTCAGGTCACCCACTTGAGGTCTTCACATGGCAGCCTGTGCCTGAGAGAGCAGAGTGGGGGGC
>BLSH010472907.1:491227-508084 GCA_018402905.1 Glandirana rugosa | reverse complement strand
GTGCCCCCCCCCCCCCCCCAGGCTGGACTCTTCCACTCTGGGACAAGACCCCGAGCTCAGTGTGCTCATTGAATAAATACAGTCACCCAGCCCGCCTTCAGAGCCTGCCTCTCTGAGATAAGCTGGGGCTGTATCAATATTCATACTGCCATCTGCATAGCTTCACTCCTACTATCTAGAAACTTCTCAAGTCTCCTGGATACAGAGGAAGCTATAGACCAGACTGTCAGAAGCCACCTAACAGCTATCTAACTATCCTAGCACCTACCTAGGAGGGTGCTACATATATATGGTATAGCTTGAGTGATATTTTCACATTCTGTACAGTCTAACAATATACAATTACACATCTACACGTTTCACGGCTCATCAACTGCTTCTTCAGGGCCCCTACAAACAGATTGTATATGTTGGTTACATGATTACTTTGGATGCACTTCATTTACCCTTTTACTGTTGCTGACATATGTCATGCGTCAGTGGGAGTGGGAAGTTTTACACACACCCCTTGGCGGGTGTCACCAGGTAAAGGGGAAGGCGACCAGAAAACATCAATTCATTGATCTCCACCCAGCTGCAAAGTATCTGGAAGCAACATGTATAATGTAACTTCCAGTTTCAAGTGTTGTTTTTTCAGGCCACTGTGGCCAGGGAAGAAGCTAATGGAGTGGGATCTGCACTCCATTAGCTTCAATGGAGGGCAGATGAGACATCAGGGGTCTAAAAGACATCTAATGTCTCATTAAAGAAAAATATTATACCCTGCTTTACTGCTCATTGGGTTTGGGGTAGAGAAATACTACTGACCACCAACCTTTTCTGGAGGAAAGCGGAGGAAAAATACTGACCTCTGGTGCACTTTTGGAGGGGGAATACCCCTGACCAGGGTTGCCAACCACCAGTAAATTTACTGACAGTTTGTAAAAATCAGTGATTTTTACAACTGTCTATAAATATCAGGGTCTGATAATTTATCATGTTGTGGTGACTTTTTAAGTGTAAACCAGGCAAACTACTTGTGATGGGTATTGTCAGTGTTTCCATGTTGTGTTTAAATATCAATTGTCTTAGTTTTTAATAGGAGTATTGTTATTTTTCAAGTTGCCAGTAAAAAATGTGTTCTGCCAGTAAATTTCCCATGTTTTGCCAGTAAAAAACACTGCGGGAGGTTGGCAACACTGCCCCTGACCTTCAAAGCTTTTAAAAGGGGGAGCAGAGAAATACCACTGACCAACAATACTTTTCAAGGGAGGGAGCAGAGAAATACCACTGACCACCAATGCTTTTCAGGGGGCGGAGCCGAGAAATACCACTGACCACCAATGCTTTTCAAGGGAGGGAGCAGAGAAATACCACTGACCACCAATGCTTTTTGAACAAAGGAGCAGAGAAATACTACTGACCACCAATGCTTTTCAAGGAGGGGAGCAAAGAAATACCACACTGACTGTCAATGCTTTTCAAGGGAGGGAGCAGAGAAATACTACTGACCATCAATGCTTTTCAAAGTAGGGACCAGAAAAATACTACTGACCACCAATGCTTTTCAAGGGAGGGAGCAGAGATATACCACTAACCATCAATGCTTTTCAAAGGAGGGAACAGTGATATACCACTAACCACCAATGCTTTTCGAGTAGGGGGAGCATAGGAATACCACTGATCACTAACGCTTTTTGAAGAGGCGAGCTAAAAAATACTGCTGACCACCAATGTTTTCTTGAAGGGGAGAGCAGAAAAATACTACTGACCACCAATGCTTTTTGATGGGGGGAGCAGAAAAATACCACTGACCACCAATGCTGTTCAATGGGGACAGCTAAATAATACCACTGACCACCAATGCTTTGCTGGGGGGGGGGGGGGAGCAGACAAATACTACTGACCACCAATGCTTTTCAAGGGGTGGTGCAAAGAAATACCACTGACCACCCATGCTTTCAGGTGGGCTATATGGTGCCCCTTGATATCTAATGGCAGCTCTGAAATCAGACCCAGGTAAACATGTACTGGGGGGGAACGTGCTGGCAGGAGTTGAGACCAGAGTGATCAGACAAATGACATCTTCAGTATCTTCTTCTTCATTGTCCAATCAGCAAGCTAGGAAAGGAGGAGGGAGGGTTAACCATGCTGTGCTGTCTTAAAGGGGATCTTGGAACACAAGACTGGCTGAACAGAATCCTTTGCCAGCTTACACAGTTCCTATATCTGTGATGTATTTGTATATTTAGACGTTCAGCTTTAAATCAGTGCTGGTTCTTGCTGTTCCATAAAAAGCAGTTGGAGATTCAACGCATGAACTGGTTTTAAAATGTTGTCAGCCATGTAATTATGACCGCCCCGTTCACGGAAGCATTGTTTTATATTATGCAGCCGGCTCCGTTGGGGTTAACTCCTGACATGAGCCACCTAGATACATGATATATGTTTTTCCGAAGTCTCTTTCTGTGGCTTTGCTAACAATATACATCACACTTCCCAGTGACATAATAACTAGTTTTCTTTCCCTATGACACTGAAAATACAGCCTTTACCTCCGCTGCTATTTAAATTTATACCCAAGACGCCAATTTAGTGCAATACAATATAGAAAACAGGAACGTCGATTGCACAATCTTCACAAAACACACCAACATAATTGCTTGTGTAACACAGAGATGCCTCGCAGTCACCAAAGTAACAAGATGTTGTCACAACCTCGATGTGTGATCAAGATGTCACAATGTTCTGGAAGCAGACGGGAGAGGTTTGCCTGCATGTGGCCCCGAGGGCTATCAGTGTGCCGGATCTTATGCAGCTCAAGCCCCGTGATCTCTATAAGGAAGGATTATGGGTAAAAATCAAGAGTCGGAGAGTCCCCAAACCTACACTATATTGTCAAAAGTTTTGGGACGCCTGCCTTTACACGCACTTGAACTTTAATGACATCCCAGTCTTAGTCTGTAGGGTTCCATATTGAGTTGGCCCACCTTTTGTAGCTAAAACAGCTTCAACTCTTCTGGGAAGGCTGTCCACAAGGTTTAGGAGTGTCTATGGGAATGTTTCACCATTCTTCCAAAAGGACACAAAGCAAGGTCCATAAAGACATGGATGAGCGAGTTTGGGGTGGAGGAACTTGACTGGCCTGCACAGAGTCCTGACCTCACCCCAATAGAACACCTTTGGGATGAATTAGAGGGGAGACTGCTAGCCAGGCCTTCTCGTCCAACATCAGTGCCTGACCTCACTAATGTGCTTCTGGAAGAATGGTCAAACATTCCCATAGACACTCCTAAACCTTGTGGACAGTCTTCCCATAAGAGTTGAAGCTGTTATAGCTGCAAAGGGTTGGCCAACTCAAAAGTGAACCCTACGGACTAAGACTGGGATGCCATTAAAGGTCATGCGCATGTAAAGGCAGGTGTCACAATACTTTTGGTAATATAGTGTAGATGAACTCCAAGCAAATTGCTAATCTCTTAGATGGAATGTCTGTTTCATTTCAAAGAATTTGTATTTCTGTCCATCCAACCCTGAGATTTACACAGCATGGCACAGCCCTATCTGGTAGGGCAGAACCTGATTTTTCTCTACTGCAGTAAATTAACATTTACAGGCCTTTTTCCTCCCACAGCCTGTGACTGGACAGTGAAAGGAGAAACAGCAGACTGATGAGCTCAACTCTCTGCCGCTCTGCTTTCTCCTCCTATCCGCATGTTCCCTGTTAGCCAATAACCCCCTACATTGGCGGTCAGCGAAAGAAGGGTCCCCTTACATTGGGGTCAGTGAGAGAAGGACCACCTTGCATCAATGGTCAGTGATATAAGGGCCCCTTTATATTGGTGGCCTGTGTAATACTCCCTTATATTGATGGTCAGTAGGAGCAGTTCCTCCTTCAATTACTGGTCAGTGGTTCGTGGGCCCCCTTAAATAGGTGGTCAGTGGCTGGTGGGCCCCCTTACATTGGTGTTCAATGGGAAAGGTATAACCTTACATTGGTAGTAAGTAGAATAGGACCCCTGAGTGGACCCTCCTTATATTGGTGGTCAGCAGGAGGCAGGCCTCTATACATTGGTGGTAAATTTAAAAAAATATCCCTTACATTGGTGGTCATTGTGAGAAGGGGGCAGTGGGTAAAGTAACCCTTTATATTGGTGGTCAGTGGGAGGCAGGCTCCCATACATTGATGTATAGTGGGAGGCCATGTCCCACGCTTGTCCATGGAATAAAGACCTTCTAACATTGCTGGTCAGTAGGGGAAGGATCCCCTTACATTGGTGATCAGTGGGAGAAGGACTCCCAATTGATGGTGGCCAGTAGGAGGCAGGCCCCCATACAATGGTGATTAGTGGGAAACCACCCCTGTACATTGCTAGTCAGCCGAATAAAGCCCCTCTTACACTGATGGTCAGTGGGAGTTGGACCCACTTTAACCACTTAGCAAACGCCCAATAGTAGTTTTACTGCTACAGAGTGGCCACTGTGTGCAGGATCACATATATATATATACGTGGTTCCGCACTTCCAGGTAGCGGGTGCGAATGCGCACCAACGGTGGCTCGGGTCCGCCAGCACCCGCCGATTCTTCAGTACAGATGCAGAATGGCAGTCTGCCTGTTTAAACGAGGCAGATTGCCGTTCTGTTAGCAGGGAAGGGATGGATCCTGTGTTCCTATAAAGCAGGGTCATGTTCAGGGTGATGTACATTATTAGTTTTCCGCCACACATAGCGTTTTGCTTTTAGGCCAAAAAGTTCCAATTTGGTCTCATCTGACCAGAGCACCTTCTTCCATGTTTGCTGTGCCCCCCACATGGCTTCTCGCAAACTGCAAACTGGACTTCTTATGTCTTTCTTTCACCAATGGCTTTCTCCTTGCCACTCTTCCATAAAGGGCAGATTTGTGGAGAGCACGACTAAAGCCTCGTACACACGGGACGACGATCGTACGTACGATCATCGCAAATCGTATGTTGGATAATGTAACCTGCATACTGACTGCACTACACAATCGTACGACCACAGAAGAACGTTCAGGTGCATGTAATTATCATCCGGCCGTTCCTGACTTCGGAGCATGCGGGTTTTGCACAATACAACTTGTTGTACCAACTGCTCTGTACACACGATACAACGGTCGTATGAGCGCTTGTTGATACGACCAAGTTTTCTAGTCTGCTCATACAACTCCCCTTGTACGACCATCGTATGTTTGACTGTTCTAATCGCGCATACGAACGATCGATATCGCATACAACGGTCGTTAGTACAACCTGTTGTATGCGATCATCGTCCCGTGTGTACGAGGCTTTATAGTTGTCCTGTGCACAGATTCTCCCACCTGAGCTGTGGATCTCTGCAGCTCCTCCAGAGTTACCATGGACCTTTTGGCTGCTTCTCTGATGAATGCTCTCCTTGCCCGGCTGGTCAGTTTAGGCGGACGGCCATGTCTTGGTAGGTTTGCAGTTGTGTCATACTCTTTCCATTTTCGGATGATGGATTGAACAGAGCTCCGTGAGCTGTTCAAAGCTTGGGATATTTTTTTATAACCTAACCCTGCTTTATACTTCTCCACAACTTTATCCCTGACCTGTCTGGTGTGTTCCTTGGCCTTCATGATGCAGTTTGTTCAATAAGGTTCTCTAAGGCCCGGTTCACACAGGGGCGACTTGCGATCCGACTTGAGTCGCCCCAGGTCGCTTGACACAAGAAATCCCATTGAAGTGAATGGGAGCCGTCTTTATGTACACTACTGAAGTCGCTCCGACTTCAAGGTGACTTCAGAAGAGATTCCTGTACTACTTGGAGGTGACTTCTATCCGACTTGTGCCCATAGGATTCAATGGAAGTCGCCTCCAAGTCGGATCCCCCATCTAAACAGAAGCAACTTCACAGTGAAAATAATAGAATTTATTTAGGGCAACCCAATCCCTCCCTTCTCTGATTGGCCACAGCAAAGTCGTCAGGCATGAAGTCGTGTTGTAAGTCGCCTCAAGTTGCACTGAAGTTGCATTCAAATCGCCTAGCAAAGTTGCCCCGCAAATTGGATCGCCCCTGTGTGATATTACAAACCTCTGAGGGCTTCACAGAACAGCTGTATTTATACGGAGATTACATTACACACAGATGGACTCTATTTACTAATTAGATGACTTCTGAAGGCAATTGGTTCCACTAGATTTTAGTTAGGGGTATCAGAGTAAAGGGGGCTGAATATAAATGCACCCCACACTTTTCACATATATATTTGTAAAAAAATTTTGAAAACCATTTATCATTTTCTCACTTAACAATTATGGGTCACCTTGTGTCGGTCTATCACATAAAATCCCAATAAAGTACATTTACATTTTTGGTTGTAACATGAAAAAATGTGGAAAATGTCAAGGGGTATGAATACTTTTTCAAGGCACTGTATGTGCACATGCACACATTAACCACTTCAGCCCCGGAAGGATCTCCAGCTTTAGGACCGGAGCCCTTTTTGCGATTCGGCACTGCGTCGCTTTAACTGAAAATTGCGCGGTTGTGCGACGTTGTACCCAAACGAAATTTGCGTCCTTTTTTTCCCACAAATAGAGCTTTCTTTTGGTGGTATTTGATCCCCTCTGCGTCATTTCTGATCGCCGCTATAAACAAAAGAAGAGCGACAATTTTGCAAAAAAACCCAAATTTCTTACTTTTTGCTAAAATACAAATCCAAAAAAAAAATCTAAAAAAACATTTTTTTTTCACCGTTTTTGGCCGATTTATATTCGTCCTCATATTTGCGATAAAAAAAATCGCAATCGGCGTTTATTGATTGGTTTGCGCAAAAGTGGTCGCGTTTACGGATGATGAGAATTCATTTTTGGGGTTTTTATTTTTTTTTTATTTTTTACTAGTAATGGCGGCAATCTGTGATTTTTAGCGGTACTGCGATATTTTAGCGGACATGTCGGAACATTTTGACACTTTTTTGGGACCATTGGCATCTATACAGCGATCAGTGCTATAAAAATGCACTGATTACTGTGTAAATGCCATTGGCAGTGAAGGGGTTAACCTGCAGGGGGCGCTCTAAGGGTTAACTGTGTTCCCTGGGCGTGTTCTAACTGTGGGGGGACTGCCCTGGCTGGGGAAGGGAAGTGGTCACAGCCTCCATGTACAGGAAGGCTGTGATCACAGCCCTTCCCCCTCACACAGAGCGGAGGTCCGTGTTTACATACACGGACCTCCGCTCCTTCACTCCGGGGGGGGGCATCGCGGGTAGCCGGCGGCAATCGAAGCCGCCGCACCCGCTCCCTGGCCCCCCCCGAACACAGTGAGCGCGGGCGCGCGCTCACTAGGCTCTTTCTCGCGGCCGCCGTCGTAAGACGGCGTTTCGCGTTACAGAGCCACTCTGTTGCCGTCAATTGCCGATCAGCCGTCGGCAAGCGGTTAAAGCGGTAGTAAACCACTGAAGCAAAAAAAAAACCTGCAAGACAATGGCATAATGCGCTAGTATGCACGGCATACTAGCACATTATGATATACTTACTTTAGAATGAAGCTCCCGCAACCTGGCCCAGTCAGTGCTGAGGGCGCTGACGCTGCCTCGCCGCTTCTTCCGGGGTCGCAGGCTCCGGTGCTGTGAGTGGCTGGAGCCGCGATGACATCACTCCAGCGCATGCGCGTGGGAGTTCTCCATTCCGGGAAGCCCTGGCAGATTCGCTGGACCTTCACTGCGCATGCGCCGCTGATGCCAGTGGCTGCATGTAGGGTGAATATCTCCTAAAACGTTCAGGTTTAGAAGATATTATTTTTACCTACAGGTAAGCCTTATTATAGGCTTACCTGTAGGTAAAAATGCCCAAGCTGAGTATACAAGCGCTTTAAGCAGGCCAATTGCAAAAAATTGTAGATGACCAGGTAGTCTTTGTGTATTGTAAACATGTCTGTACCATGGGAAATCTCCCGACGGAATGTTTCTCATTGACTTTGTATAACACAAGAGCAAAAATGCGCCCAAAGCATGCATAAACACTTGTAACACATGCAGTGATGTACAACATAAACAGTCATTACTCCATAGCTACACCATAGGTGTTAAAAGAGCCGTTTAACAAATGCATCTGTTTGTTATAGAAACTTCCTTTGCAGAAACCGTGTCATTCTGTCTCTTTATCACACCTGAGAGACCGGAGCCGCCGCCCACTGCGTGACATAAGGGTTGCACCCTAAATATGGAAATGGTTCCCAGTTATGATGATGTCATAGGAAAGGCATTATACCCTTCCCATCTCATTTTAATCCAGATTTGTACATCTGACAGCAGTCATATGAACACAATGTATAGATTATTTTGTGTGCTTTACAAACCTGTTCTGTAGCCTGTTTGGCTAGAGGTTTACTTAGCAGGCGTTATTGGCCTTTGGCCTACTTGTGTCACTCTGCCGCTGACATCCTCCCCCCACCCATTCTCAGTAATTCCCGTATCTCGCTATTTTTTTCCTGCCATTCTGCGCTGCCACTTTGTGTGTCAGGGCCCATTCACACCTATGCGTGCGAGTTGTGACACGCGTGCTAACGTACACATGTAGGTGTGAATGGCCCTTTAGAGGTTCTCTTTAAAGGCACAGAGAACTAAAGCGCAGAGATGTGAACCAGCCGCCTTCGAAAGAACAGAATTTCTTCTTAAAATGTATTTTCACACAGCAAAAGATTAAGGTAGACCCAGAGAGAAAAAATGGGGTTATATGACGGGGTGAGGAACGGGCTGGGAAAGCTTGAAAGTACAACTGAAGTCTAACCAAGTGCCAAATTTAGTTATCTTGTGATGCACAAACCTTATACAGCAAACCAGTGGTCACCAAACTGCGGCCCGGGGGCCATATGCGGCCCTTTTCTTTGCGGCTGGCGGTTACCAGCCCTCACTTACCCCATGTATGGCACGGGCAGCGCTTTCCTACAGGCGATGGGCAGCGGCTTCCCCTATGTCTCCTCCTCTGCATCAAGGCAGCCGTGCGTCTCCTCCCAGGATTGCTTCTCCTTTCAACCAACTGGGAAATGGGTCTCAGAACCCACTTCCTGATTGGCCAGGAGGAGAATCAGTGGGACAATTGCGAATATTCATTTGCTATTGTCGCACAACTGGGTGGGCACTGCACCCCGAGCCCACCATTTTTTGAAACCTTTTAGAGCCTCTGGCTCTAATCATGTGCTTTAAAAAAAAAAAACAAACCCATTGGAATGCATGCATCTGGCTCCCCGCATGTAGATTAGGGGGTCGAATGCATGGATAGGAAGGAGGCGCCCCTGCACCCTGCATTACAGGCCGCCACTGCTTTGGGCACAATTTCATTCACTGATACCAAAGATGGGGCACAATTCCTCCCAATGATGCCTATGATGGGGCCTAATGACATCAATGATGGGCATAATTCCTCTCAATGACACCAATGATGGGGCAAAATTCCTCTCAATGACACCAATAATGGGGCACAATTCCTCTCAATGACACCAATGATGGGGCACAATTCCTCTCAAGGACACCAACTATGGGGCACGATACCTGCCAATGACAATGATGATGGGGCACAATTCCTACCAATGACACCAAAGATAGGGCATTGTTTATTCCAACTGTTGCTGGGAGATTTTCTACTCCCGATGGCCACGGTCCGGCCCCCCTAAAGTCTAAAGGACAGTAAACTGGCCCTTTGTTTAGAAAGTTTGGAGACCCCCTGCAGTAAACACAAACTTTCTTTATCTTCCCTGACTGAGCCAAATCTTCCTTCATTTCTGTCCCATGCACTCCCCTCATAGACACTGCAGCTCACAGTGGGAGGGTTTTAGCAAACCCTCTCACAGTGCTGTCAATCTAGAAAGCAAGGTGGACAGATGCTAATTGTGGTGATAGGTGGTCAGGTGATAGGTGTGGTGATAGGTGGTCGGGTGCTAGATGTGGTGATAGGTGGTCCGGTGCTAGATGTGGTGATAGGTGGTCAGGTGCTAGATGTGGTGATAGGTGGTCAGGTGCTAGATGTGGTGATAGGTGGTCAGGTGGTAGATGTGGAGCTAGGTGGTAAGATGGTAGATGTGGTACTAAGTGGCCAGGTGCTAGATGTGGTGATAGGTGGCCAGGTGCTAGATGTGGTGATAGGGGTCAGGTGCTAGATGTGGGGCTAGGTGAACAGGTGCTAGATGTGGTACCAGGTGGCCAGGTGTTATATGTGTTGATAGGTGGTCAGGTGCTAGATGTGGGGCTAGGTGACCAGTTGCTAGATGTGTTGCAAGGTGGCCAGGTGGTAGATGTGGTGATAGGTGGACAAGTGCTAGATGTGATGATAGGTGGCCAGGTGCTAGATGTGGTGCTAGGTGGCCAGGTGCTAGATGTAGTGATAGTGCTTGATGTGGTTATAGGTGGGCAGGTGCTGAACGTGGTGCTAAATGTGGCCAGGTGCTAGATGTGTAGCTAGGTGATCAGGTGCTAGATTTGGTAATAGGTGACCAGGTGCCTAGATGTGGTGATAGGTGGTCAGGTGCTCACTATGGTGACAGGTGGTCAGGTGATCGATGTGGTGATAGATGGTTAGGTGCTAGATGTGGTACTAGGAGGCCAGGTGGTAGATGTGGCGATAGGTGGTCAGGTGCTAAATGTGGTGCTAGGTGGCCAGGTGGTAGATGTGGCGATAGGTGGATAGGTGCTAGATGTGGGGCTAGGTGGCCAGGCGCTAGATGTGGTGCTAGGTGGCCAGGTGCTAGATGGCCTAGTGTTAGATGTGGTGATAGGTGGTCAGGTGGCAGAAGTGGTCATAGGTGATCAGGTGCTGAATGTGGTGCTAAATGTGGCCAGGTGCTAGATGTGGTGAAAGTTGGTCAGGTGCTGAATGTGGTGCTAATTGTGGCCAGGTGATAGATGTGGTGAAAGTTGGTCAGGTGCTAGATATGGAGCTAGGTGGTAAGGTGCTAGATGTGGTACTAGGTGGCCACGTGGTAGATGTGGTGATAGGTGGCCAGGTGCTAGTTGTGGTGATAGGGATCAGGTGCTAGATGTGGGGCTAGGTGACCAGGTGATAGATGTGGTGCTAGGTGGCCAGGTGCTAGATGTGATGATAGGTGGTCAGGTGCTAGATGTGGTGCTAGGTGGCCAGGTGGTAGATGTGGTCATAGGTGGACAGGTGGTAGATGTGGTGCTAGGTGGCCAGGTGCTAGATGTGGTGATAGTGCACGATGTGGTGATAGGTGGTCAGGTGCTGAATGTGGTGCTAAATGTGGCAAGGGGCTAGATGTGGTGATAGTTGGTCAGGTGCTAGATGTGGAGCTAGGTGGTCAGGTGCTAGATGTAATGATAGGTGGTCAGGTGCTAGATGTAATGATAGGTGGTCAGGTGCTAGATGTAATGATAGGTGGTCAGGTGCTAGATGTGGAGCTAGGTAACCAGGTGCTTAGGGTTTCCACTTAATCCCTTTAAAACCGAACCCACGTTAATTACACAGGTTCTGTGGCTGATTAAGGTGGTAATTAAATTCACTCTGTGCCTTTCTTGCATTTAATTAGCCTCAGAACCTGTGTAATTCATGTGTGTTTGGGTTTAAAGGGATGAGGTGGCAAGTGGCAACCCTACAGGTGCTAGATGTGGTGATAGGTGGTCAGGTGCTGAATGTGGTGATAGGTGGTCAGGTGCTGAATGTGGTGATAGGTGGTCAGGTGCTAGATGTGGTGATAGGTGGTCAGGTGCTGAATGTGGTGATAGGTGGTCAGGTGCTGAATGTGGTGATAGGTGGTCAGGTGCTGAATGTGGTGATAGGTTGTCAGGTGCTGAATGTGGTGCTGAATGTGGTGCTAAATGTGGCCAGGTGCCATTAGTGGTGGTAGTTGGTCAGGTGCTAGATGTGATGATAGTTGGTCAGGTGCTAGATGTGGTACAGATGCTGCAGGCTTGTAAATCATCAGTGACAATGCCCATAACCACACCCCCTGCATTGTCTTCTCCTCCCACGGTAGTGCAAGCAGGCACAGTCTACACGAGAGTGACAACTCTGCTCCGAATTCAGGAGCAGTGCAGCATAGTTGCCACACCATCATAGGAAGATGCATTAGGTGGACTTCAATGGCAGGATCAGTATGTATTTGTACAGATGGACTTACTGTACTGTATATTAATTTCTGCAACACATATTTTTAAAGGGAGGCCAAAGCTTTATATGAGAACGTAGTGTCGGAATGAGAGGTCTTATCTGATGGTCAGCTGGACAGGGTTCGCTTGAAAGTCAACCCTCCAAGGGTTGGCTTGGCGGCCATTCCAGATAGAGAGAAGTTGTCCCATTCTCCCATTTGTATTTAAGCATAAGTTCAATTTTTAAAAAAAAGGAAGTTAGTGCCCCAGCGTTATTACTATGGCAATTCTCCAAGCCAAGCAGTGCCCAACTCCTTGACCTATTAATTCATTAGGAATTTATACCAGCTAACTTATAGCAGCAGTGTTTTTTCTGTTGAAGAGACTGGTCACCCCAGCTGGCTAACTGTGTGCTGAATGATGGGTCTTTTGATTCTTTTGGTCTATGTGATTCCACCAGTATTTGTGGCTTGATGCCAAAGACCTGGAAGGTGGGTGTGATGTCACTTGGACTTCTGAGAAGACTTTCTACCAAAGGAAGAAATATATATATCATTTTTTATGTATTGATATCTTATAGTTTTGTAGACTAGGAAGGTTCTTCTCTCACTTTCTGTCACCCTGTGACCTCCCGTACAAGAAATGTGGTGGGTGGTTGTCACCAGGACAGGAAGCCACAGCCAGCAATAAAAACAGAAGTTCTAAACCTTCCTGGCTCTACTAAAGATGTACTTGTCTCTGTTTCCCCTTTCACAGGAAGGGATCATAAATCTCATATCTGTTTTCCTTCATATTTATTTTTTGGATGAGAATTTATTAATATATTCATGTGTTTTTTTGCATGTGCATTAATGAGTGTTAACGTACAAAAATTCAATATTCACAATATTCAGTTGAGTGTAGGATTTCTGTGTATTCACGGCCATTTGTGCAATTTGGCATTTTGTTTTGGTTGTCCTGAAGAATGGGGATACTTTTGTCATCCTGAAACGCGTTGGTGAATCAGTGTGAAGAACACTAATATTAAAGGACTCTGGACCCTCAGTTCCTTATGCCAGCACTCCCATTGGACTTTCCAAAATCTGTCTCCCCCCAGTTAGGAGTTCCCTGTTTGTAAAGAGGAGCCTCACCAAAGCCATTAAGTCCTGAGGCCCCATGTATCATCAAAAGCAACATTATAGAGAGAGACTGTTCACATTGCTGCACTGAAGCGTGTTTTTGAAAATGTCTCAGGTTGTTTTCGTATTTTTGAGGCCCCTAGAAGACAATGGCAAAAAAATAAAAAATCCCCAATTTGAAGGCTTATATGCAAGTTATTGCCTACAAAAAGGGTATTGGGGTACTGCCATGGGGGACATGTATTAATGCAAACATTTTTAAAAAAAACAATTGTTTTTACATGAGCAGTGATTATGCTTAAAGTGGACCAATAAAAATTAAAAATTATTTTAAAAATAGTGCCTGGGGGGGTCCTTAGTCTGCCTGTAAATCGGCGCCGTATATAGAACCCGCTGCAGCAAAAATGATATTTATGAAGAAAAAAAAAATGACATTTAAATTGCCAGCAATACAATAACATTGCTGCCAATACAAAAATCTTTTTAAAAAATGTTGGGGGTCCCCCCCCCAGTCCACACCAGGCCCTTTGGGTCTAGTATGGATTTTAAGGGGAATCCCATGCCAAAAATTAAAAAAAAAAAAGGTATGGGATCCCCCCCCCCCCAAAATCCATACCAGACCCCTATCCGAGCATACAGCCAGGCGGGTCAGGAAAGGGGGGGGTGAGCAAGCGCCCCCCCGAACTATATCAGACCACATACCCTCAAAATGGGGGGGTGTTTTGTGGTGGGGGGGCTCTGCCTGGCAATTAGATGGTCTGACAGTTTGGTTGAGGACACAAGCAAGTTTGAGTTAGCAATACCGGCATTCTTTTTTGAAACCGTTAAATCAATGGGTTTAGTTCCGTTGCAATACATACATGGCAATCATGTGATATCACATGAGTGCCTTGTATGTATTTCAATTATTACTCTTTGATACTATTTAATGTTTGATGTTGTAGATTACGTGGCAATCGCTGCGACATCTACTCTATTCGCGGTCCAACGTCTGTCAAGCCAGGGTTGGGGGTTCTGGCACTGCCAACCATTTGGCGGAGCTCTCCCTCCCCTTTTGTGTGGGGGTGGTCAGCCCATGTCCGCGCCACAGTGCGCCATATAGTGGTGAAGGAGAAAAATGGTGAGCACTATTATGGATATGTGAACAATGAAATTGAATTTGTCTGGAATTGTAAATTATTTGTTTAATAGACGTACAAACAGTTGGAGATATCCTGAAGAAGCAGATTACCTGCGAAACGTTGATTTATACTCCATACGCCAAGCAGTCTATACGTCCAAGCGTTGTTGGATGTGTGATGTGTGAAGAGCAATATACGTCTAATACTTTTTATGCATCTTTTATTATTATGTGTTTAATAAAGGATGTATCTTTTTAACATAATACTTGTAGTAGTGTGCTCACTCTAGACAGCCATCAATCCTTAAAAATCCCCCCTGTTTTCTAGACGAGGTGTGACCTTTTGTTTTTGATTTTTCTATATATTTCTGGGATGTGGATTGAATGAGTTGTCTCCAGCACTGGTCATTTTCACTGTTAAGCCACGAGCATTAAATTATGGCGTTTTTTTTCAATTTTTTTTTTTCACTAGTAATGGCGGCCGTCTGCGATTTTTATTGGGACTGCGATATTGCGGCGGACAGATCAGACATTTTTGACACTTTTTTGGGACCATTGACATTTATACAGCGATCAGAGCTTAAAAAGGACACTGATTACTGTGTAAATGTGACAGGCAGGGAAGGGGTTAACCTGCAGGGGGCAATCAAGGGGTTAACTGTGTTCCCTCACTGTGTTCTAACTGTCTGGGGGCTGGGCTGCCAGGGGCATGACAGATCTAACTGATCCCGATGACAGGGATCAGTAGACCACTGTCATGCCATCTGTCAGAACGGGGAACCGCCGTGTTTACATTGGCGGTTCCCCGTTCTTCCTCTCCAGAAGGCGATCGCGGGTCGACGGCGGACACCCGCCGGCGGGCATGAGACTACGTGGGCCGCCGTGTATAGACAACAATCTGTGCAGCGGAGCCAACTTGCCAACGTTTATGTACGCAAGGTGGTTGGCAGGTGGTTAACACACTACCCCCCAACCGCTAGAGTGCGGCCCGGAGCGAAAAAAAATAAAAAAATGGAGCGCAGGGCCACATGACTGGGTTTACTGTGGCCAAGTCATTAGTGGGTTAATCCCTTCCTCCTTTGCTAAAGGGGGCGTTCTGCAGACTGTAGGGGGCGGGGGTGATATTTAGGAATGGGTGCGGTCCGAGCGCGGGCATTCGGCCGCACCCGTGACAAGCTCCCTCCCTCCTTCCCTTTGTTTTCATGTGAATCTCTGTGTGTTGGGCGGTGGGGCTTGGGAGGCCCGTCAGTTATTTCGTTTGGCTGGGTAGGGATCCATCTTTGGTGTGGTGTTTGGCCGGTTAACTTGGTTTAACTGGGAAGGAGTGATCTGCCAGAAGATGGTCCCCGAGCCGGCGTAGTGCGGCTGGGAAGTTTTGAGTATTGGGGCAGACGCTAAATTACCAATTGGATCTGGAAAGGGCCTCCCAGGTTTCACTACTTGCTTAACAGATGTATGTTGATGGTTAACATGTTTTATGATGTCATTTTGTTAAATAAAGGGCCTAACGGCCAATTTCTCCAGTTGGTGTGTCGTCTCTTTTATTTAGAGTATCAGGGTAAGGTGACTGGCCATATCAGGTTTGCCCTAGTCATGTGAACGAGCCCTTAGATTCACCTTCTTCAACAATAAACCTTTGATGAATGCGGCGCCCCAGCCACCCATGTTCTATCAATAGACACCTAGCAGTGGCTCTAACCCTTCCCCACTCCATCCATAATGAGAAATGCGTTGTCCGGCGTTGGGTTTTCAATAGCATGAAATGCAGAACTCCTTTCTATCTCCGGTGTGGACAACAAAGAGACGTTTCTGCATTTCTCATAGAGAAGCGCAGTGAAAAGGAAGCTTATCTCCGATAACGTGTACTCATTCAGCAGGCGGGTATTTCAAGGCTTATAGGAACATTTTTTTTTTTATTATATGCAAACAATCTCCACTTGGCGTCTGAATAAACTGCAGCCTGGCAGAGAAGAGGTTTGCATAATCAGACTTCCTCTTTAGAGATGAAACTTGAACTACTTGTAGTAGTTATTTGTTTAAAGAGAAAGCAAGCTCTGTTAGATCCCTGGCAAGGGACATGGATGTTGCCTGGTATGGGTTTGGGGACGGGATGCATGAGCTTCAGTCTAGGGTCACAGAGATTCATGGGGCAGTATTCCTTTTGCTATCTTAACCAGTTCCCTACCGACGTATAGTAAAATGACGTCGGCAGGGACTGGCCGTCGATCCGGGAGGACGTCATATGACGTCCTCCGCTTCTCGCCGCTACTGCGGGCCCCCAGGGGCCCGCACAGCGGCGATCGCGGATCGCTCGTCTGCCGGGGGGTTGTGTCCCCCCCAGATCGGGGTAAAGAGCCAATAAAATTGGCTCTTTACCCCGTGACCGGCTGTGTCCAATCACAGCCGGTCACAAACGAGCCTCACGTGCACGCCGCTCGTGCGCGCCCCTGGGGCGCCCCTGGGGCTCCGATCCGTGTAAAGAGCCAATAGATTTGGCTCTTTACCACATGACCGGCTGTGTCAATCACAGCCGGTCATGTGATGTAAACAAACCGCGGTAACG
>BLSH010472907.1:470693-489332 GCA_018402905.1 Glandirana rugosa | reverse complement strand
GGTGTGATCAATTTTCAATGATTTGCACCATAGCTTGTAGACTCTATAACTTTCACACAGACCAAATAATATACACAAATTTGGGTTATTTTTACCAAAGATAGGTAGCAGTATAGGTTTTGGCCAAAATTTATGGACAAAAATTACTTATTTGCAAAATTTTATCACAGAAACTAAAAAAAATTGTTTTTTTTTCAAAATTTTCGCACTTTTTTCAATTATATCGCAAAAAATAAAAAACCCAGAGCTTCTTAAATACCACCAAAAGAAAGCTCTATTTGTGTGAAAAAAATGACACAAATTTTGTTTGGGTGCAGTGCAGCCTGAGAGAGTAATTGAGATTCAAAGTGTGAGAGCGCTGAAAGCTGAAAATTGGTCTGGGCAGGAAGGGGGTATAAACGTCCTGTATTCAAGTGGTTAAAGCTGACACCCAACCTTCCCTTCAGTTTTGCTCAGTTGTACCGGCTCCTCTTCTGTACTAAGTTTGCCTACTCTGGTTTCACTGCACACTGTGAGCTTCTCACAATGTGCTTTAGAAGCTGCAGCAAGCTAGATTGAGCCCAGCTCATTTCCTGTGTGGAAGACATCCACCATCATCTAACCCTTTCCTCTCCAGCTTGACTCTCTCTAGCCCATCCCTTTCATTCAATTAATTTCAGTTCTTTCAATCATGGAGGCTCAGCATCATATGTGTTATATATATTTATATATGTTACCTAAGGTGGTCTGCATGCAAATGTAGTAGAAGATCTACTTACCTGACTCTCTGTGCTGCTAGACCGGTCCCCACAGCATTTTCTCCCCCCATGCTGCAGCAATCTGAAGTTCTGACATCATCAGATCAGGGGTCTCCAAACTTTCTAAACCAAGGACCAGTTTACTGTCCTTCCTTTTACCAGTTTACTGTCCTTCCGACTTCTCCCCCATGGCCCGGGGGGCAGGGTGGCAATTGCCCCCCAGGTCACCCTAACTTACATTCAAAATTGCCAACGGCCGCTGCCCGGTCACACCTTTTCTTCTTGTGGAGGAAGGAAGTAGGAGCCAGGGGCGCAGCCACCAACTAACTGTAGGCAGAGGGGGGGCGCGGTCCTACCATGGATCCCACTGGGCCCATTGGGCTGCCTCGGGGGGTGCTGCCGGATTACACAGAGTGAGGATCTCCCGCTTACTAAGTCCTAACTCCTGGACCAGCTTCTATAATAGAAAGCACACTGGTGATGTCTATCATAGGAGCCGGTCCAGGAGGCGGGACTTCATATGACGCCAGGTAAGCGGGAGATCCCCGCTCTCCTTTCTCTGCATTGCAGGCTACATTGGATGGGCACTGGTGAGGCTGAATTGATGGGCACTGATCAGGCTGTGCCGATGGGCACTGATGTCTATCATAGGAGCCGGTCCAGGAGGCGGGACTTCATATGACAGCGGCCGCGCCAGGTAAGCGGGAGATCCCCGCTCTCCTTTCTCTGCATTGCAGGCTACATTGGATGGGCACTGGTGAGGCTGAATTGATGGGCACTGATCAGGCTGTGCCGATGGGCACTCAGGCTGCATTGACGGGCACTGATCGGGCTGCATTGATGGGCACCGATCAGGCTGCACTGATTGGCACTGATCAGGCTGTGCTGTTGGGCACTGATGAGCACTGATCAGGTTGCATTTGATGGGCACTGGTGCGGCTGCATTGATGGGCAATGATCAGGCTGCATTGATGGACAAGGGTGAGGCTGCATTGATGGGCATTGGTGAGGCTGCATTGGTGGGTGGTGAGGCTGCATTAATGCATTGTTTTTGTTAAACCTCCTTTGTTGCTATTAACATCAAATTATGTTACCACATTTTATCATATGTATCTTGCTTCATAACATCAATATCCGTCAGTCGTTCAATGGGCCGCTTGACTGGACTTGCCCCCCAGGCCTAAGGCTGCCAGCCCTCCCCTGATGGCTCTTCCCTCTCGCCAAGTTCCCCCATAGCTCTCCATGGACACACAGTGCATGGTTTGGCCCTGCCCCCTGCTCCCTCCTCACTGGCTGTGATTCACAGCAGTGGGAGCCAATGGCTCCCACTGCTGTCTATGAGCGAATAAAACGGGAGAGAGCAGAAAGAGCCTCGGCGCTTGTGCACAGCGCTGGATTGATATCGGCTCAGGTATGTATAAGGGGGGGTCTGGGGGGAGCTGCATGCACAAAGTTTTTTTACATTAATGCATAGAATGCATTAGCATACCTCCCAATTTTTTTAAAAAGGATCGAGGGACACCTATTAGCAAGACACACCCCCTGCTACGCCGCCTTAAAGGAGAATTATACAAAAAAAAATTAGTTAACCCCACAAGTGCTTTTTTTTTACCACTACTATTCCTATTGGCTTTTGAAATTTACAAATGCAGCAATTTAGAAATCAAAGGTTTAGCACTGGGAAACACTTTTTGAAAGATAAGTAGTGTATTTTATATACAACTATATAGATCAGACCAAAATGAGGGACAAATGAGGAGGAAAGAGAGACAGAGGGACTTTGTGCCAAATCAGGGACAGTTGGGAGCTATGCATTAGGGTAAAAATCCTTCTGCCTTTGGAACCTTTAAATATATTCATCAATAGCCGCAAAGGATATCAATCCACTTTGTATGCCCGAAGATGCTTTTACAAACCCAGGTATATCTTGTAAAAGAAGCAGTGACATCATCATTGTGCTGTACATAGCCTGCCCAGGGAGAAAAGCTGTGGGAGGGACCCAGCAGGCTCCACCCACTACAGGCTGCCTGCAGTAACTCACAGGAGGGGGCAGAGACAAGACCGGTCCCCTGCACAAGGAGAGAGAGCAGAGCTGTGGGAGGGGCCTTGCAGCTCCACCCACTACAGGCTGCCTGCAGCAAACTACAGGAGGGGAGGAGACAAGACCAGACACCCTGCACAAGGAGAGAGAGAGCAGAGCTGTGGGAGAGACTCAGCAGGCTCCACCCACTACAGGCTGCCTGTAGAAAATGACAGGAAGGGGCGGAGACAAGACCAGTCACCCTGCACAAAGAGAAAGAGCAGCAGTGACTGGTGGGAGGGCCCAGCAGACCCCACCCACTACAGGCTGCCTGCAGAAAACTATAGGAGGGGGCGGAGACAAGATCGGTCACCCTGCACAAGGAGAGAGAGCAGAGCTGTGAGAGGGGCTCAGCAGGCTCCACCCACTACAGGCTGCCTACAGGAACTCACAGGAGGGGAGGAGACAAGACCAGTCACCCTGCACAAGGAGAGAGAGCAGCAGTGAGCGGTCTTTCTTACAGGAAGTCTCACATTGGATTACTGCACAGATCTGGAAGAAATACACAAAGCTCACCGAGATTCAAGGAAGAATACACATGATGGATGTATGTAGACAATATTTGCTTGTCCCAGAGTTCAGCTTTAATATAACAGAAGAGCCCATACAGGAAGCACTATGATGCAGGGCAGTGAAAGAGTTACTTAAAAAGTACTTCAAGCGAAAGTCGTTTGGAAATGGTAATCACTTTTCAACAGATAGTTTCACGTTTGCTTTCAAACGGATCTTTGTGGCTTAGGCGCTGAGTGTCGCTTCTTAAGGCCGGCTCTCGGCGACGGGCTGAGCTATACATTTGTCATTCAGGAAATATGATACGGTGTGTTAGGTGTTCCCGATCCTCCATTCAATAGGTTCAACAAACTAGAACTAGTCAAACAGGACGTGCGGCTGCACTGCCGACATAATGAGGAGCGCAGCAACGAAAAATTCGCCTGCTTAATCTCCGTCATGTGGACTTTGGCAGATGACCTCAAAAATGTGTCTTGTTCTTTACTTTCAAGGCTTGTACCTGGAAAAAGAAACAAAGGCTGTTTGAAAACACGCTCTCGGAATTCTTTTTAAACTTCTTAGGCAGTCAACAGAAAAGGATTTGTGCAGAACAGATTAGGAGAGGCAGCGCGACCTTCTGCTCCGGCTGACGCCAAGTGGGCAAGGGGATCACTTTTGTCTCCGCGGGTTGGCCGGGGTGGGGGGGGGGGAGCCGCCAAGTTCAATGTAGCCACTAAAAGTGAATGATTATCTTGCTGGAGCCGGAAAAGTGATTCGATCGGTGGGGGGAGAGCAGAAGAGGAAAACCCACCCACCCCGCATGGGGCAGCGAGCTTGAGCTGTGGACACGGGTGGTATGTACGGGGCATCCCCGGGCCAAAGCAGCCATGCTGACGGTTAAAGAATTTCCCAGCCGACGCCACTCATGGATATGGTGAGTATTTGAATGTATTTTATCTATATTATACAGTATGTGTTTTATAACATATGGAACAGAATGAAACGCTACAAACTGTATATATATATGTGTGTGCGCTGTATAAACATATCTATCTATCTATCTATCTATCTATCTATCTATCTATCTATTTATCTATCTATCTATCTACCTATCTATCTATTATCTATCTATCTATCTACCTATCTATCTATTATCTATCTATCTATCTACCTATCTATCTATTATCTATCTATCTATCTATCTACCTATCTATCTATTATCTATCTATCTATCTACCTTATCTATCTATTATCTATCTATCTACCTATCTATCTATCTATCTATCTATCTATCTATCTATCTATCTATCTATCTATCTATCTATCTATCTTATCTATCTATCTTATCTATCTATATATCTATCTATCTATCTATCTATCTACCTATCTATCTATCTATCTATCTATCATATACGTAATATAAGATCATATATATATGTAATTTTTCTTTATTTCCCTCCATCCTTCCATATAAGAAATATACATTTCCCAGGCCTTTATACATTGTATACTGTACTACTATGTCAGTCTTCAAAGAGGATATTTAGGCATTTATTGGCTATCATTTCTGCAGCCAGCGCACCTTCCACCTAGAGCTACTCAGAAATCCACCCAGACATAGAGAATACGGGTAGAGAGAGACATTAGGATGGACGGTTGGATATTAGAGATCATGTGGATGGATTTGATATCATGGATAGATCTGAGAGAGAACAATCTATGGAGATAGACAGATAGATAGATAGATAGATAGATAGATAGATAGATAGATAGACAGACAGACAGACAGACAGACAGACAGACAGACAGACAGACAGACAGACAGACAGACAGACAGACAGATAGATAGATAGATAGATAGATGGACAGACAGGTAGATAGATAGATAGATAGATAGATAGATAGATAGATAGATAGATAGATAGATAGATAGATAGATAGATAGATAGATAGATAGATAGATGGACAGACAGGTAGATAGATAGATGGACAGACAGGTAGATAGATAGATAGATAGATAGATAGATAGATAGATAGATAGATAGATAGATAGATAGATGGACAGACAGGTAGATAGATAGATAGATAGATAGATAGATAGATAGATAGATAGATAGATAGATAGATAGATAGATAGATAGATAGATGGACAGACAGGTAGATAGATAGATAGATAGATAGATGGACAGACAGGTAGATAGATAGATAGATAGATAGATAGATAGATAGATGGACAGACAGGTAGATAGATAGATCTGTGTAAAATGCTGCGCAAACTGTTGCCACTCTATAAATCCTGTATAAGGCTGGCCATACATTATACAATTTTCGTATTAAATGTCCTTTAGATTTACCTTCAACTATTTAGTGCAAGGGCCTGCCTGATTGCATGCACATTGAAAGTGTATAATAGCCTAATAATAATAAAGATAGATAGATAGATAGATAGATAGATAGATAGATAGATAGATAGATAGATAGATAGATAGATAGATAGATAGATAAGATAGATAGATAGATAGATAGATAGATAGATAGATAGATAGATAGATAGATAGATAGATAGATAGATAAGGTAGATAGATAGATAGATAGATAGATAGATAGATAGATAGATAGATAGATAGATAGATGGATACATAGAGCTATGTAAAATGTTGCACAGACTGTTGCCGCTATGTAAATCATGTATACGGCTGGCCATACATTATACAATTTTCTTCTATAGATTGCCTTCAGATTTACCAAAACCATATAATATGAGGTCAAAGCTAAACACTCTCTATTTGTGATTGTAAGCTCTAATGAGCTCCTCCTGTATTGATTTGCATTGTACTGTGCAAACTGTTGGCGCTCTATAAATCCTGTATAATAATTTGTGTGTTGTGTGAAATCAGGCAGGCCTTGTACTACACAGTTGAAGGTAAATTTGGAGGAAACAGAACAAGAAAATTGTATAATGTATGGGAATGAAAGAAAGACAGAGAGAGAGAAAGTAAAAAATGTCAAAACATCAAACTCTTTGAAGAATCTTATGTCCATCCCCTCAGTATTCACACTGAGGAGATCCATTACTGAGGAGATGGACATAAGATTTGACGTTTTGAGAATCAGACGAAATCCTATGTAGATACAATCAGAAATTGATGAGATCCAAACCCTCATTGGGTGTGAACTTGTGGTCTCCCCGGACCCCCTGCCTCCTCATTTTGGGGATTTGTCCCTGCATGCATTTCCCTTCAATTAGGTAACATTGTGGCTCTCTTCCCCCTGTGTTCAGTCAATGATAAAACACCCCACTAACAAACTCCTGATGAAGTGGATCTTTAGCCAGGAAACGCGTTGAAATGAAACTGTAGATATCATTGAATTTTACATTGAACAGAAACATGTATCACCCAGAAAGGTTCAACATCCAACCCAATGCTGGGAAAGGTCTCTGTATGGTTGACAGTTGTTTTTAAAAAAATGTTTGTTGTCTTTTATTAAATTTTGTAATAAACTCTTTATTATTGAGATTGTGGTACTGACTATAAATTCCCACCATAGATAGGGGTCCATACCCCAGGTAGAGGTTCTGGAATTATATAATTGGGATGTGGCGGTCCTTAGGCCTCTTTTTCTTGTCAGCCATACAAATCCCGTATTAAGCTGACCATACATTATACAATTTTCTTATTCAATTTCCTTTAGATTTGCCTTCAACTGTGTAGTGCAAGGGCCTGCCTGATTTTGCTAAATGTAAAGGAAAACTATAGAAGAACATTGTATAATGTATGGGGAGCCTAATAATACAAATGATAGATAGATAGATAGATAGATAGATAGATAGATAGATAGATAGATAGATAGATAGATAGATAAGATAGATAGATAGATAGATAGATAGATAGATAGATAGATAGATAGATAGATAGATAGATAGATAGATAGATAGAAAGGATTGATAGATAGATAGATAGATATAGAGAGATAGATAGATAAGATAGATAGATAGATAGATAGATAGATAGATAGATAGATAGATAGATAGATAGATAGATAGATAGATAGATAGATAGATAGATAGATAGATAGAGATAGATAGAAAGATGATAGATAGACATATGATGTATAGATATTGGTATTATGGGATATCACACATATGATGTATAGATATTGGTATTATGGGATATCACACATATGATGTATAGATATTGGTATTATGGGATATCACACATATGATGTATAGATATCGGTATTATGGGATATCACACATATGATGTATAGATATCGGTATTATGGGATATCACACATATGGATGTATAGATATTGGTATTATGGGATATCACACATATGATGTATAGATATCGGTATTATGGGATATCACACATATGATGTATAGATATTGGTATTATGGGATATCACACTTATGGATGTATAGATATTGGTATTATGGGATATCACACATATGGATGTATAGATATTGGTATTATGGGATATCACACATATGATGTATAGATATTGGTATTATGGGATATCACACATATGATGTATAGATATTGGTATTATGGGATATCACACATATGGATGTATAGATATTGGTATTATGGGATATCACACATATGATGTATAGATATTGGTATTATGGGATATCACACATATGATCTATAGATATTGGTATTATGGGATATCACACATATGATCTATAGATATTGGTATGGGATATCACACATATGATGTATAGATATTGGTATTATGGGATATCACACATATGATGTATAGATATTGGTATTATGGGATATCACACATATGATGTATAGATATTGGTATTATGGGATATCACACATATGGAAACAGATGACTACATAAACCCGCCATGCCTCGTCTCCCTTCACTCGCTGTACTTTTCCTGTCATTGTGATTTATGGATTTGGGCAGTTTTGCTGGTTTGTCTGCCAAGCAGCTGCCAGTGTACAGTCACTTGTCAGCTCGGTGTGTTAAGAAGGGCGTTGTGTTCCTGATTGTCTCCAGTGCCAAAGATTGTAAGCTCTTCTGCACCACGACACCAGGCCATTGTCCCTTCCGTTTTCATTACATACCTTATTTTGATGTCATCACCGGGTCTCTGTGCTTGTCTATTCAGGTTTAAATGAGTTTTCCGCTTTACTTGTTCATTTATCCCATTACACCTTGTGCTTGGTAACGAATAAACTATACAACTTATTCAGGTTTTCATGCTATCATTCACTACAATGAATTATGATCTTTCAGTACTTCTGTGCTCAGTGTAAAGGGATACCAAATTCTTAACTCAGAAAAGTCCCTTCTATTGCTCCCAGCCTCCTCCAAATGGCCAAATTCCTTTTTGTTGCTGCTGTGATCTGATTTCCTGTTAGAGGGAGGCTATGTTCCTTCTCCATGGTCCCACTGGATTTAGGACCATAGCCACCCTCTCTCGCTCGTTTCCAAGATGGACTATGGGATGTGTAGTGTGCATAGAGCAGTGCACATGACTGCAACTAATGTGCAGAACAGAAGTAAGGGGGAAAAGGAGAGGTTCGGGAGCTCAAAGAGGACATTGCAAGGAGGCAGAAAAACACAGTAAGAGTCTTGCCACAGTTTCTCAATTGGATTTAGGTCTGGACTTTGACTGGGCCATTCTAACACATGAATATGCTTTGATCTAAACCATTCCATTGTAGCTATGGCTGTATGTTTAGGGTCGTTGTCCTGCTGGAAGGTGAACCTCCGCCCCGGTCTCAAGTCTTTTGCAGACTCTAACAGGTTTTCTTCTAAGATTGCCCTGTATTTGGCTCCATCCATCTTCCCATCAACTCTGACCAGCTTCCCTGTCCCTGCTGAAGAAAAACATCCCAGCAACATGATTCTGCCACCGCCATGTTTCACAGTAGGGATGGTGTGTTCAGGGTGATGTGCAGTGTTTGTTTTCTGCCACACATAGCGTTTTGCTTTTAGGCCAAAAAGTTCCATTTTGGTCTCTTCTGACCAGAGCACCTTCTTCCACATGTTTGCTGTGTCCCCCACATGGCTTCTCGCAAACTGCAAACTGGACTTCTTATGGCTTTTCTTTCACCAATGGCTTACTTCTTGCCACTCTTCCATAAAGGGCAGATTTGTGGAGGGCGCGACTAATAGTTGTCCTGTGGACAGATTCTCCCCCCTGATCTGCGGATCTCTGCAGCTCCTCCAGAGTTACCATGGGCCTCTTGGCTGCTTCTCTGATGAATGCTCTCCTTGCCCGGCCGGTCAGCTTAGGTGGACGGCCATGTCTTGGTAGGTTTGCCGTTGTGCCATACTCTTTCCATTTTCAGATGATGGACTGAACAGAGCTCCGTTAGATGTTCAAGGCTTAGGATATTTTTTTATAACCTAACCCTGCGTTATACTTCTCCACAACTTTATTCCTGACCTGTCTGGTGTGCTCCTTGGTCTTTATGATTCTGTTTGTTCACTGAGGTTCTCTAACAAACCCCTGAGTGCTTCACAGAACAGCTGTATTTATACTGAGATTAAATTACACACAGGTGGGCTCTATTTACTTATTAGGTGACTTCTGAAGGCAATTGGTTCCACTAGATATTAGTTAGGGGTATCAGAGTAAAGGGGGCTGAATACAAATGCCCCCCACACTTTACACATATTTATCTGTAAAAAATATTGAAAACCATTTATCATTTTCCTTCCACTTCACAATTATGGGCCACTTTGTGTCGGTCTATCACATAAAATCCCAATAAAATACATTTACGTTTTTGGTTGTTACATGACAAAATTTGGGAAATTTCAAGGGGTATGAATACTTTTTCAAGGCATTGTATATTCCATAGTTTGTAGACACAAAAACTTTTGTGCAAACCAATTAATATACGTTTATTGGGATTTTTTTTTACTAAAAACATGTAGCAGAATAAATATTGGCCTAAATTGATGAAAAAAATTGATCTTTTATTGGATGTGTTTTATAGCAGAAAGTAAAAAACATTGTTTTTTCTTATCTAAATTGTTGGTCTTTTTTTGGTTTATATCACAAAAATAAAAAGCGCAGAGGGGATCAAATACCACCAAAAGAAAGCTCTATTTGTGGGGAAAAAAGGACAGCAATTTTATTTGGCTACAACGTCGCACGGCCGCGCAATTGTCAGTTAAAGTAACGCAGTGCAAAAAATGGCCTGGTCCTGAAGGGGGGATTTATTTTTAGAACTGGGATTCCCCTTTAAAGTGTCCATTTCAGAAAGGGTTCCTCCTTTTGGTTGCCTTTCTGCCTCTTATCAGCCCCGTCCAGTTTGCTGCACTCTCCCGTCCTGACGTCATTGCACTCCAAGTGACATCAATGCTGCGGCTGAATGTTCCCAGCCAAGCTCTGCGGCCTTAGCCAGGGAAATACAGATTAGCCCGCTCGGTCCAAATGTTGCGTCCTGATAAAATGGAAGAATTGTGGTGGAGGGGCAGGCTGATTCTGGTGTGTCTGGTTAATGTAAAGCAAAGAGCCACGTGCGGGATCCTCTACTAACCAATCAGATCTCAGCTCTGGCAATGCGGCCACTTTGGTTATTATAGTTTGTACACCATTGTTGCTTTAGGTCTGTCGGCCTTATGAATCCCTGTGATGAAGATTTTTCCTTTTTGTGTATTTCACACTTTATACATCCAGCGGCAGTGATTATCTCACATGGCTGCATGCGCCCTCGACAACTCCTTTGGTTAGCCAGCAAGAAGAGCTTAACCACTTCAGCCCCGGAAGGATTTCCCACTTTCTGCACTTTTTGCGATTCGGCACTGCGTCGCTTTAACTGACAATTGCGCGGTCGTGCGACGTTGTAACCAAACTAAATTAACGTCCTTTTTTCCCCACAAATAGAGCTTTCTTTTGGTGGTATTTGATCCCCTCTGCGTCATTTCTGATCGCCGCTATAAACAAAAAAAAGAGCGACAATTTTGCAAAAAAACCCCAATATTTCTTACTTTTTGCTAAAATTCAAATCCAAAAAAAACTAAAACTTTTTTTCATCGGTTTTGGCCGATTTATATTCTTCCTCATATTTTTGGTAAAAAAAACCTGCAATCGGCATTTATTGTTTGATTTGCGCAAAAGTTGCCATGTTTACGGATGATGAGAATTCATTTATGGGGTTTTTATTTTTTTTACTAGTAATGGCGGCGATCTGCGATTTTTAGCGATATTGCGGTGGACATGTCGGAACATTTTGACACTTTTTAGGGACCATTGGCATTTATACAGCGATCAGTGCTATAAAAATGCACTTTAACAAAAAAAAAAAAAAAAAACAAACTCTGGTCACAAGAGAGTTAAAATGACAATAACATGTTAATACATATATGAGATTTTAGTGACTGGCATTAAGGGCATTGCTGTGTAGACGTGCGCATGACAAAAAAAAATGTTTTGTTTTGATTCGTTAATCTAGTTATTTCGTTTCGTTAGAATTCGGTTGGTTCATTCAATTCGTATTCGGGATACGTATTAGAAATTTTTCGAATTTTCTTCGAATTTACATTTTTTCCCCGATTTAAACATTTGAATCAATAAATTCCGAATCGATCACATCAAATCTTAAGATTTTTTTTTTTATTCCAATGTGGCAAAATGAACAAACAAAAGAAAAATCTTCATCAAATGATTACAATGACTCTAAAGCCTCGTACACACGGGACAACGATCATATACAACAGGTCATGCTAACGACCGTTGTATGCGATATTGATCGTTCGTAAGCGCGATTAGAACAGTCGAACATACGACGGTCTTACAAGGGGAGCTGTATGAGCAAACTAGAAAACTTGGTCGTACCAACAAGCGGTCATACGACCGATGTATCGTGTGTACAGAGCAGTTGGTACAACAAGTTGTATTGTGCAAAACACGCATGCTCAGAAGTCAGGAACGGCCGGATGCTAATTACATGCACCTGAACGTTCTTTCTGTGGTCGTACGATCGTGTAGTGCAGTCAGTATGCAAGTTACATTATCCAACATACGATTTGCGAGGATCGAACGTACGATCGTCGTCCCGTGTGTACGAGGCTTAAATCACCCTTGGCTTCACTAAAACAGCATTATTTACAAATGGCACTTTAATAACACACACAGCCTTTGATTTCCGCAATATGTGTACAGTTAGAATTCGACTGGAGTTAGATGTAAAATTTGACTTGAATTTCATTCGAATTTCCAAAATTCGGACGAATTTCATTATTCGGAGCAATCAGTAAAATTAATTTATATTGTAATTCGGGTATTCGGATTTATCCGAATCTCCGAATAATGAATATTTCTTCTGAATATTAATTCGGAATGAAACGAAGCGCACATGTCTATTGCTGGGCAGATCGCATGCGATGTCTGTGCGATGCAAATTCAGACATACAAACTGTATGGCTGAATTTGCTTCGCATTCGGCCAAAGTCACGCAGAATCCTTTTTTTTTTTGTCCGCACCAGAATCAGATCGCATTGGTGTTCACACCCATACACCCATACGATCCGATTCTGCAAATTGTGCTGCATTTTGCAAACTGATTGCGGGATGTCATTAACTTAACATACACCCCGCAATCAGTTCGCATGAACAGGTTTGCGATTTAGATGCGGTGCAAATTTGCTCCACATCTAGTGTGAACCGGACCCAAATCTGCTTTAAATTTGGATTTTATTTCACTAGGAAAACCTCCAGAGAACGTTCCATGCCACGTGTGCCCAATGTGATGAGACGATTCTTTTCTATGGCGGCCGTCTCCCTTTTGGATTCGCCAACTGCTGCAAAATCTCAGTTTTTCACGCGGCATCGCACCAATGTTGGAGGGTGGCGTTGTACACTGTAGATAAATATTTGTTGGGTGCCACGGTTATTATACTGAAATCTTCTTACACAAGTCCCATTGTTTCTTCACTTCTCCTTTCCAGCTATAAAAGAGGCAGCAGCACGTTTCCTCAGTCAGTAACTGTAACTGGCAGAGGAAGTGATGCTGTAGTAGTGATGATGATAAGTGGCCCTGGAGGAGAAGGCACACATTTGTCATGTGACTATAAAATCCACATTATGTATATAAACGCCAACATTTCATTTCTATTTGCTGCCTTTTGGTCTATTAACCCTTTCACTGCCAGCAATGTATGGCATATGGCATAGCCAACTGTGGGATGTTAATCCCTCCCTCATACGTGTTTCCTGGGACCAGCATGGCGGATGCCAACAGGTAGAGGGGAGAGAGACCAACGAATATTCATTCGTTCATCTCCCCAACCTGGTAGGAATCTAAAAGCGATGTGTATTATATCACTGCTGGGTTCAGCTGTCGTTTTCTCTAGCTGCTGTGGCCAGGGAAGAAGATAAACTGGGCCCAGGGCCGGCATGGCGGGTGCTGATGGGTAGAGGTGAGGGAGACCAGCGAATGTCCATTCACTGATCTCCTCTGCCTAGTAAGTGTAAGAAGAACAACAGAGTTGCTTTGTACTGTGAACTACAGTGGATCCTTGGATTACGAGCATAATCCGCTCCAGGAGAATGCTTGTAATCCAAAGCACTTGTATATCAAAGCAAGTTTCCCCTTAGGAAACAATGGAAACTCAGTTAATTTGTTCCACAGTCACTGCTTGTCAATGCAGTACTGTATAAGGCCACAGTTCCAGGGGAGCAATACCGCATGTGGCCAGGTTTGTGGGGGGGCACTGGTGAGCCTCTAAGACGTCGGGATCGCACGGCAATGTTCGGAAAGTGTTTACACTTTCGGAATTCCGAGAATTTTGAGAATTTCCGGCCGCCTCCGAGGCACACCAGCACCCCCGCAAACCTGGCCACATGCAGTATTGCATGCAAAAAGGTTAAATTTTACTCGTTATGCAAGACACCACCCGCAAACTGAGTCAGAATAAAAAAAAATAAAAAAATGCTCGTATTGCAAAACGCTCGTTAACCACGTTACTCGCAAGCCGAGGTTCCACTGAATAAATATATATATATATATATATATATATATATATATATGTGCATTATACCTGTCTATACCAGCAGGTGGTGCTGCAGAGTTATAGTGTGTGTTTTATGTTAAAGTAATCAGAGGAAGTGCCTTCTTTATGTAAGTGTGCTTGTATCCTCCTGTTTCGGATATATTCCTCCATTAAAGTAAAGTATTCTCTGCATACAACAAGCTTCCAAGTGCATGATTCAACGACCTGCTAATAGGTCATGGGCCCAGCACGCTTCCGCTGCGCATGATTCAATAACCTGCTAATAGTAAGAACCTGGAAGCAACATGTATTATGTCACTTCTGGGTTCACCTGTCACTTTTCCTGACTTTCCTAGCCGGGGAAGAAGCTAATGCAGCATGATCTGTGCTCCATAAGCTTCAATGGAGGGCGGGTGAAATGTCAGGAGTTATTTCGAAATTTTGGCCGCTGAAAATTATCGGCGGAAAATAGGGTTTTTAGCATTGTGCCGAAAGAGAAAAGAAAATGCCGATAATGGCTGCCGATTTTACAGCGATTTTACCTTGCCTATGGTGTGTTTTTCATAGGTCATTTGACTCACAAAATGCATCAAAATTGCAACACGGGTGCATTTTTGATGCGCTCTTGTTGCGTTTTCAATGGGGAGCTACGTTTTTAGTGCGGTTTGCCAAATAGACACCAAAATGCAGCAAGCAGGATTTTTAACACTACTTCAAAAGATGCCAATAATGTCTGAAAATAAATTCATTTTCATTTAAATTCATATTAATTAAAACATTGAATATAATATAACTATTTATAAAAATATATATATATATTTTTTTAAAAATGTCAATTTCAGTTTCGGCCAAATGCATCCTGAATTTTTTGTTTCAGCACCAAAATTTTCATTTCTGTGCAGCACTATCAGGAGTCTTAAAGATCTGTGATGTCTCATTTAGGAGTACCTGTCACAAAAAATAGTATCTCATAGGAGACTTTTTATTTATCTATTCATACGTATATCCCTAGGGATATTTATATACTACTTATATATTGTTTTTATATTTGTATTTTTTCTATACTACTTATATTTTTAAAATTCCTATTCATAATGCTTAAAAAAAATCCTGATCACTTCCCCAGAGCAGTGCAATGTTACTATGGTAACATTATATTGTTCTGGTCACAGTGTGTTAAAAAAAATATCGTAAATTTAAAGAAAAAAAATGTAATTAAAAAAAAAAAAGAAAAATTGTAACATTTCCTTTTTATGTACTGTCACGCGTCCCTGATCACCGTCACACCAGTTATATGATGACGCTGTACTGCAGTGGCGACAGTATTTTAAAAAAAATCGGAATATTTTTTTTTGGATTTCTTGATTTTCCAAAAAATTAATGAAGGCACAAAGAGAAGCACAACATGTTCCTAATAGTGTGAAACTCAGTATGAAAGCTTAATTTCTACAGTTAAAAACACATTAATATGCTGTATAAAAAATATTAGAAAGAAACTGCAACTCCCACAATTCCAAATTCCACGGTGACTTTACCACCTCTGGCTCTAGTCAGCGCGTTTCGTCAGATATGATGTCATCAGGGGCAAGGAGGCCGCACAAAGCCGCCTGCCTTATAGAACATTAGCATAAAGTTATGCCAGATAGCGGCTTTGCTATATGCATGCTTTTTGGTGTTTTTTTTTGTATCTTCAAACCTCTAGCACAATTTTCCACCTGTTATGGAGAAGAATGGGAGGTGCTAAGGATATAAAGTGCAGCGCTCAAAAAGTAAATAGATTATAAATTTCCACTTATTATGTTAGAAATAATACGTATAAACAGTGTCCAAACTGGTAAAAATCAAGAGTGGTATAAAAACTATAGCACACAAATTAAAGTGTCCAGTGCATATGGACCATATACAGTGCTATACATAAAAGAAGTGTCCATTGTCCATACACAAGCAATAGAATGTCTAGGTTAAGAGTCCTCTATGTGGACATAGAGTAACACGAGGGCAGGGGTAGGCAACCTGCGGCCCTCCAGCTGTTGTAGAACTACATTTCCCATGAGGCTTTGCAAGGCTGATGGGTACAAGTACTCCCAAAGGCATGATGGGATTTGTAGTTTTGCAACAGCTGGGGGGCCGCAGGTTACCTACCCCTGCACTAGGGCATACTTCAATTGATAATTAAATAAACACAGTTCAATGCCAGATGGCATTTAAGGTGACTGGTGGCTGATTAAATTCCAAAGTGTTTAGTGCCAATATTCTAGGTTCAGTGACAAATCCACCACCGTGATTACATATGTGCCTACCAGAAGCTGGTAAGCCAGCAACAGAGAATTGAAGGTATGGTATCCTCTAGATCACAGGTGTCAAACTGGCAGCCCTCCAGCTGTTGCGGAACTACAAGTCCCACGAGGCATTGCAAGACTGACAGTTACAAGCATGACTCCCACAGGCAGAGGTATGATGGGACTTGTAGTTCCGCAACAACTGGAGGGCCGCCAGTTTGACACCCCTGCTCTAGATGATGGATGGTGTGATCATTCCCAGGACTCCATTAATCCCCTCTGTTCACAGTGCAGATAGTGACCATACGGGCATCCATCGTTCACAGCACGGGGGTTGCTCACCATACCATGAAAATGATAGGGAAACGCAACATAGTGTAAAACCGTTGTCAGATTTATTAAAAGACTGGTATAAAAACACTTACATCCGGATACAAAGGAATGAGCTCATCAATACAGAAATTGTTGTAGTGACCTTGGGGGAACAGACCCAGCGCGTTTCGTCTCAAGACGGACGTCTTCTGGGGTGTGTTATGTAGTGTTAAGACAGTGGTATGTAGTGCACACTCTCAGCACAGAGACCGGGCTGTAGAAGACCCATTAACAATCATTAGCCGGCAAAAACAGCTTTCCAATCTTGTGACCACTGTGACAGCCAATCACAGTCGTCACATGATCGCCGATCCTTCCCATACCTCCGGGTGTTCAGCACTTTTTAATGGGGCAGGCAGGGAGGGGTTAAGTAATGTTAAAGTTAAGGCTGAATAAACAGACCCATAAGAGAAATGTAAAAATTGCTCCATAGCTCCATGGTTTGTTTCCAGTGGCAGAATTCCATCAGTCTACGTCATATGTCCACATGGACAAGTGTCTGCAGGCCCTGGATTTACGTCAAGGTGGGTTGCAGGGTTCCTGATATGCCATGTGCAAAGAGCAGGGATTCCTCCGTGTATTGTGTGTGTGTCTGGTGTGTATATTTTAGAAGCGTGACGTCTGTTTGGTGAAAGTCAGCAAACAAATGGTTGGCGTCATTTCAGCGGAGTTCCTCGCACAAACGTAGACAGTTGAGATCTCCTGGGAAAGGTCCATAGTGATGGGTTTTGTATAGATAGGAACTCCCATCAACATTGCTCAGGATAGAAATTGAGGGTCCCTTTTTAACCCTTTAATGTAGATGTAAGCACAATCACCAAAATCTCATGTAAGCTTTAAATGTGGTAATATTGTTCCAGGAGCTGTTTTCAATCTTGTTTAAATCTGCAGCTCTTATTGAAATAATTCCTCGGTGATCCTGCCCCATGGCCTTGTTCAGGCACTTCCTCTTACAGGATGACTACTCTTGCGTATTCACCATGTCTCATGGTCTTTTCATGGAGACTACAGGCCGTGTTTCTCAACCTTTTTCCAGTCGCTGCACCCTTTAAAAGTAAACAAAATTCCAAGGCACCCCAATCTACAATGTTAAAATGTAAATGTTGCATATCAATGGGTAAACCTGAGCCTGTGGCAATGGACACAACCACCTTCATGAAATGAACTTCATGTCAAAAGCCCTGCTGCACATCAGAGGTCCCCTTATCAAAATCATAGGTCTCCCCTTTATGTCAATGATCCCCCTTCACCTTAGAGGTCCCCCCTTCACATTAGAGGTCCCCTCCTTTCATGTCAGGGGTCTCCTATTTATGTCAGAGGCCCCCGTCATGTCAGAGGTCCTCCTATCACAACAGAGGTCCCTCCCTTTAACACCAGAGGCCCCCACTTCAACGTAAAGGTCCCCCCTTCACTCCTCTGGGGACTGTACTTTCCTCCCCTGGAGATTACACTTCCCCCCTGGAGATTCCACTTCCCCCTAGTAACTGTATTTCCCCTCTGGATACTAAAACTATTCCCCTGGAGACTACACGTCGTCCCGAAAACTGTACTTCAAGTAAAGTACTTCCACCAACACAGGTAACGGTGTCCGAGTCCAAATGGGTAACTATACGTTGTAAATGTAAAATTGTAACATCTAACCCCACGGAACCTTAAAACAAATGAAAATTTCCCACGTCGCTGACCTTTTTCCAACTCTTTGTGCCGGACATCA
>BLSH010472907.1:415289-430125 GCA_018402905.1 Glandirana rugosa | reverse complement strand
AGTAAGCAAGGGGTTAAAGTCAAAATTGTAATTTATTTATTTCAGGTACTTATATAGTGCAGTCACTTTACGCAGCGCTTTACATATATATTGTACATTCACATCAGTCTCTACCCCCAAGGAGCTTACAATCTAAGGTCCCTAACTCACATCCATAATGTACTAGAGCCAATTAACCTACCAGCATGTCTTTGGAGTGTGGGAGGAAACCGGAGTACCCGCAGGAAACCCACGCAGGCACAGGGAGAACATGCAAACTCCAGGCAGGTAGTGTCGTGGTTGGGATTCGAAACAGCGACCCTTTTGCTGCCAGGCGAAAGTGCTATCCTCTACACCACTTTTTCATTAAATTCTGGATCGATTTGGCCAGGGGTTAAACCCTTCATCGCGTTTTCTTCCCACTCCTCTCCCCCCCAGTGATCAGACTGTACATTGTAACTTTGTAACAAGTCACAAGAATTTGTGTCAGACATTTGCAAACACAGCCAAGCACTGCACAGGCACCAGGGTTGTCCCTGAGCCCACATCTCAATCTGCTCTAAGGAAGGTTTCAAAAATGTCTTTAGTAGACATGTGCAATTCGTTCCGTTCCAAATTCGTTTAATTTCGGAAATATCAGAATTTTCAGATTTTTGAAAATCCGAAATTTGGGAAATTTGAAAATTCGGAATTTCGAAACTCGGAAAGTCGAAAATTCGGAAATTCGAAAATCCGAAAATATGAATGAAAATCCGAAAATTCAAAAGAACAAAAATCTGAAAATAACCAAAATTCGAAAATCTGAAATAATAACTAATAATACTTCTAGATATTGGAATTTCCTTTCAAATTTGGCTGTTAGTGAACGTAATGAATACGAATTTATCTGAAGTTACGAATTATCTGAAATAATGAATGCCGTATCTATACGAATGGAACGCAACAAATTAATAATAATAAATAACAATAAAATTAATAGTAAAAAAGTTTTATTATTATTATTTATTATTAATTTGTTCCGCTACATTTTTTAGATGCGGCATTCATTATTTCGGATAATTTGTTCTTTTGAATTTTCGGATTCCGAATTTTTTAAATATTGAATTTTCGAATTCCAAATCTCCAAAATTTCGAATTTTCAAATTTTCGAATTTCTGAAATCCAAATTTTCGGGAAAAAAAACAAACAAATGAAATGAAAATGAACTCTAGTTTTCTACAGGCAGCCTGTAGTGGGTGGAGCCTGCCGGACCCCTCCCACAGCTCTGCTCCCTTCACAGGGAAGCACAGTGATGATGTCACTGGTATTTTTACAAATTAATATCTAAGTTTGCAAAGGCATTTGATGCTCACATAAGGTGGATCCATATGCTTTGCCATGACGAAGGAAAATATTTCAAAAAGTTTTTGTGTCCTGAGTTCAGCTTTAAAAAGTGAACTAAAGCGGGAGCAAATCTTACACGGTCGCAGCGACTTCCTGGTCGCCGTGTGCTCTGGGCTGACTACAGACTGAAAGGCCTCAGAGTTTTGGTGGCCTTGTCATCGAATGCGGATCGCCCGGCAGAGGAGTCTCCCCTGGGATTGAGTTGCAGCCATTGACGTGTAATAATTAGGTGTTTTCTGCGCGGCTGACCTGTTTACAGATAAATTATTCATCCGATTCGGCTTTTCTTATTCATGAAAGTAATGGATCACTTGACCTTTGGAGGAATGGATACCGAACACAAAAATCTGATATTGTATTTCTTCATTGGCTGGGCTGGCCATGATTTTGGAAGATTATTAACCAGTTCAGCTCTAACCCTGTACACCCCTGGGGATGACATGTATTTCATGAGCTTGAATTAATCGAGCACAGAGTGATTTATTAAGTCGCCATTCACCCGCATAGCTCAATGCAAAGGAAAGCAGCCCACAGCCAAAGTGTCCCCCGCCATCATGCAGCAGAGCCAGACCTCTGTGCTGTGGGTGTGTAAGCTCCTGTCCTACCTGCCCCTAGAGAGTCAGAGCTACAGACCTCCAATCAACAAAACTCATACCTCCTGTGAGTTAGTACAAAGTTCCCACCCCCTAAGAGTCAGAGCTAGAGTCATCCAATCAGTAAAGTTCCCACCCCCGAAGAGTCAGAGCTAGAGTCGTCCAATAAGTAAAGCTCACACCCCCTGGGAGTCAGAGCTAGTCTTCCAATCAGTAAAGCTCACACCCCCTGGGAGTCAGAGCTAGAGTCATCCAATAAGTAAAGCTCACACCCCAAAAGAGTCAGAGCTAGAGTCTTCCAATCAATAGAGCTCACATCCCCAAAGAGTCAGAGCTAGAGTCTTCCAATCAGTAAAGCTCACACCCCCAAAGAGTCAGAGCTAGAGTCTTCCAATCAATAGAGCTCACATCCCCAAAGAGTCAGAGCTAGAGTCTTCCAATAAGTAAAGCTCACACCCCCTGGGAGTCAGAGCTAGAGTCTTCCAATCAGTAAAGCTCACACCCCCTGGGAGTCAGAGCTAGAGTCTTCCAATCAGTAAACCTCACACCCCCGAAGAGTCAGAGCTAGAGTCTTCCAATCAATAGAGCTTACATCCCCAAAGAGTCCGAGCTAGAGTCTTCCAATCAGTAAAGCTCACACCCCCGAAGAGTCAGAGCTAGAGTCTTCCAATCAGTAAAGCTCACATCCCCTAAGAGTCAGAGCTAGAGTCTTCCAATCAGTAAACCTCACCCCCGAAGAGTCAGAGCTAGAGTCCTATTTTTGGATTTCTGATTTTCGGATTTTCACCTCCGAATTTCCGATTTTCGGATTTTTACTTCTGAATTTCCAAATATTGGATTTCGGCATTTTCGAATTCCCGAATTCAAATTTCCAAATTCCGAATTTTTTTGACTTCCCGAATTTCCGAAAAATAAAAAACGAAGGGGATGAAAACAAAAACAAACAAGTTTTTCGGCCGTGCACATGTCCAGAGTCATCCAATCAGTACAGTTCCCACCCCCCCAAGATTCAGAGCTAGAGTCTTCCAATCAGTAAAGCTCACACCCCTTTAGAGTCAGAGCTAGAGTCATCCAATCAGCACAGCTCACACCCCCTAAGAGTCCGAGCTAGAGTCTTCCAATCAGTAAAGCTCACACCCCCTAAGAGTCCAAGCTAGAGTCTTCCAATCAGCACAGCTCACACCCCCTAAGAGTCCGAGCTAGAGTCATCCAATCAGCACAGCTCACACCCCCTAAGAGTCCGAGCTAGAGTCTTCCAATCAGTAAAGTTCACACCCCCTAAGAGTCCAAGCTAGAGTCTTCCAATCAGCACAGCTCACACCCCCTAAGAGTCAGAGGTAGAGCCCTCCACTCACAAAGCTTACCCTCCCTGCTAAGATGAGGGCTCTAGATGTAACTCACAAGGGGAGGGTTTTTATGAGGGTTCAGTTGGGCAATTATATAACCTGATATTCAACTTCTTGTTGTTGACCAAGTATGGAAGGAAGGACAACAGACCTAAACCTTGCATCTTAAAGAAAAAATTGAAGGTAACCAAACGGATCCTTGAACATGCAGCACTAGGCACTAGCCCACATGTCCCATAATGATGGCCTTGGTTGGATTATAGGATGCACTGCAGCAGTCATCTTCTAGTGGTCATTAATTGTCATCTGATGAATATTTAATAGCTTGGTGGTAATTTTCACTCTGTGATGTCATCCGGGACATTATATCCCCCTCTGACACCGGTCTTCGGTCTCCAGACAGTGCAGAGTCCCAGCCTTTTCTGTATAATGTGAACTGACAAAGGTCACGTATTCTTATACTGTACACTGCAAGTTTTCTCATCTGTTGTCTGGGTAGCTGGATCCAGCCAGAAACTCAGCCTAAATTAATTATGTACTAATTAGCATTTCCTCTGTCTTCTGCCGCTTTGATCCTATTTTCTTCAATTCCTCTCGGATCCCGTGTAGGATGACTCGCAATTAAGGTGCTTTGATGGCTGTTGCTATATAAAAATATCTTCTCAGTAGGAGGATAATACAGATTATTTTAAAAATAGACTGGAATGAAATCTATTCAGATTCTATAAAAATGGTACAACTATATACTGCAGATATAAATGCGTGGCTGTGTTATTGTTACAGAATAGCTAGTGAGTTGACTAGGGACTGATCAATGCAGCCAATCAATTCACTAGACAGCAGTGACATCATTGACAATGCAGCCTATCCATTCACTAGAAAGCGGTGACATAACTGACAATGCAGCCTATCCATTCACTAGAGACCAGTGACATCACTGAGAATGCAGCCAATCCATTCCCTAGAGACCAGTGACATCATTGACAATGCAGCCTTTACATTCACTAGAGACCAGTGACATCACTGAGAATGCAGCCTATCCATTCACTAGAGACCGGTGACATCATTGAGAATGCAGCCTATCCAATCACTAGAGACCAATGACATCACTGAGAATGTAGCCAATCCATTCACTAGAGAGCAGTGACATCACTGGGAATACAGCCTATGCATTCACTAGAGACCGGTGACATCACTGAGAATGCAGTCTATCCAATCACTAGAGACCAATGACATCACTGAGAATGTAGCCAATCCATTCACTAGAGAGCGGTGACATCACTGAGAATGTAGCCAATCCATTCACTGGAGACAGGTGAAATTACTGAGAATGCAGCCTATCCAATCACTAGAAACTGGTGACATTACTGAGAGTGCAGCCTATACATTCACTAGAGACCAGTGACATCACAGAGAATGCAGCCTATCCAATCACTAGAGACCAGTGACATCACTGAGAATGCAGCCTATCCATTCACTAGAGACCAATGACATCACTGAGAATGTAGCCAATCCATTCACTAGAGAGCGGTGAGATCACTGAGAATGTAGCCAATCCATTCACTGGAGACCGGTGACATCACTGAGAATGCAGCCTATCCAATTCACTAGAGACCGGTGACATCACTGAGAATGCAGCCTATCCAATCACTAGAGACCGGTGACATCACTGAGAATGCAGCCTATCCAATCACTAAAGAATGGGGATATCCAGATTGATATTTGCATTTACTTGAACAAGCCTTTCTTTCTTTCTTTCTTTCTTTTTTTTTACCACCATCTAAATTTCTTTTCTTCATTGGAAAATTGGACTTCATACTTCCTTACATGTCCTCCATTACATTCTCCAGCCCCGATTCTGGAAACACAATATCAGCATTTGACAAACTTAATTTGGACCTTTTAGTCTAAAATCCTAATTTTCATAAACCTGCCTGCACCCACTGGGGGCAAATGACTAAATCCATTAATAGTAGGGAGCTGATATCAGGAGATGGTAGGTGAAAGTAGGCAATTTGCGCTTTTTATAAACATTCCTCTTTAATCTGCAAGGCACCAGATCTCTCTGCATTACTGATTACAATGCTGGCTTTTTTTTGGTTATAAATAGAGGGGGCAAGGGGTGTAAAATTGAATCTGGGAACATCTATCTGTTTTTTATTGCTGTCTGTGTCCCCATTGGAGAGATTTCCTCTCACTTCTTCTTTAAGTAATAACGGTGACCACTGGTGGTCATGCTAGAAAGAAAATGTATTTTTTTAAAGTGCAGGGAAGAATTAGACACTTTTTCAAACTGCATTTGTAGCACAGGGCCGCCCTCTGCTGGCATTTAGGTGAATTGCTTTTTTCTATATATTAATCACTTGACGTGCACTGTAGACTGATTTTCACAATCTATTGCATCTTTGTTAAGCTTGTTTCCCACAGGCTACAGCTTGTATAAGAGCAGTGTGAACAGCAAACTTTTACATGGCATTTGCAGAGCTTCCAGCAAGCTTTTATAGCACCACACAGCTCCAGTTTGTAAATGCTGAACGCAGATCTTATTGGGAGTGCTGACTGTCACTTTAAATAAGCTGCTGGCAGGCTTCAGCACTATTTGTGGCTTGTCGAAAGCCTGGTGAAGCCGCTTATTTAAAGTGACAACCAGCACTCCTATTAAGATTTGCGTATAACATTTTCCAAACAGGAGCTGAAGGGTGCTTTAACCTCTTGCTGACTGTATAACTTATATATACGGTGGCAAGGTGGCTCCCCTGTGCCAGATCACGTACTAGGTACGTGACCGGGCACTCTCAGGTAGGCGATGTTTGCGCCTCTAGCACCCCGGCTGTGCTGTGTTCCCCATGATTAAGCTTCGGGGGGCAGAGCGAAATGCATTGGGGGGGGGGGGGGGATGGCCTGGCAGGAGCCTAGGCTGAGGTTGTCATTTCACCATCGAACACAGTGGATGTGCGGCACGGGGAATTTCTACCTTTCTCTCCTGCCGATTAGCAGGTGCCATCCAATGGACGACTGCCGGCACCCTCTGATCATCTGGAAGACACACAGGACAGAGCCCTGACTATATAAACTCCAAAGACATGCTGGGAGGTAAATTAGATCCTGTCTAAATTGGCCCTAGTATGAGTATGAATGTGAGTTAGGGACCTTAGATTGTAAGCTCCTTGAGGGTAGGGACTGATGGGAATGTACAATGTATATGTAAAGCGCTGTGTAAATTGACAGTGCTATATAAGTACCTGAAATAAATAAAAAATACAAAAATGTAAACAAGCTAGAGCCCTGTCCTGTCGACGGGGAAGTAATGGATTTTCTTTCCCTGCAAAGCAGGGAGAGAAAAACCATTACTTCCCTTAGTAACAGCACCACACATAATACACCAAAACACTGGTTAGGCACACATTTAACCATTTAATCACCCTAGATCAGCCTTTCTCAACCTTTTCAACACCGAGGAACCCTTGAAATAACTCTCCGGTCTCGGGGAACCCCTGCTAAAAATTAAAAATCTACAACTCATGATACATTAGTGTGATGGTCAATGGGAAGAATGCTCCTTACACTTGTGGTCATTGGGAAGAACCCCCTTACAGATAGCTAAAAAGATCAATGGTGTCTTTGGGAATTTATCTGAGAGGTAGAAATTGACCATTGCTCAAGGGACCCCTAGCAACCTCTGGAAGAACCCTAGTTGAGAAACCCTGCCCTAGATGTTTAACCTCTTCCTAGCCAGTGTCATTAGTACAGTGACAGTGCATATTTTGATCACTGTATTAGTGCCCCTGGTTCCCAAAAAGTGTCAGTTAGTGTCCGAATGGCCGCCGCAATATCGCAGTCCCTCTATAAGTCACTGATTGCCGCCATTGCTAGTAAAAAAAAAAATAATAATTCCAGTATATAGCCCATAGTTTTTAGACGCTATAACTTTTGCGCAAACCAATCAATATACGCTTATTAGGATTTTTTTTACCAAAACTATGTAGCAGAAAACATATTGGCCTAAGTTTAAGAAGAAATTTGATTTTTTTAATTTTTTTTTTATTGGATATGTTTTATAGCAGTAAGAAAAAAATATTGCTTTTGTTTCAAAATTGTCGGTCTTTTTTGTTTATAGCGCAAAAAATAAAAATTGCAGAGGTGATCAAATACCACCAATAGAAAGCTCTATTTGTGGGGGGAAACAAGACATAATTATTTGGGTACAGCGTTGCATGACTGCGCAATTGTCATTTAAATCAGTGGTTCTCAACCCCGTCCTCAAGAACCCCCAACAGGCCATCCATGTTTTGTGAATTTCTCTGGGACTGCACTCACACAGGGGGCGACCCGACTTCAGCGCAACTTTGCTAGGCGATTTCAGCGCGACTTTCACCGCGACTTCGGATGCAAACAGCAGAGATACCCCCTGGCTGGGACTTTAAATAGGTAAACCATACCACATAGTGTATTAAAATATAACAATTTATTTCATATTATATATAAAAAGATTTGTCACTCACAAGAGGGACCAACATCTATGCAGACATGAAAATCAACATATCAGTAAAAATCAACATATAAAATGTCTGATACATATACAGTTCACCAAAGATACATTCACGTGTGTTTCGTAAAGAATTCAAAATAACTGTTTCCGTTGTCCGAAGATGGAGTTCGGTAGCCAACGCGACTTCAGGCGACTTACAACACGACTTCATGCCAGGCGACTTTGCCTGTGGCCAATCAGAGCAGGGAGGGAGGGAGGGAGGGGGTTGCCCTGGATAAATTCTTTTCTCTTCATTGTAAAGTCGCTTCCATGTAGATGGGGATCCAACTTTGGAGGCGACTTCTATTGAATTCTATGGGCACAAGTCGGATAGAAGTCGCCTAGAACTAGTACAAGAACCTTTTCTGAAGATTTACCCCCCTTCATGACCAAGCCATTTTTTGCGATACGACACTGCGTTATTTAAATCAGTGCTTCTCAACCCTGTCCTCAAGTACCCCCAGCAGGCCATGTTTGCAGGTTTTCCTTTATCTTGCACCGGTGCTTTAAATCAGAGTCAATGGCTTGGTATTTTGGACAGCTTTATCTAAAGCCTCATACACATGGGATGACGATTGTACGTACGATCGTCTCAAATCGTATGTTGGCTGTTGTATCTAGCATACTGACTGCACTACACGATCGTACGACCAAAGAAAGAATGTTCAGGTGCATGTAATTCGCATCCGGCCGTTCCTGACTTCTGAGCATGCGTGTTTTGCACAATACAATTTGTTGTACCAACTTCTCTGCACACACGATACAACGGTCGTATGACCGCTTGTTGGTACGACCAAGTTTTCTAGTTTGCTCATACAACTCCCCTTGTACGACCGTCGTATGTCGGCTGTTCTAATCGCGCGTATGGACGATCGATTTTGCATACAACGGTCGTTCGTACGACCTGTTGTATACGATCGTCGTCCCGTGTGTACGAGACTTCAGAGACCATTCACACAGGGGGGACTTGTAAGACGACTCCCATTCATTTCAATGGGATTTCAAATGTCAAGCGACTTGAGGCGACTCAAATCGGAGCACAAGTCCCCCCTGTGTGAATGGGCTCTGAAGCCTCGTACACATGGGACGACGATCGTATACAACAGGTCACACTAACGACCGATGTATGCAAAATCGATCGTCCGTACGCGCGATTAGAACAGCCGACATACGACGGTCGTACAATGGGAGTTGTATGAGCAAACTAGAAAACGTGGTCGTACCAACAAGCTGTCATACGACCGTTGTACTGTGTGTACAGAGCAGTTGGTACAACAAGTTGTATTGTGCAAAACACGCATGCTCAGAAGTCAGGAACGGCCGGATGCTAATTACATGCACCTGAACGTTCTTTCTTTGGTCGTACGATCGTGTAGTGCAGTCAGTATGCTAGATACAACAGCCAACATACGATTTGAGACGATCATACGTCCTGTGTGTACGAGGCTTTAGGCTGGGTTCACACCATTGCGAATTGGTTGCGGGTTCTCCGCATCCAATTTGCAATAGCAGGAGATTTTGACCGGTCCTCTATGGAGCCGGTTCATATGGAGCCGCAGCAGGTCCGGTGCGTTTTTCCCAAAAATGCGGTGCGACTTTTGGTCCGTTTCAGGTCTGAATTCAGCCAAAAATTCGAGCTGAAATCGGACTTGAAACGGTGAACCAGGACGCACCGGACCCCTGCTGTGAGCCGCATGCGGTTCATATGTGAACCCAGCCTCAGATAAAATAGCTGTCTAAAATACCAAGCCATTGACTCTGATTTAAAGCACCTGTGCAAGATAAAGGAAAACCTGCAAACATGGCCTGTAGGGGGTACTTGAGGACAGGGTTGAGAAGCACTGATTTAAATAACGCAGTGTTGTATCGCAAACAATGGCTTGGTCATGAAGGGGGGTAAATCTTCCAAAGGTCAAGTGGTTAAAGGCCTAAAGAAAGCTGCTCTAAGCTTGCAGAAAGCTTTGCAGAAAGTTTCATCAACCATCTTTTCATGCTGCTTTTATACACGCTGAAGCCGTGTGAAATCAAATATGTGTGCGATTCCATTTTTTTTCTTTAGCACACTTTACAAACTAACACGCATGATTTTTCTTTTGTGGTTTTGTTGGACGTCTTCATCACAGAGCTTAGTTGTAAATAAATACAAAAGTTTGCGATATTTCATCTGGATTTACGTAAGCCACAAAGACGCACGCCCTGTTGGTAAACACGCTCAGCACTGCGCTGTCCGGTACAGAAACCTATGATTGTGTCAACAGTTTGCAACACGTGACGCGCTGTGTGCGCAGGATTAGCCGCTGTTTGCACAGCGAAGTCTAAGTAGAAGGCAGTAGCTGCTCAATAATTACTACATCCTGGATGGAGCTTCTGTTCTGTTCTATATCCGTGATTGCCCATTCCTCAGCCTTCTACAAATGTTTGGGGGTAAGGAGCTTGTCACACCGGAAGATTGAGATATGCCGTGAAATTTAAAAAAAAAGTTATATATGTTATTTATACCTAATAAAGTAAATATGAAAAAATACATATTTACTATTTGCAGATACAGTGCCTTGAAAAAGTATTCATACCCCTTGACAGTTCCCACATTTTCTCATGTTACAACCAAAAATGTAAATGTATTTTATTGGGATTTTATGTGATAGAACAACACAAAGTGGCCCATAATTGTGAAGTGGAAGGAAAATGATAAATGGCTTTCAACATTTTTTATAAATAAATATGTGAAAAGTGCATTTGTATAGCGCCCCCTTGAGGCTAGGTTCACACTATCCGATAATAAAAGGGTCTGACTTTGATCCTACTTTGCTCTGCGATTTAAGGTCCTACATCGGTCCGATTTCTGTGAACAGGGATCCGACTTTGATCCCGACAATACCAGGCATCTTGTGCTCTGGGGATCTTGAAGGGGAACTCCATACCAATTTAAAAAAAAAAACGTCACAGGGTCCCCCTCCAAGAGCATAACAGGCCTTTTGGTCTGATATGGATTTTGGGGGGGACCCAATGTCGTTTTTTTGACGTTGGTGTTCCCTTTAAAATCCATACCAGGGTCTGGTATGCTCTTGGAGGGGGACCCCGTGCCATTTTTTTTTTTAATTTGGCATGGAGTTCCCCTTCCTTTTTTTTTTTTAAATAACAAACATGTCATACTTACCTCCTCTGTGCAAGGGTTTTGCACAGAGTGGCCCCGATCCTTCTCTTTTGGGGTCCCTCAGTGGCGCTCCTGGCTCTTCCCCACATCGAGTGCCCTAACGGAGAGCTGCTCCCTCGTGGCACCCGTGCGGGCGCGCTCCCATGTCTTGCTGCTGCATCCATTGACGCAGACAGCAGGACTCAGCCCCGCCCCCTGGCTCCAGCATCATTGGATTTGACTGACAGCAGCAGGAGCCAATGGCTGTGCTGCTATCAGTCTATCCAATCGGGACCCGAGACAGCGGCTGGAGCGAGTGTGCTCGTCCCTGGCGCAGGAAAGACCGGGCTCAGGTGGGGGGCTTTGGGGGGCTGCTGCATCACAGGAGGTTTTTCCACCTTAACCACTTCCCGACCACGTTACGTTTTCACATTGCGGCAGAGTGGCTCGATAGCGTGAATTGGCGTTTATAAACGGGAGTAGTGGCAGGCGTGCGCTGGCGCGCTCCCTGAATGTGGCCGCGGGTCGGACGCACTCAATGTCCACCAGCAACCCCGATCATCTGTTAGAGAGGAAGAATGGGGTACCGCCAATGTAAACACGCCGGTTCCCCTTTCTGTTAGGCAGCATGACAGTGATCTACTGATCCCTGTCTCTGGGATCAGTTAGATCTCTCATGCCCCTGCCAGCCCAACCCCCACACAGTTAGAACACACACAGGGAACACAGTTAACCCTTTGATCGCCCCCTACAGTTTAACCCCTTCCCTGCCAATGATATTTATACAGTAATCAGTGGCTATTTTTAGCTCTGATCGCTGTATAAATGTCACTGGTTCCAAAAAAGTGTCAAAAATGTCCAATCTGTCCGCTGCAATATCGCAGTCCCGATAAAAATCGTAGATCGCCTCCATTACTAGTAAAAAAAAAAAAATAGTAAAAACACCATAAATTAATTCTCATGGTTTGTAAATGCGGCAACTTTTGCGCAAACCAATCAATATACGCCGATTGCGATTTTTTTTTTACCACAAATATGAAGAAGAATATAAATCGGCCAAAACTGATGAATAAATTTGTTTTTTTATATTTTTTTTTTTTGAACATGTCGTTTAGCAAAAAGTAAAAAATATAGTTTTTTTTTTTTCAAAATTGTCGCTCTTTTTTTGTTTATAGCGGTGATCAGAAATGACGCAGAGGGGATCAAATACCACCAAAAGAAAGCTCTATTTATGGGAAAAAAAGGACGCCTATTTTGTTTGGGTACAACGTCGCACGACCGTGCAAATGACAGTTAAAGTAATGCAGTGCTGTATCGCAAAAAATGGGCAGGTCATTGAGGGGGGGGAAATCTTCTGGGGCTGAAATGGTTAATGCATCAAATGCATGAAGGTGAAAACCTTCTGTACTGAGCCCCCTTTTTCTTACCTGAGCCCAACCGTTCCAGCGACGAGCAGAAGCCCTGCAGCTCCAGCCGCTGTCTCGGGCACTCATTGGATAGATTGATAGCAGCAGGAGCCATTGGCTCTCGCTGTTGTCAATCAAATCCAGTGGCACGAGAGCCGGCAGCCTTGGTACTCGTGAGCGCGCCCACACAGGTGCCCCCCCAGGGAAAGCGGGTCTCCGTGGGGACACTTGGTGAAGAGGAGGAGCCTGCAGCGCCGCTGGGGGACCCCAGAAAAGGAGGATCAGGGCCGCTCTGTGCAAAAGCCTTACACAGAGCAGGTAAGTATAACATGTTTGTTATTTGAAAAAAAGAAAAACCTTTACAATCACTTTAATTCAGTGGTTCTCAATTCTGGTCCTCGGGACCCCCCAACAGGCCAGGTTTGCAGGATAACTGAAATACATCACAGGTGATATCATTTGCTGCTCAGTGATTGCAGTATTCTAGTCTGCATCTCCCCAAGGTAATACTTAAAATCTGGCCTGTTGGTGGGTCCCGAGGACCGGAGTTGAGAACCACTGCTTTAATTCAAGAAGCTGAAGTTAGAAGCTGATTGGTTTCTCTGCAGAGCTGCACCAGATTTTGCACTCTCCAGTTTTAGTAAATCAACCCGTTAGTTTCTACTGAATGGAACTGCTGCTCTCAGGTTTTGTCATCACATGCACAATGTCAATTGCCCAGGTTTCTGTCCGTTTTTAATTATTGGCGAGAATTAGCAAGAAAATATGCGGAGGGAATTTTAAGGCCCTGTTCACACCTGAGAGATTTACTGCTTGAAGCTCTGAAACGCTCAACAAGCCAAATCCCATTCATTTCAATGGCCCCTGTTCACATCTGAGCGTTCTGTCACCTGAAACAAAACGCCCGTCGCTCAAAAAAGCTTTTTTTTGGCAGTTTACAAAGACTTCGATAGGTACGCCTGAAACCATGTGACGTTTTACCGGTGTTTTGACGCTCGTTTTCTGCTCAAACCGCAGCTCTCCACCCCTAATTTCCTCTCCCTAGTGCTTTCTATTGGATAAACAAAAATGGCTAAAGCTGTAAAATGCTTCTAAACACTTTAAAAACACCAGTCAATTGCTATTCTCGGGTGTGAATGAAGCCTAAAGTATCTTTGAGCTTTTTCTGGCGTTTTTGCGCATTTGTATGCAGCATTTTTGGGCTTTTGGCGTTTTTGTATTAGCCAATAGAGAATACTATATCTATTGCATCATTTGTTGCTAGGTAGTTCAGCATTTTTTAGCTTTTATTTCAGCTGAAAATTGTGCAAACACGTGCGACAAAATGCGCAAAAGCGCCCAAATCGCGTGTTTCCATCCATTTCTATGAGATACAAGCGCCCAAACCTGCCCGATTCGCACGACACCTCCGGAACTTGTTTGAGCATCAGGCATTTTTGAATGGAGAACCATCTCCATAGAGAATCATTGATTTTCTTCCCCTCCAGCGTTTTGTAGCCTCAGCAAAACGCTCCTCAGGTGTGCACGGGGCCTTATTGTCAGGATCTTGGAGAATTATTTTGCTGGGCTGTTTTTACATTTGTAAAACACAGAGAAGATAATTGAAGAAATTACCCCCACCCCCCCCCCCCCCCAAAAAAAAAAATGTCACGTTACCATCAAAGGCTGCTAGGATATTCCTGCCAAGTATTATAGATGAACCTGCATGTTTCTCTTCCCTGTCTATGTTGCTTATTATTCTTTTTTTCCTTTTGTTTTACAGTTTTGATGTTGAAAATGGCCCAAGTTCAGGACGCAGCCCACTGGACCCCCAGGCCAGTCCGGGTTCTGGCCTTGTGCTGCACACAAACTTCCCCAGCCACAACCAGAGACGGGAATCCTTCCTGTACCGCTCCGACAGCGACTATGACCTCTCACCAAAGACCATGTCCAGGAACTCCTCGGCTGCAAGTGAGCAGTAAGTCTGAAGCCCATGAATATCTGGTGGTGGATCGAAATGTCTTCCTTGTGTCTTTAATGCTGAAAAAAATCAGATTTGATAGCTCCCTCCCCTACCTCGGGGGCCAAACCTTTAATGTTCATATAGGCCTCATGCATGCTGGGCATGATCTGTGCTTGAATGGAGGGCAGGGGAGGCATTGGGGGTCTAATCGATCCCCAATGTCTCCAAAAGGGGACGGTCACCTACCCATGCCATCACAATTTAAAAATGTTCTAAAATAAATAATAATATTTTTTTAAATACCCCTGTTTGAGCATGTGTGTGTATGTAGATTACCATGTATTAATACATAAGGGGGGGTATGATCTCCATGTATAAATACATAAGGGGGGATATGATCTCCATGTATAAAGGGGGGAATACATAATATGTACCTCTAGTATAGGGGGAATACATAAATATGTACCTCTAGTATAGGGGGGATTACATAAATATGTACCTCTAGTATAGGGGGGAATACATAAAT
>BLSH010472907.1:394374-414388 GCA_018402905.1 Glandirana rugosa | reverse complement strand
CATAAGGGGGGTATGATCACCATGTATAAATACATAAGGGGGGATATGATCTCAATGTATAAATACATAAGGGGATATGATCACCATGTATAAATACATAAGGGGGGATATGATCCCCGTGTATAAATACATAAGGGGGGATATGATCACCATGTATAAATACATAAGGGGGGATATGATCACCATGTATAAATACATAAGTGGGGGATATGATCTCCATGTATAAATACATAAGGGGGATTTGATCACCATGTATAAATACATAAGGGGGGATATGATCACCATGTATAAATACATAAGGGGGGATATGATCACCATGTATAAATATAAGAGGGGATATAATAGATAAAATACCGCGCTACCCAATAAAGTAAAATCAGTGAGCAGCCAGCACAATCAGCGTTAACATATACTGAACTCAAAACATACATCAAAAAATGTGCAGCGCTTATGAACATAAAATACAGTACAACCACTAATTAAAGTGATAAGTGCATAAAATAAATGGACATGAATGCCCATAAACCATGGGCTAACGTTACAACCACTTTATAACATAAAACACAAGTTCGTCCACCATTCAGGGACCATGTTAGTCCAAATAACATATAGTAAATGTGTAAATTCTTTAGAAGAAAAAAGTCCACAAATATTTGGACGTGAGCAATGTGCAAAAATAATCCACCACCATGCAGGGTGAAACCGCCACCAAATATGGATGAGGTACTCTTACCAGATGTTACTGGTTAAATGCGCATAAACCAGATCAGGCACAGGTACCAAGGATATCCAACATCCATGGAGCAGGATATGGTCAGGGAGCCACGCCATCCGAGCACCTCAGAAGGCCATACCCCGGATAGGGGAAAAGGTGAGGGCGTCCGGATAATATCACTATGAACCGTGTGAGATCAGAAATCATCTGTGTGTCCCTTCCTTCCCTCTAGCAAGCAACATTAGCCATGGTTTATGGGCATTCATGTCCATTTATTTTATGCACTTATCACTTTAATTAGTGGTTGTACTGTATTTTATGTTCATAAGCACTGCATATTTTTTTAGATAAGGGGGGATATGATCGCCATGTATAAATACATAAGGGGGGTATGATCCCCATATATAAATACATAAGGGGGGTATGATCCCCATGTATAAATACATAAGGGGGGATATGATCACCATGTATAAATACATAAGGGGGGTTATGATCACCATGTATAAATACATAAGGGGGATATGATCACCATGTATAAATACATAAGGGGGGATATGATCCCCATGTATAAATACATAAGGGGGGATATGATCACCATGTATAAATACATAAGGGGGGTTATGATCACCATGTATAAATACATAAGGGGGGATATGATCCCCATGTATAAATACATAAGGGGGGATATGATCCCCGTGTATAAATACATAAGGGGGGATATGATCCCCGTGTATAAATACATAAGGGGGGTATGATCACCATGTATAAATACATAAGGGGGATATGATCCCCATGTATAAATACATAAGGGGGATATGATCTCCATGTATAAATACATAAGGAGGGGATATGATCACCATGTATAAATACATAAGGGGGATATGATCCCCATGTATAAATACATAAGGGGGATATGATCTCCATGTATAAATACATAAGGGGGGATATGATCACCATGTATAAATATAAGGGGGATATGATCACCATGTATAAATACATAAGGGGGATATGATCCCCATGTATAAATACATAAGGGGGATATGATCTCCATGTATAAATACATAAGGGGGGGATATGATCACCATGTATAAATACATAAGGGGGGTATGATCGCCATGTATAAATACATAAGGGGGGATATGATCCCCGTGTATAAATACATAAGGGGGGTATGATCACCATGTATAAATACATAAGGGGGGATATGATCCCCGTGTATAAATACATAAGGGGGGTATGATCACCATGTATAAATACATAAGGGGGGATATGATCTCAATGTATAAATACATAAGGGGATATGATCACCATGTATAAATACATAAGGGGGGATATGATCACCATGTATAAATACATAAGGGGGGATATGATCACCATGTATAAATACATAAGGGGATATGATCACCATGTATAAATACATAAGGGGGGTATGATCCCCATTTATAAATACATAAGGGGGTTATGATCACCAAGTATAAATACATAAGGGGGGATATGATCCCCATGTATAAATACATAAGGGGGGATATGATCACCATGTATAAATACATAAGGGAGGTATGATCACCATGTATAAATACATAAGGGGGGATATGATCACCATGTATGAATACATTAGGGGGGATATGATCTCCATGTATTAGGGGGGATATGATCACCATGTATAAATACATAAGGTAGGATATGTATAAAGTATAAATATAAATATATAACAGGGGTATGATCTCTATGTGAATGGATAAGTGGTCCATACAGTGAACTTGGCGTAGAGGTATTCACTTTAAGGTCATTAACCTCCTTGACGGTATTCCCGAGCGCGGCTCGGGGTGAGTTTTCACTGCAAATAGTGGTAACCCTGAGCCATACTTGGGATCGCATCGCTGGATCCAAGGCTGGGTTACTTACCTTGTCCCCTGGATCCAGCGATGTCCCCTGCTGTGTCCGCGGGCTGTGTCCTCTGCCCGATGCCTCTGTGTGCCGGGCTCCGTTCCCTGCGAGCGACGCATCACACGGGGGCGGAGCCTGTCGGGAAATTCAAAAAGTGAAACACACAATAAACATTCAGTACACTGCAATCTGTAAGATTACATTACTGTATGAAATCATTTCACATCCCCTTTGTCCCTAGTGGTTTATCCAGTGCCCTGCATGCACTTTTATATTATAAATGCCATTCTTTCTGCCTGGAAACTTGAGAACGTCGATGGCATAAAAAAGCGTCCCTTTAAGTCAAAAGTGGTTTTTGATCAGCTAGAAAACAGCGATAGTAAATAAGAATCATTTGCAGAATTGAGTGATACTGATTTTTGGGGAAATTTATCATCAGACACTGAAAGTGACGACAGCGACAATTCTGCAACTGAGCAAATTTCAGTGTTTTTGACTAGATTACATTATTGAATATATTTTTTTATTATTATATTATTTTGTTTGATAATTATTTATAGTTATTTATTATATTATAATTTTTTTTCATGTATTTTATAATTTATGATTTAGTTATTTCAAACTTTCATACCCAGGATATCTACTAGACTCTTGTCTTAAGTGAGTTATTCCTAAGAATTACAGGCCTACAATATAAAACGCCAAATTTCTATGCGAAAAAATTTACCGCTTTGAGGCGCAAAAATCTGACCTAATCATACCGCCCGGGAGGTTAAAGAGGACAAGGGGGTTCTCTTTAAGTCTGGAGGAAACGAGATTTACCTTCACATATGGAAAGGCTTCTTTACAGTAAGAGCTGTGAAAATGTGGATTATTCTCCCTCAGGAATTAGTTCTGGCCAGCTCAGTGGATTGCTTTAAAAAAATAGCTGAATGCTCCTAAATCACAAGCTATAAATGGATATTAACATTTATAGGTAAGTAAATCAGAGATTGTTGATCCTGGGACTATCCAATTGCCCCCGGGGGGATAAGAAAGGGATTTTCTTTACCCTTCTGGAGCAAATTGCTTTATACAGGTTTTTTTTTCTTTTGTTTTTGTTCTGAATCAATATGGAGGTTTTATATTTATCTATGTATTATATTTTTCTATTGGCTGAACTAGATGGACTTGTGTCTTTTTTCTATCTGATTACCTATGAAACTATGTAGCCTGTTTAAGTAAGACTACACTAAGAAAGATGGTCAGGGGGCAGAGACTAGTGAGTAGGGAAGAGGCAATCCACGAATACTTCAATCCCATGGACTGACAATCAAAGTCAACGTTACACATAATTTATTTTTCTAAAAGGATATTTCAAGTATTATAACCTGCTTCTTTATATTTTTAGGCATGGGGATGACCTGATTGTTACACCATTTGCCCAGGTATGTACCCACAAGTAACCTTAAGATTTATCTGTACATTTGATGAATGGAAATATTTTGTTAAAGTGGTTCTAAAGGCAGAAGTTTTTAGTTTTTTTTAATCTTAATGCATTCTATGCATTAAAGTGATTGTAAAGTCTCTTTTTTTAAATAACAAACATGTTATACTTTCCTCCTCTGTGTAGTGGTTTTGCACAGAGCAGCCCGGATCCTCTTCTTCTTGGGTCCCTCTTTGGCTCCCCTGGCCCCTCCCTGCTATTGAGTGCCCCCTCAGTCAGCAGCTTCCTATGGGGGCACCCGAGTCACAGCTCTGTGTATACATTCAGACACGGAGCCCCATCCTCTCACTCCCCTGATTGGCTGACGGACTTTGATTGACAGTCGCTGGAGCCAATGGCGCCGCTGCTGTGTCTCAGCCAATCAGGGGGAGTGTCCTGGACGGCTAAGACACTCATAGACATCGCTGGAGTGAGAAGGGACTCAGGTAAGTAAGTAGAGGGTGCTAGGGAGGCTGCTGCACACAGAAGGTTTTTAATCTTAATGCATAGAATGCATTAAGTTAAAAAAAAAAACGTTCTGCCTTTATAACCCCTTTAAGATAAATAACCTTCTGTGTTCAGCAGCCCTTCTCAGCCCCCCCCCCCCCAATACTTTCCCGAGCCCCATCTCGATCCAGCGGTGTTGCATGAGAGACTCAGCTGTCTGTAATTCTCCCTCCTGATACACATAGGGGGCGCCATTGGTTCCTGCTGCTGTCAGTGAGCCAATAAGGAGAGAGTGGAGTGGGGCTGAGCAGCGGCTCTGTGTCTAAATTGACACCCAGAGCTGTGGTTCAGCTCAGGTGCCCACTAAGAAAGCTGCTTGCTGTGGGGGCACTCGGCAGGAGGGAGGTAACACAAGCGCTGGCGGGAGACCCGAGAAGAGGAGGATCGGGGCTGCTCTGTGTAAAACCAGTGTACAAAGCAGTTACGTATGACATGTTTATTATTTTTAAACAAAAAAAAGCAAGATTTTAGTATGACTTTAAGTATTTGATTTTAATAAGATACACTATATTACCAAAAGTATTGGGATGCCTGCCTTTACACACACATATGAACTTTAATGGAATCTCAGTCCGTAGGGTTCAATATTGATTTGGCCCACCCTTTGCAGCTATAAAACACAAGGTTTAGGAGGGTCTATGGAAATGTTTGACCATTCTTGCAGAAGCCCATTTGTGAGGTCAGGCAATGATGTTGGATGAGAAGGCCTGGCTTGCAGTCTCCGCTGTAATTCATCCCAAAGATGTTCTATCAGGTTGAGGTCAGGACTCATGCAGATTGATTTATTAAAATATGGTTACAATATTACTCACAAACATAGCCGGGAAAAAAACTTTTTTCCCGGCCTGAAGAAGGAGGGGTGGAAGCTCTGAGAACGTGTCTCCGTAAGCCACAACGCCGCAACCGGAATGATGGCTACACATCGCACAGCTTGGAACCAGGAAGCGCTGGGAGCCACCAGTGTTTTCCTGCGCACCATCATTACCCTTTCACTTCCAGGCTTGCTGGTGGGATTGCTGCATATAGCTCACAGCGGCTGACACTGCAATGTTTGTGAGTAATATTTTAACCATATTATATTTTAATCAATCTGCATACGGTTTACACTTAGAGGCGCTTGTGTATCTCTTGTTTCCTGTTTCATATAAATGCTCCTTGCACTGAACTTCCCTTTGGACCACCGGTCTTGTGGAATTTATTTGGACTTTTGATTTGGACTTTCCATTTACCCAAGCCCCATATTTGCTCTGTTTATTGCACTCGCAATATTTTTAATTGTCTGGCCAGTCAAGTTCCTCCACCCCAAACTCTCTCATCCATGTCTTTATGGACCTTGCTTTGTGCAGTGGTGCTCAGTCATGTTGGAACAGGAAGGGGCCATCCCCAAACTGTTCCCATAAAGCAGGGAGCATGAAATTGTCCAAAATGTCTTGGTATGCTGACACCTTAAGAGTTCCCTTTACTGGGACTAAGGGGCCCAGCCCAACCCCTGAAAAACAACCCCACACCCTAACCCCCCCTCCACCAAATGATTTGGACCAGTGCACAAAGCAAGGTCCATAAAGACATGGATGAGCGAGTTTAGGGTGGATGAACTTGACTGACCTGCACAACCCAATAGAACACCTTTGGGATGAATTAGAGTGGAGACTGTGAGCCAGGCCTTCTCATCCATCATCAGTGCCTGACCTCACAAATGTGCTTCTGGAAGAATGGTCAAACATTCCCATAGACACTCCTAAACCTTGTGGACAGCCTTCCCAGAAGAGGTGAAGCTGTCATAGCTGCAAAGGGTGGGCCAACTCAATATTGAACTCTATGGACTAAGACAGGGATGCCATTAAAGTTCATGTGTGTGTAATGGCAGGCATCCCAATACTTTTAACATTATAATGTATCATGGTTTAAGCCCCTGGTGCACAACTTGCGGCCCTTTGGTATATGATGCGGCCCTCGGACCTCAGCAGTCTGTAGAGGGAACATTGATTAGGGTTATAGCATTGATCTCTACCAGCCTCATGTAACATCTTCCCAATTTCATATTGTCTTCTGCAGCATTTCCCCAGTTAAAAATGTAGCATCTTTACACTCTCTGACCCTCATTTCCTCTATCGGGTCTGCAGTCTCTGACAGCCCTCTAAAGCATTTCTCATATTGAACATTATGTATGGCCCTTTGGTGATGTCAGGGGCTGCATATTAACCACTTGCCGGCCACCCGCCGCAGATGTGCTGCGGCAAGGTGGCTCGGCTGCGCAAAGCCCCGTACCAGTATGGCGATTCGTGTACCAGCTTTCGTGGGCACGCGCTCCGATTGGCCAGCGGGGGAGCCAATCAGCAGTCCGGCGGACTTGATGTCCACCGGCTGCCCGCGATCGTTCCACGCAGAGACAGAACGGGGATCCGCCAAAGTAAACAAGGCAGATCTCTGTTCTGTCAGGAAATGACACTGAGATCTGTCTTCCTGCTATGCAGGAAGATGGATCTGTGTGTTTCCCCAGGCAGCCCATCCCCCATACAGTTAGAAAACAGGAAACACATTTAACCCCTGATGTTAGCCCCTTCCCTGCCAGTGTCATTAGTACAACAACAGTGCATATTGTTATCACTGATTACTGTAATAATGTCACTGGTTCCCAAAAAAAGTGTAAAAAATGTCAGTTAGGTGTCCGATCTGTCCGCCCCAATGTCGTAGTCCAGCTAAAAATGACTGATGGCCACCATTATTAGTAAAGAAAATAAATAAATAATAAAAATGCCATAAATCTATCCCCTATTTTGTAGACGGTATAACTTTTGCGCAAACCAATCAATATACGCTTAATGGGTTTTTTTTTTTTACCAAAAATATGTAGAAGAATATTATTGGCCTAAGCTGATGAATACATTTTTTTTAATATTTTTTGTATATGTTATATAGCAGAAAGTAAAAAATATTGTTTTTTTTTTTTTTCAAAATCGTTGCTCTTTTTTTTTTGTTTATGGCGCAAACAATAAAAATTGCAGAGGTGGTCAAATAACACCAAAAGAAAGCTCTATTTGTGGGGAAAAGGGCATCAATTTTTTTGGGGGGTACAACGTCGCATGACCGCGCAATTGTCAGTTTAAGTAACGCACTGCTGTATCGCAAAAATGCCCTGGTCATTAAAGGGGTAAATCCTTCCGGGGCTGAACTGGTTAAGCTGTATACTGACCCTGTATCCATTTTCCAGGTGCTGGCCAGTCTGCGCAGTGTAAGGAATAATTTTACATTACTAACCAATGTCCATGGAGCACCAAACAAGTAAGTGCCTACACAATTTTTTTTTTTAATTTAGGCAATGTATATTCCAATTATTACATCTGACAATGTTGTCGGTTCTGGAGACCTTGTTAACGAAAAGATATTGAAAAGTTCACAGACAGGCAACAAAAATGGAGAAAGGGAAGGATATATATTGGAAGAGATTGCAGCAACTTAATCTGTACAGTGTGGAGGAGAGAAGGGAAAGGGGAGACATGATAGAAACCTTTAAATACATAATAGGAGTGATTATGTTTCAGGAGGTTCATTATGAAGCTGAGATCAGGAACACCGGGAGATGACCTCAAACTACCTTTAGAAGGTATTATTTTACCCAAGAGAAGTTGATGCTTGGGAAAGACTTGCAGCAGAGGTAGAGAGTCAGACATCAGTCACCCCCCCCCCCCCCCAGGCATGAATTCCTCTTTTCCTCTTTAAGCAAAAAAAAATTTTTTTATGCAAAAAATCCCCCCCCCAAAAAAAAATTGAGGCCCCCCCACCCCCACATATATGCACACATACGGACATAAACACACGTCGGGGGTGCCTACGTGTGAAAATGTTGTTACACCTACATATGGCCACACACGTGAGAGCAATAATTCTAGCACAAGACCTCCTCCGTAACACTAAACTGATACCTAAAGGGGGCTTTTGAAGCATCACCTATAGAAAATATAGGGTACTGAAGTTTGTCGCCATTTCATGGGCGCATGTAAATTTAAGATTTGACATGTTGGGTATCTATTTACTTGGTGCAACCTCAGCTTTTATATTTTACCAAAAAATGTGGGTAGTTTATTGTGTTTGTTTGCCCTAAATTTCACTTTAGTGTGTTTCTCACTGAGATTTGAAATTCTCTGAAATTTGCGGTGATGTCGTGTGACATAAAAAATTGGAACTACTGCTGTTTTATTTTCTAGGGTGTCTGCTTTCAGAAAATATATAATGGGGTTTTATGTAATCGTCATGATTTTTTAAGGCCCCTTTCACACTGAGGTACTTTACAGGCGCCATTTAGCTAAAAAGAGCGCCTAAAAAGCGCCTCTTAAGTAAACTCAGTGTGTCCTTTCACACTGGGGCAGCGCGCTTGCAGGAGAGGAAACAAACTCCTGCAAGCGGCATTTTTGGGGAGATGCAGGAGCGATGTATACACCACCGCTCCACCCACCCTGCCATTGGAATGAATGGGGAGCACCAGCACACCGATTCGGAAGCGCCACACACTGGCGCTTTTAACCCATTCTTAGGGGTTAAAAGCGCCCCACTGCCGCCCAAATAGTGGTAAAGCGCCGCTAAATTAGTGGCACTTTACCGCTAAAGGACGGGTGGCCCCAGTGTGAAAGGGCTCTAAATGTGTTGAAAAAAAAAAAAAAAAAAAGGCTCTGGCAGTGAAAGGGTTAACCATGCTTGTAGACAATATAGATGTATACTCAGGTTTTTTAAGTTTCATGTACAGTTACACATTCCTGGATGCCTGGCAGAAATATAAGTCCATCTAAATGACCATTACCTTTTATATTTCAAGGTTTTTATTGAGAAAATCTGGTAATGACAGAAATAATATTCAAACAAAACGCCAATTCTCGGATTGTTAGTTATCACCTTTTAAAAGGTGTAATAATGAACTTGTCCACTAGATGGCGAAGGTCAGCACTGAACCCAAAACCTGTGGGATCCCTGTGGAAGCTGGAAATCATTGCAGTAGGCACTGCTACTCTAGTGATCCCCACTTGCTTCCCCGTTCCACATCAAGTGCCTGCCCTGCTGCTTAGGGAACTCAGGAGTTCGCCCGCTGGGCATGAGTGCCATTCAGAGATGACTTTGCTTTTTTCACAGTGCATGCAAAGCATTCTCTGATTGGACAAGGTGGAGAGGCAGGATGACATCATGCCCTCCACCATGTCCAATCAAAGAATGCTTTGCTCTGAAAAAATGCAAAGCTGTGCTCACAATGCAAGCGGGGCAGCCACTCGGCATGGGACAATTATGGGTATCTGCATAGTTACATTCGGTCCAAGCTGGACTAATGTAACTAAAAATCTCCAAACCTGGAATTCTTAAATCCTTTCACTGCCAGGTTCATGCGCCATAGAGGGGTGTTTCACATACAATCCGGTAGCTGCAGCCATCGGGATTGTGTGCAAAACTGACAAGCAGACTCCTGCCTGCAGGTAGAAGCATTTGGACGGCTGCACTGCCATCCGATTGCCTCTACAGACCCCGCCATGTATTCCGGGCTCCTCTTGCCCATCTGCGGGCCCAGGACAAATATGGCGGGTGCCAGTAGGCGGAGGGGTGGGAGAACAGTAGACACACATCCGCTCTCCTCCCCTTCTTGCTGTGACCCAGAAAGCTAAGTGTATGACGCCACTTTCGGGTCACCCTGTCACTTTCCCCAGCTAACATAGAAGGGAAGGGATGCATTGTAATGCGATCTGCATTGCAATAAATTCAGTGGAGCCCAGAGACATTGGGGGTCTTTTAGACCCTGCATGTCTCATTAAAGAGAACCTGTCACCGAAAATCATCACATAGGGAACTTTTTGTTCCCTATGTGATGAATAAAGAAAGTTAAGCAAAACAATAAAGGTACCCCCAAGCACATAAACCCCCCCCCCCAAAAAATAAATTTGAGGCCCCCCCATCCCCAGATATACGAACGTACCTGTATGTGCGCCTACGTGTGAAAACGTTAATTGCGATACACATGTTACATATTGGCGCACATGCCACAGTGACAGCAATAATTCTGGCACATTATCTCCTTTGGAATGCTAAACTGATTAACTATAGGGGGCTTTTGAAGAGTCACCTATAGAAAATATAGGATACTGAAGTTTGTCGCCATTTCACGGGCGCACACAAATTTAAGGTTTTGAAATGTTGGGTATCTATTTACTCGGTGCAACCTTATCTTTTATATTTTACCACCGTGGGTAGTTTATTGCCTTTGTTTGCCCTAAATTTCACTTTAGTGTGTTTTTGACTGAAATTTTACCTAAGCGGTATTATCGTGTGAAATAAAAAATTGGAGCTATCACTGTTTTATTCTCTAGGGTGTCTGCTTTCAGAAAATATATAATGTTTGGGGGTTTTATGTAATCTTCAGGCCAAAAACGATTTTTTAAATGTGTGCAAAAAACCCCAAAAACGGCTCTGGCAGTGAATGGGTTAAACATGCTTGTGGCCAATATAGATGTATATTAAGATAGGGTTTTTTTTTGTTTTTTTTTTTAAGTTTCATGTAGAGTTACACATTTCTGGGTGCCTGGCAGAAATGTTAGTCCGTCAAAATAGCTAGTAACTTTTAAAAGGTGTAATAATGAACTATGTCCACTAGATGGCGAAGGTCAGCGCTGAATCAAAAATGCTTACAGTGCATCTAATAAAAAAACAAATAGTAATAGATTGCAACTTTTGTGATTGTGTTCGTTATTCATTCAGGCTTTTTACCTTTATTTACACCTGGTAATTCTTGGCCCAAATAAATTATTTAAAATGATAGCAAAGCTGACCTCTAGTCACAAAAAAGTTAGGGATCGTTTTGACCTAAAAAACATTACTGGTGTCACATCAAATCGTATGCTGGACTAACATTTACGGTATCTTGGGATTCCATTCAATTCCAGGTTCTCCCCAACTGCCTCTTAATAATGTTAAAAAAGCAACTGGGAAGTCAAGACATACAGGTGCATCTAAAATAAATTAGATTATCATCAAAAAGTTAATTTATTTCAGTGACTCAATTCAAAACGTGAAACTCATATATTTTCTACAGATTCATTACACACAGAGTGATATATTGCAAGCATTTCTTTCCTTTAATTTTGATGATTATATCTCAGAAAATTAGAATATTACATAAGACATAAAAAATGATTTTTAATACAGAAATGTTGGCTTAGTGAAAAGTACAGTATAGGATGCACTCAATACTTGGTTGACGCTCCTTTTGCATGAATTACTGCATCAATGAAGCGTGGCATGGCGGCAATCATCCTGTGGCACTGCTTAGGTGTTATGAAGGCCCAGGTTGCTTCTATAGCGGCCTTCAGCTCGTCTGCATTGCTGGGTTTGGTGTCTCTCATCTTACTCTTGACATTACCCTACAGATTCTCTACGGGGTTTAGGTCAGGCGAGTTTGCTGGCCAATCAAGCACAATGATACCATGATCATTAAACCAGGCATTGGTACTTTTGGCAGTGTGGGCAGATGCCAAGTCCTGCTGGAAAATGAAATCAGCATCTTCATAAAGCTGGTCAGGAGAAGGAAGCATGAAGTGCTCTAGAATTTCCTGGTAGAGGGCTGCGCTGATTTTCACTTGATAAACAGTGGACCAACACCAGCGGATAACACAGCTCTCCAAATCATCACTGACTGTGGAAACCTCACACTGGACCTCATGCAACTTGGATTCTGTGCCTCTCCACTCTTCCTCCAGACTGGGATCTTGATTTCCAAATGAAATGCAACATTTACTTTCATCCGAAAAAGAGCACTTTGGACCACTGAGCAACAGTCCAGTCCTTTTTCTCCTTAGCCCAGGTAAGACGCTTCTGATATTGTCTCTGGTTCAGGAGCAGGGCCGGCTCTGCCACTAGGCGGAGTAGGCGGTCGCCTAGGGTGCACTCTTGCCTAGGGCACCTGGCCACTGTTGATCTGTCACTGGCTGCTCTGCATTGATTCATGTAAAAACGGACACTGTCTGACTGAGAAAATAAGATTGTATTATCACATGCCATTTGCAAATGTATACAGAAATCATGACTGATCTGCCAAATACCCCCCACCCTCCGTGAGGCAGTATTTGATGGGCACAGGTGAAGCTGTATTTGATGGGCACAGGTGAGGCTGTATTGATTGGCACTGGTGAAGCTGTGTTTGATGGTCACAGGTGAGGCTGTATTGATTGGCGCTGGTGAAGCTGTATTTGATGGGCACAGGTGAGCCTATATTGATTGGCGCTGGCAAGGCTGCATTTGATTGGTGCTGATTAGGCTGGGCAGGGAAAAGAGGGTGGAGTCAGGGTTGGAGCCAAGGGGGGTGAGCGGCAATATTAGGTTTCGCCTAGGGTGTCAAAAATCCTTGCACCAGCCCTGTTCAGGAGTGGCTTGGCACAAGGAATGCAACAGTTATAGCCCATGTCCTGGATATGTCTGTGTGTGGTGGCTCTTGAAGCACTGATACCAGCCGTAGTCCACTCCTTGTGAATCTCCCCCGAACTCTTGAATGGCCTTTGCTTCCCAATCCTCTCAAGGCTGCGGTTATCCCTGTTGCTTGTTCGCCTTTATGAACCACACTTTTTCCTTCCACTTAACTTTCCTTTAATATGCTTGGATCCAGCACTCTGTGAACAGCCAACTTCTTTAGCAATCCTTGTGGAGGGTGTCAATGACTGTCTTCTGGACAACTGTCAAGTCAGCAGTCTTCCCCATGATTGTGTATTCTACTGAACCAGACTGAGACACCATTTAAAGGCTCAGGAAACCTTTACAGGTGTTTTAAGTTATTTAGCTGATTAGAGTGTGACACCATAAGTCTACAATATTGAACTTTCTCACAATATTCTAATTTTCTGAGATACTGAATTTTGGGTTTTCACTAGCTGGAAGCCGTAATCATCAAATGTAATGTAAGAAAAATGCTGGAAATATATCACTCTGTGTGTTGTGAACATCAGCATTAAATGTAGAGCTTTAAGGACACCACCACTCACTGTTTCTTCTATTTAACCACTTCAATACCATGCACTTAGAACACTTTACTACCAGACCAATTTTCAGTTTTCAGTGCTGTTGCGCTTTGAATGACAATTGCGCAGTCGTGCGACGCTGTACCCAAACAGATTTTTTTATCATTTTGTTCCCACAAATAGAGCTTTCTTTTGGTGGTATTTGATCACCCCTGCGGTTTTTATTTTTTGCGTTACAAATAAAAAAAGACCGAAAATTTTGAAAAAAAAATTCTCTATTTTTTTCACAAAACTTTGTAAATAAGTACATTTTCTCCATCACTGGTGGGCACTGATGAGGCTACACTGACAGGCACTGATGTGGCAGTACTGATTGGCACTGATGAGGCGGCACTGATGAGGTGGCACTGATGATGAGGCACTTATATGCAGCAATGATGAGCACTGTTAGGCGGCACTGATAAGCAGCACTGACGGGTACTGATAGGTGGCACTGATATAGAGCACTGACAGGCACTGATATGCAGCACTGACGGACACTGCTAAGGGGCACTGATGGGCACTCATAGACAGCACTGATTGGCACTCATAGGCGGCACTGGGCACTGATAGGTGGCACTGATAGGTGGGCACTGGTAGGTGGCAATAGTGGGCACTGATATGTGGCACTGGTATGCATTGATAGGGGCACTGGTAAGCACTGATAGGGGCACTGGTGGGCATATATACTGATAGGGGCTCATTCCCTGGTGGTCTAGGGTGGCATCTGAAGGTGGCACTGAGTGCCATCCACATTGGGCACTATGTTTCTTGCCTGGTGGTCTAAGGGGGTCTCCCTGGTGGTCCAGATCGGCTCCCTGGTGGTCCCTGGTCGGCTCCCTGGTGCTCCTGGGTGGGCACATCCCTGGTGGTCCCTGGGCAGGCTCCCTCGTGGTCTAGGGTGGCGATCCGAGGGAGGGCTGTGCTGATAAATCATCAGCACAAACCCTCCCTGTCAGGAGAGCAGCCGATCGGCTCTCCACTCCTCAGGTCTGCAGACCTGAGTACAGGAAAGCCGATAAACGGCTTTCCTGTGTTACACTGTGACCAGCCGTGATTGGTCGCGGCTGATCACATGGTAAAGTGCTTCGGATGGAAGCACTTTACCGAGATTGGTATTGCGGGGGGTCAGACTGGCCTCCCACACCACCGATCACCGCGATGCGCGCCCCCCCGGGCACACGGCAGCTTGTTATCCTGAGGACGTCATATGACGCCCAGTCAGGATAACTAAGCCACTTCCTGGCCGTCATTTTGCATACGGCGGTCGGGAAGTGGTTAAGGGCTTGGTTTGCCCATTTTTATTAAAAGAAAGTTCAGCAAACATAAACACAAGGGGTTTCCCTCACAGGGGTTTTCACCATCAACATCAAGAAATGATAGATTCAGGCTCCTGGTTGATAAATACAGCAGTGCTTCTCAGGCCTTCCACTTCAGGCTCTCATCTGTCTCCTACAGACCATTCTCTTGTCAAGCACAATTCATATAGACAACAGCTCCTCGCTGCTCTGACCCTCAGGCTTGGGTCTCCTGCTTCTCCCAGTGCAGACCTGCACTCTCAGGCTTCTCCCTTGCAAGGGTGGAACCCAGATCCATGGTCAGGTGTCTACAAATAGTCCAGTTATGAAATTCCCCACACACACGTTCCTGCTTTTTCAGATGGCTTAATTGTAATGCGGGTGCTGAAGTGACCAACGACTGGAACTGCATGTCATCGGAGCAGGTAGTGTCACCAGCACACCGGGATCTTCAAATGAGTCCAATCTTTAATAAATGATCACATCGTTACAGCAAAGAGCGACGTTTCGGAGCCGCGCAGGACCCCTTCACATGCCTGATGAAGGGGTCCTGCGTGGCTCCGAAACATTGCTCTTTGCTGTAACGATGTGATCATTTATTAAAGATTGGACTCATTTGAAGATCCCGGTGTGCTGGTGACACTACCTGCTCTACAAATAGTCCAGCACACACTTGACCAGTCAGTGGATCACAAACTACGGACCCAGGACTGGGGATTTCATCCCACCTAGACGCTACGAAATCCCCGGGCTCAAGATCCCAAAATGGACTTTCCTAAGCAATGAGGAAACCGATAAGACACATTCCTCTTGGTTAAGCAATGCCCCGGGAGCCCCTCAACCTGCCTGGTTGAGAACCCTGCGCCCTTCTCCTGGTGGGATACCACACTACCATAGGGTGTAACACATCTATATAATATATGAGTATCACTTTATGGATGGAATTACTGAAATAAATTAATTTTTTGATGATATTCAAATTTTTTGAGATGCGCCTGTAATTGAGGGACACTTTTATTACAACCATGTGTGGGAGTCTGAAAAAAAATCACTGCTACTGAGAAACCTCTGCTGAAGCCATTAGACATTCAACCTATTGGTTCCAAACAAAAACTGTTTTTGGTTAAAGCGGAGGTCCGCCTAGAACTAAAAAAAATAAATGTCAGCAGCTACAGATACTGCAGCTGCTGATTTTTAATAATAGGACACTCACCTGTCCTGGAGTCCAGTGATGTCTGCACCCGCCATTGATCTTCGAATCGGGGGGTCAGGTGCAGCCGCGTCCATTGTGGGTAAGGGAACCCGGCAGTGTAGCATTACAGCTTCACGCCGGGTGCCCTACTGCGCATGCGCGAGGCTCCGCTGCGCTATTGGCCTGGCGGCCAGTAGTAGAGTGAGGAGGGAGCTGGGCTGCTGACGTCAGCCACCACGGTCGCTGGACCGAGCTCCCAGGTGTGTGGAAAAGGACACCTGTCAAAGACAGGGGTCCTCTCCCCCCTCCCACCAAAAGGTGCCAAATGTGACCTCTGAGGGGGGGGAGGAATCCGATCAGCGGAAGATCCTTTTTTGGGTGTAACTCCTCTTTAAGTTGACCTTTTCCATTTGTACATTTTGTTATACAGCCCAACTGCGTCTGATTAAAAAGACTAAGCTTTAGTAGTAGACAACAGTGCCACTAGATGGCGACATTTCCATTCAGATCTTTTATGCGATTTGAATTCTGTGATATTAGACAAAGCGAACATATCAGAATAAGGGTTTGTGTTAATATAAAATTACAAAAAACTAAAATAAAATTAAAAGCTTTATATACAAAAAATAAAGCAAGGAAAGGGAATGAAGGAGTGAATAAAAATTATTTGGGTTAACTACATTTTTAATGCAAATTTTACGATTAAAACTAATTTGGTGTAATTACATTTTTTTTTTTTTAGAATTATATTTCTGGTAAAAAGCATTTTTCTTTATTTGGCATTATAAACACAAACAAATTCAACAATAAAAAGTTTACATACAAAATGTAAAAAAAAAAAGTAAAAAGAAAATGCTAAGGGAATAATGGAGTTACCAAATACGAATTAGGATTCAAGAATGTTTATTAAAGGGCTAAAATGTTGTTTTAAAAAGTTATTTTTTGTTGTTTTTATTTCTACATAAAAGCAAATGATTAATGAAAGCTGAAATATTGAGTTTCATTTATAACTTATTGCAGGGCCGGGCCGAGCAGTCAGTCTTACAATTCACTGACGTGAGTGATGGCGCTGGACTGATGGAAGTGAAATTTGGTTCTGATGGATGTGACTTACAGTGAGGGAAAAAAGTATTTGATCCCCTGCTGATTTCAAACGTTTGCCCACTGACAAAGAAATGATCAGTCTATAATTTTAATGGTCGGTTTATTATAACAGTGAGAGACAGAATAACAACAAAAATATCCAGAAAAACGCATTTCAAAAACTTTATAAATTGATTTGCATTTTAATGAGTGAAATAAATATTTGACCCCTTCACAAAGCATGACTTAGTACTTGGTGGCAAAACCCTTATTGGCAATCACAGAGGTCAGACATTCGCAGGTTTGCACAAATCTCAGGAGGGATTTTGTCCCGTTTCTCTTTGCAGATCCTCTCCAAGTCATTAAGGTTTTGAGACTGACGTTTGGTTACTCGAACCTTCAGCTCTCTCCACATATTTTCTATGGGATTAAGGTCTGGAGACTGGCTATGCCATTGTGCTTCTTCTTGAGCCACTCCTTTGTTGCCTTGGCTGTGTGTTTTGAGCAATTGTCATGCTGGAATGCCCATCCACGACCCATTTTCAATGCCCTGGCTGAGGGAAGGAGGTTCTCACCCAAGATTTTACGGCACATGGCCCCGTCCATCGTCCCCTTGATGTGGTGAAGTTGTCCTGTCCCCTTAGCAGAAAAACACCCCCCAAAGCATAATGTTTCCACCTCCTTGTTTGACGGTGGGGATGGTGTTCTTGGGGTCATAGACAGCATTCCTCCTCCTCCAAACACGGCGAGTTGAGTTGATGCCAAAGAGTTTGATTTTGGTCTCATCTGACCACAGCACTTTCAGCCAGTTCTCCTCTGAATCATTCAGATATTCATTAGCAAGCTTCAGATGGGCTGTACATGTGCTTTCCTGAGCAGGGGGACCTTTCGGGCATTGCAGGATTTCAGTCCTTTATGGCGTAGTGTTACCAATTGTTTTCTTGTGGGCTACGGTCCCAGCTGCCTTGAGATCATTGACAAGATTCTCCCGTGTAGTTCTGGGCTGATTCCTCACCGTTTTCATGATCATTGAAACTCCACAAGGTGAGATCTTCCATGGAACCTCAGACTGAGGGAGATTGACAGTTATTTTGTGTTTCTTCCACTGGCGAATAATCGCACCAACTGATGTCACCCTCTCACCAAGCTGCTTGGCGATGGTCTTGTAGCCCATTCCAGCCTTGTGTAGGTCTATAATCTTGTCCCTGACATCCTTTGGTCTTGGCCATGGTGGAGAGATTGGAATCTGATTGATTGATTGCTTCTATGGACAGGCGTCTTTTATACAGGTAACAAGCTGAGATTAGGAGCACTCCCTTTAAGGTTGTGCTCTTAATCTCAGCTCGTTATCTGTGTAGAAGATACCTGGGAGCCAGAAATCTTGCTGACTGATAGGCAATCAAATACTTATTTCACTTATTAAAATGCAAATCGATTTATAACTTTTCTGAAATGCGTTTTTCAGGATATTTTTGTTGTTATTCTGTCTCTCACTGTTAAAATAAACCATCAAAATTATAGACTGATCATTTCTTTGTCTGTGGGCAAACGTACAAAATCAGCAGGGGATCAAATACTTTTCTCCCTCACTGTAAGGTGCCTTTTCCTTCAAAGAAGCAGATCCATGGTGATATTATAGTGTGAGTGAACCCTCTTCTGGTCCTAGGCTACTACCTCTCTGATAGTGACAAGAAGGGGGGCTCACCATACTGTAAATTCTTGGATATGTAGGGAGGAGCGCCTGGTACAAAAGTTAATCTCACTTGAAGAACTTTATGAAACATTTAAAAGGTGAAAGCATCAAATATAGCCAACAAGTTTCAGGTGGGGAAAAAAACTCCCTCTTCTTCAGGGCTAATGTCCAAATGCAAAAGATAAAAAGTAAAACATACTGTAATAATCTCATGAGAACAGTGTAGTAATGTAAACGAATAAAATCTATAGAGCAATAAAGTATGCATAACACATCAATGAAATGGTGGGTCTATATTCATATAAACAAATTATAGAAATAATAATAGAAAAAGTGTGTGTATATATATCTATATCTATATATATATATATAGATATAGATATATATATATACACACACACATTATACAGCATAAAAACACCAATAAAGCCAAGAGATAAAGTATAACATTTTGACCACTATGTTATTGATATGGATGTTTTTTGGATACTTTATTGACTTACATTACTACATTGTTTACATAAGATAATTAAAGTATGTTTTGCTTTATATCTTTTTTTTCTTTTTTTTTAAGAAGTGGGAGGCTTTTCCCCTGAAACACATTAGCTGTATTTTATGTTCTTAATCAGGGGTCTCCAAACTTTCTAAACAAAGGATCAGTTTACTGTCCTTCAGACTTTAGGGGGACCGGATTGTGGCCATTGGGAGTCCTGGTGTCAGTGGGAGTAAACAATGTTTCTTTGGTATAAGGGGGGCAAATAGCACCCTGTTTTTGCTATCAGAGGGATCATTGCTGTCAGTGGAAGGAATAATGCCCCGTCATTGGTGTCTGTGGGAGGAATAGTGCCCCATCATTGGTGTCGGTGGTAGGAATATTGCCCCATGATTGGTGTCAGTGGGAGGAATAGTGCCCCGTCATTGGTGTCAGTGGTAGGAATAGTGCCCCATCATTGGTGTCGGTGGTAGGAATAGTGCCCCATCATTGGTGTCAGTGGGAGGAATAGTGCCCCATCATTGGTGTCAGTAGGAGGAATAGTGCCCCATCGTTGGTGTCAGTGGGAGGAATAGTGCCCCATCATTGGTGCAAGTGGGAGGAATAGTGCCCCATGATTGCGTGATAAGGAGGGTGACTGTGGTTGCTACCCCGTGATAAGGAG
>BLSH010472907.1:375390-388250 GCA_018402905.1 Glandirana rugosa | reverse complement strand
ATTTTTTTTTTTTTTTTACATCTGTATGTAAATTTTACGTATTTGCATTTGTTCATTGTTCATAGTCCCAAATTAAAAAAAAATGTAAATCTTTGTACCAGAGATATGATTCTAGAAACATTGCATAATAAAATTGTAGTTAATTAATTATTGTATTATTTATTATTTGTAGTTAATTTACTTTTAATTTATTTTTAATAACTGCGTTATTCCTGAAGCTCTGTTTTGTTTTTAATTTCTTTTTTTTTTTTTTTTTTTTTAGTTTTTGTTGTGCTACATTAAAGAGCTTGGGGAGGGGGATATTCTCACCTTGGATGACAGGGGACATTGTTCTACCTGGCACTGGGGACATACACTATATTGTCAAAAGTATTGGGACGCCTGCCTTTACACGCACATGAACTTTAATGGCATCCCAGTCTTAGTTTGTAGGGTTCATTATTGAGTTGGCTCACCCTTTGCAGCTATAACAGCTTCAACTCTTCTGGGAAGGCTGTCCACAAGGTTTAGGAGTGTCTATGGGAATGTTTGACCATTCTTCCAGAAGCACATTTGTGAGGTCAGGCACTGATGTTGGATGAGAAGGCCTGGCTCGCAGTCTCTGCTCTAATTCATTCATCTGGTTGAGGTCAGGACTCTTTGCAGGCCACTCAAGTTCCTCCACCCCAAACTCGCTCATCCATGTCTTTATGGACCTTGCTTTGTGCACTGGTCCAAATCATTTGGTGGAGGGGGGATTATGGCGTGGGGTTTGTTTTTCAGGGGTTGGGCTTGGCCCCTTAGTTCCGGTGAAGGGAAATCTTAAAGAGGAAGTAAACCCTGATGGGGTTTACTTCCTCTATATTCCCCTGCAAAGTAGAAACATAATGGGCTACTATGCATTGCATAGTAGCCCGTTATGTGTCACTTACCTGCAAACTAAGCCTGCGAAAGCCAGCGATGTCCCCTGTGCAGGCAGCGTCCATCTTCAGCCCCTCTTCCTTCCAGGGCCGCAATCTCCGGCTCCGTGACTGGCAGGAGTCACGTGACGTCACTCCCGCAGGCACAGCACAATCTCAGTGAAGAAACGGCACGGAGGCTGTGTCGAAATAACGTCAGCACATCTCGTACACTGCATATCTCCTGAACTGTGCAGGCTCGGGAGATATGCAAGGCACCTACAGGTAAGCCTTATCATAGGCTTACCTGTAGGCTAAAGTGGTTGTCACGAGTTGACAACCACTTTAAGGCGTCAGCATACCAAGACATTTTGGAGAATTTCATGCTCCCAACTTTGTGGGAAGAGTTTGGGGATGGCCCCTTCCTGTTCCAACATGACTGTGCACCAGTGCACAAAGCAAGGTCCATAAAGACATGGATGAGCGAGATTGGGGTGGAGGAACTTGACTGGCCTGCACAGAGTCCTGACCTCAACTCGATAGAACACCTTTGGGGTGAATTAGAGCGGATACTGCAAGCCAGGCCACAAATGCACTTCTGGAAGAATGGTCAAACATTCCCATAGACACTCCTAAACCTTGTGGACAGCCTTCCCAGAAGAGTTGAAGCTGTTATAGCTGTAAAGGGTGGGCCAACTCAATATTGAACCCTATGGAGTAAGACTGGGATGCCATTAAAGCTCATGTGTCTGTAAAGGCAGGCGTCCCAATACTTGGTGACAATGAAGAGGGTATTTCCCACCACTTTGGAGTGACTTCTTTTTCTGCATTTCTATCTGCCTGTGGCAGCAATAACAAAGGTAGAGGGAGACGATAAGAGGAGTTCATTGTTAGGATTTACGCACACTTTAAATACCGTATAGATCCATGCACTGGATTGCAGACCGCTATGCCGTCACATCGCTGGATTTGCCAGGACTTTGTTCACAGGGAACTTTCAGTGCCGGAGTTTGTAGAGAAGTGACATGGTGTTTGGGACGCGCTCCTCCGATGGTGACACAAATCCCGCCGCCACACCTCGCGTACAGCGCCTTATCTCTCGCCCGTATGATAATGCGTCCTTTTTGGTCTATCAGCGTGTGACATACAAGGAGCGCATGATAACATGTACAGTTACGCTGTTGGCCGTGTTTGTTTTTGCTTGACAGATGCGTTATTCCAGATTCTTTTGAAGTTAATCTTTGTTTTGCATTCCTTACAGGCGATCACCTATGTCCAACCATCCCCAAATCAACAGAGTGAATATACAAGGTCAGTCATTGCAACAGTTTTCTTTAACCCTGTGTCTGGGCGTTGTTGTACTTCACCTTTTTAGGTGATGGATGTATAAACCTGTATGCTGGTATTTAAAGGGGGGCTCAAGGATAAGCAAATATTGTCTAACTACAGTACAGGAGTCATGTCTATTCTTGAATCTTGGTGAGCTTTGTGTATTTCTTCCAGATCTGTGCAGTAATCCAGTGTGAGACTTTCCCTTCCTGTAATAAAGACCGCTCACTGCTGCTCTCTCTCCTTGTGCAGGGGCACTGGTCTTGTCTCCGCCCCCTCATGTAGTTCCTGCAGGCAGCCTGTAGCGGGTGGAGCCTGCTGGGGCCCCTCCTACAGCTCTGTTCCCTGCACAGGCTATGTACAGCACAGCGGGGATAGGTTTGCAAAGTCATTAGGTGCACACAAAGAGTGGATTTATATGATGGGGGCCTAGTAAATTATATACTGTAAGTGCACTATATTATCAAAAGTATTGGGACGCCTGCCTTTACATGCACATGAACTTTAATGGCATCCAAGTCTTAGTCCGTAGGGTTCAATATTGAGTTGGCCCACCCTTTACACTATAACAGCTTCAAGTCTTCTGGGAAGGCTGTCCACAAGGTTTAGGAGTGTCTATGGGAATGTTTGACTATTCTTCCAGAAGTGCATTTGTGAGGTCAGGCACTTATGTTGGATGAGAAGGCCTGGCTCACAGTCTCCGTTCTAATTCATCTCAAAGGTATTCTATCAGGTTGAGGTCAGGACTCTGTGCAGGCCAGTCAGGTTCCTCCACCCCAAACTCGCTCATCCATGTCTTTATGCACCTTGCTTTGTGCACTGGTGTGCAGTCATGTTGGAATAGGAAGGGGCCATCCCCAAACTGTTCTCACAAAGTTGGGAGCATGAAATTGTCCAAAATGTCTTGGTATGCTGACATCTTAAGAGTTCCCTTCACTGGAACTAAGGGGCCAAGCCCAACCCCCTGAAAAACAACCCCCCACCATAATCCCCCTCCACCAAATTATTTGGACCAGTGCACAAAGCACCCCTAAGTGAAAATGTCCAAATTGGGCCCAAAGTGTCAATAGTTTGCGTGGCCACCATTATTTTCCAGCACTGCTTTAACCCTCTTGGGCATGGAGTTTACCAGAGCTTCACAGGTTGCCACTGGAGTCCTCTTCCACTCCTGCATGATGACATCACAGAGCTGGTGGATGTTAGAGACCTTGCGCTCCTCCACCTTCCATTTGAGGATGCCCCACAGATGCTCAATAGGGTTTAGGTCTGGAGACATGCTTGGCCAGTCCATCACCTTTACCCTCAGCTTCTTTAGCAAGGCAGTGGTCTTCTTGGAGGTGTGTTTGGGGTCAGTACATTGGAATATTGCCCCGCGGCCCAGTCTCTGGAGGGAGGGGATCATGCTCTGCTTCACTATGTCACAGTACATGTTGGCATTCATGGTTCCCTCAATGAACTGTAGCTCCCCAGTGCCGGCAGCACTCATGCAGCCCCAGACCATGACACTCCCACCACCATGCTTGACTGTAGACAAGACACACTTGTCTTTGTGCTCCTCACCTGGTTGCCGCCACACACGCTTGACACCATCTGAACCAAATAAGTTTATCTTGGGCTCATCAGACCACAGGACATGGTTCCAGTAATCCATGTCCTTAGTCTGATTGTCTTCAGCAAACTGTTTGCAGGCTTTCTTTAGCATCCTCTTTATAAGAGGCTTCCTTCTGGGACGACAGCCATGTAGACCAATTTGATGCAGTGTGTGACGTATGGTCTGAGCACTGACAGGCTGACCCCCCACCCCTTCAACCTCTGCAGCAATGCTGGCAGCACTCATACGTCTATTTCCCAAAGACAACCTCTGGATATGACACTGAGCACTCAACTTCTTTGGTCGACCATGGTGAGGCCTGTTCTGAGTGGAACCTGTCCTTTTAAACCGCTGTATGGTCTTGGCCAACGTGCTGCAGCTCAGTTTCAGGGTCTTGGAAATCTTCTTATAGCCTAGGCCATCTTTATGCAGAGCAAAAATCTTTTTTCCTCAGAGGGTTCTAAGCCATGAGGTGCCATGTTGAACTTCCAGTGACCAGTATGAGAGAGTGAGAGCGATAACACCAAATTTAACACACCTGCTCCCCATTCACAGCTGAGACCTTGTAACTCTAATGAGTCAGGTGACACTGTGGAGGGAAAATGGCTAATTGGGCCCAATTTGGACATTTTCACTTAGGGGTGTACTCACTTTTGTTGCCAGTGGTTTAGACGTGAATGGCTGTATGTTGAGTTATTTTGAGGGGACAGCAAACTTACACTGTTATACAAGCTGTACACTCACTACTTTACATTGTAGCAAAGTGTCATTTCTTCAATGTTGTCACATGAAAAGATAGAATAAAATATTTACAAAAATGTGAGAGGTGTACTCACTTTTGTGAGGATACTATATGTCTTCACACTGGTCTCTTGCGCTTCCTGCTGCATTTTTGGTGCATATTTGGTCAGTTTAAAAAAAAAACACTTCCCCACCTGTGTTGGGTTTTTGATGTAGTTTTTGAGTCACATGACCTATGAAAAAAGCTCCATAAACATGGTAAAATTGCATGCATTTTTTGGTGGCCGTTACCGGCAACTTTTTTTCCTATCGGCAAAACGCTGATAACCCTATTTTCGGCCGACAGTTTTCGGCGGCCGATATATCAGTGCATTCCAAGTTTTGTTTGTCATATCATAACCTCCTATGTTGGTCAGCTCCATCTAGTGGGCATAATACAGTATTTTTCTGAATTACTTCAATATAAAAAAAATACTGCATTATGGCCACTAGATGTCGCTGACAATCATAAGAGATAAACAAACAATACGGCAATCATTTGTTTTGCCTGTGTGAATGCTTAAAACATCTGCACAGCAAATCTTTTATATATAGACCCCTTTAAGTTCGCCCAGAATTTTTTTTTTCAATTTTAGGCGATTGCCATTGCTAATGGGTTAGTGATGCAAAATATCAAAGCAAGAGAGTCAGCATAATAGCCAATTGGCTAGCCTAATATTTCAGTAAAATCTGACTAGTCCCTTTAGTCCAGTGGTTTTCAACCTCAGTCCTCAAGTGCCCCCAACTGGCCATGTTTTCAGGTTTTTCTTTACTTTGCACAGCTGCTATCAATGACATGGTATTGATAAGAGCTATTTTATCTAAGGGAAGTTCCCAAAGCATGGCCCGTTGGGGGTACTTGAGGACTGAGGTTGAGGACCACTGCCCAGTGATGGTGGGGATCTGGGGTACCTTGGCACCCCAACTACACTGTAGAGTGCATGAGCATCATGGGAAATGTAGTTCCAAAACATCTGGGGTGCCAAGGTTCACCATCACTGCGTCAAGTCAGACCGTTAGTCTCGACTTCAGGTTGATGTCTAGGCTTTATATGTGACAAATTACTTTAAAGGATATGATACTGATACATTTGATTTTCCTAATTATTTGCATGTTCTGATGATAAGATATATAAGCCTATTGTTAGGTGCCATAGCGGTTATTATATTTGTTATAGTTACATTATTATGGTTATCACCTGCCCAGGTGGCAGGGTGGGCGGGTGTAGTCCTTCTTGACCCCTCCGCCGGGCCTGCAATGTTGGACTGAAGTAAGGCCTATATGTTATTTGGCCTCTTCTTAGAATATAGCCGACTATGTATTACTATACAGGACTCCTCATGGTTGACCACTTTGGCGCAGTTCCTCGTACCTACTTAGGAACTTTCCATGGGTTCCTGGCTGAACCCCTCACCCTTCAAATACGTTATTGTCGCCATTTTCTTGTTTACGGACTATGATAACAGTGCCATTCTGCACTCACTTTTGTTACATTATAATGGTTTCTATTGTTATTTGAAAAATGTAATAAAAAGATTGAAACACTAGTTACATATAGCTTATAAAATGCACAAACATGTAAATGTCACCTGTCACTCTTTGCTGACGCACATCCACCCTCATCAATACCAAACATACAAATAACATACAAATATGTGTCCTTGGGCCACGACTTACCAGAAGTGAAGCAATCAACTCATATTTTAGGTATGTCACATTGCAGCCCCAGCTAATGACCGTGAGTGAAACTCTCAGCTATTCACATGATTTGGAAGAATTTAGGACCAACTCTAGCCAAAATGTTTTTGTTTCATCTTGGCAAGAGAGGGGACAGAATAGAACCCCTGTTGGGGTTTTAGCGCTGTTTTTGACCCTATCGAAGCGTGCCATGTCTACTGTCAGGAGTGGGATTGATGGGGAATTTTTCCAACAAACAAAAACAAATTTTTAGTAGTGTAGGAGGTTTAGAACAGACATCTGCGCCACTTATGGTGGCACCTGCTGCCATTGGCTGTAATTGACAGCTCATTAGGCTGTCAGTTACAAAACATAGTCCACCCACCTCCCTGACATCACTGAAAGCCTGCCAGCAGCTGAGGACTTCAAAAGAAGCCCACAAGCACACCTACAGCTGTCCACTGTGTTCCTAAAGATACAGGGCCTAGCGCTGATCTGAGGACTGAAATGCATTGGGGCGAATCTAAGGTCTGATGGTCCAGGAATTGGGGCTGATCTGAGATGTGAAGGTGTAAGAATTTGAGGTTGATTTGAGGTATGAAGGTGCAGGAATTGAGTCTGACCCGAGGTCAAGCAATGCATGAATTGGAGCTGATCTGAGGTAGGAAGGTGCAGGAATGGGGGTTGATTTGAGGTGGGAAGGTGCAGGAATTGGGGGTTGATTTGAGGTGTGAAGGTGCAGGAATGGGGGTTGATTTGAGGTGGGAAGGTGCAGGAATTGGGGGTTGATTTGAGGTGTGAAGGTGCAGGAATTTGGGGTTGATTTGAGGTGTGAAGGTGCAGGAATTGAGTCTGACCCAAGGTCAAGCGATGCAGGAATTGGAGCTGATCGGAGGTCTGAAGGTGCAGGAAATTGGTCTAATTGAAGGTTTGTTGGTGTAGAGATTTGAACTGTTCTGAGGTGTGAAGATGCAGAAACAGGAGCTGAACTGAGATGTGAATGTGCAGGAATTGGGTCTGATTTGAGGTCTAAAGGTGTGGGACTTCTGCTTGATCTGTGATCTGAAAGTGCAAGGATTGGGGCTAATCTGAGGTGTAAATTTGCAGGATTTGGGGCGGATTTGAGATCTGAAAGTGCAGAGATTGAGGCTTATCTGAGTAAAACACTGGCTAGGCACACAGTTAAACCCTTTGATTGCCCGATTTTAACCCCTTCCCACCCAGTTTCATTAGTACAGTGACAGTACATTTTCTTTAGCACGGATCACTGCATTAGTCTCACTGGTTCCCGCAAAGTGTCAGTTAGTGTCTGATTGTCCGCCGCAATACCGCAGTCCTGCTTTAAGTCGCTGATCGCTGCCATTACTAGTAGAAATAAATAAATCTATCCCATAGTTTGTAGACGTTATAAATTTTTCACAAACCAATCAATATGCGCTTATTGGGATTTTTTATCAAAAATATGTAGCAGAATACATATTGGCCTAAATTGAAGAAGAAATTAATTTTTTTTTCCATTTTTTAATTGGATATGTTTTATAACAGAAAGTACAAAAAAGTTTGTTTTTTTTCTAAATTGATGCTTTTTTTTTGTTTATAGTGCAAAAATAGAAAATACAGAGGTGATCAAATACCACCAAATATATATATATGGCGGTATTGAGGTGGTTAAGGAATGACTATATAATGGGTTCATAATGTGACATTTAACATTTTTAACCAGAGGGCTGTGTGAAGTCCTCATATAAAGATTGAGATGGCCTTGTGAAATCCGCATTCTTATAAAATCAGAAGGTCGCATGGTATCTTCTTAATCCCTTACATGAAATCAGAGAGTTGTGTGAAGTCTGAGTCCTTATATGAAATCAGACAACTTTGTGAAATCTGAACCCTCATATGAAATCAGAAGGTTGCTTGACATCTAAATCCCTTGCATGAATCAGAGGGCTGTGTAAAGTTAAAGCCCTTCTATAAAATCAGAGGGCTGTGTGCAGTCTGAGCCCTTATATTAAATCATCTAATACTGAGATGATTCTTAGGGAATGTACTGCCATAGACTCACCTTCAGTGCTGTGACTATGGCAGGCAGGACCATCTTTAACACAGGGCAAAAGGGGCAGCTGCCTCAGTCCCAGTCATTGTTGTGGAGCCCGAAGCAGCTGCCTCTTGAGCCCACAAATAGTAGATGAGTGGATTCCGGAATGCCCAAGAAAATGTTTGCCCAGAGTCCAATATATATTAAAGACGGCCCTGATGGCAGGCAGCACAACCTATATCACCCAGTCCATCTCAGGTAAGGGCTCAGACCCTACAAAGCCCTCAGTTCTCCCATGGAAGCCACAATACCTTATTGAAAGGCCCTTTATAAAGTTTCTCTTATATCCCATCATACCCTCTGCTATCCCCTTTGTTGTTTCACTACGACAATTCCGATGTAAACATCATTTCTAATTTTCCAGTCTTGTCTCCAGGACTGGAGTACATCCTATCACTCACATGATTGCCAATAATGGCCGGCTTATCCCAGCCAAGTGTTCCCAGTAATGTTGCTTTCTGCTCCATGATAACGGAACACAGGCGGTGAGGAGCAGGGTGTTTCACGATTAGATTAATATATAAATACGGCCCGCCTGCCTTGTGTCCATCATAGCACAGCTATGAAGATTGACATATTCTCCTAAGTGAGCTCCACAGCGCCCCCTCTGTCCCCGTCCCTGAAGTCTATTCATGATATTTTCCTGGATCCCCTGCCAACCCCCCCGCGGCAGTAGCATACGTTTCCTCATTTAATTTCCAACAATTTTCACTCGGTGTTCTGGAATTACCGATTAATTACTGACTTCTCTTTTTTCCTTGTTCTTCGATACAAAGAGCCTTTAATTATGAGCCAAAGATAATGAATTATTAATAGAACTCTGGGCTCTAGAAACCGATGTTGACATTGCGATGTGTGATGGGACACAACAGGGCTTTCAACAAAGTGAACAACGATGGAAAAAGATTCTCAAACCAACGTCAGCGTTACAGAGCCTGATTTTTCCTTCAAACCAAACTCCAGATTTTTTTTTGCCCCATGAGGCTAAAAAGGTAAAAGCTAGCAGCTCAAGCGCTGGGGCTCCCCCCTGCAAAAATTATTTTCGCCACTAGATGTCCTCTGTCTCATGCGTTGAATGACACCCAGTGTCCTTCAACCAAAAAGACTGAGGACATACTGTGAGTGCAAGACTTAGAACATGCAACTTACATCCTGGGATCATTCACTACTGAGCCCACATGTTTAGTTGCCGGCACCTGCTGTCAGTTTGACAGCTGAGACGCAGATCTGTGTAGCAGGGTTGCGACTAGCAGCACTGATCAGTGGAAACGGGTATTGCTGCTCAGAATGTAAACAAACACTGATACAATGTAAGCCTGGTCCACACTGCTGCCACTTGTCATGCAACTTGAGAGTTCACTGTCGCACGACAAGTCACGTTCCATTTACGGCAATGGTGCCATTCTAATCGGTGCAACTCAAGTTGCTCCAACCTAGAAAAAGGTCCCTGTACTAATTTGCTGCGACTTCAACACAACTTGTATTGACTTGTGTTAAAGAAGTCGTATGCTAGCTGTGATGCAGTGGCGGCTGGGGGGTATGCTGGTGGGTAGGTGGTTATGTCTTTTGGGGGGGTGGCACTGACAGCACCACCCACAACCCCCCCCCTGTGGTGGAACTGACAACAAGCAGCCAACCAACCCCCCCCCCCCCCCCCGTGCGTGGCTGAGGCTGGGGGTTGGGGCTTCCTCTCCTCCTCTCGTGCAGCCCATGTCTCCTCTCTAGCCAAAGCGTTAGGCATCCAATGGGATCGCCAGACACTTTGGCCAATCGGGAAGCAGGTCTCAACGAGGAGGAGTGTTAGTGAGAAAATAGTGAATATTCATTCACTATGGTCACACAATTGGGTGGGAACAGGGCGCACTCTCTGCACCCTGAGCCCACCCTTTTTGAAGCATATTAGAGCCTCTGGCTCTAATCACATGCTTCAAAAAAGAACTCCCCCCCCCCCCCATTGGAATCCATGCGCCTGGCATCTAGATTAGGGGGCCTGATGCATGGACGGGGGGGGGGCAGTGCCCGTGTGCCCTCTATGGACCAGCCACCACTGCAGGGATGTCGGATTCAAAGCCGTGGCAGTGTAAGCAAACAAAGGCTAATTATACATTCAGAACCTAAGGGCTGTTGCACATGGGAGCCAAAAACGGCATGTGTTTTTTTTTTTTTTTTACAGATCTGAATGCTGGCCGTTGCTTTTAACCCTTTTTCTGCCACCACTGATAGGTAGGAATGTGTGTAAGGGTCAGTTCACACCATGAATCACCATGGAACATGCTGTGCGTCCCTGTGCGATTTTACATGTGACCTGGTGGGGTGCGATTTCAGTCCATTCATTGGAAAGGACTGAAATCGTGCTGGACTGCAGCAAAAGTAGTGCATGGATTACTTTACAAAACGCAGGGGAACCAGATCGCATGACACTTCTGTACCAATGAGATTCAGGGCAGGCAAACACACTGTGTTTGCGACCCGCGTTTGCGGTGTCGTTATCATTGACAAACGCATACGAAGAATGCAAGTTCTCGCTACGCAAAGTGTGAATGGGGCCTAAAACTTCCAGCCGCAACGTCAGTCATTTTTCAACTTATGACTGAAATGATCATGGCTTTCATCTGGCCCTCCAGCACGTTCAACTAATTGTTAGACTCCGTTGTCCAAAGGGATCTCTCCCAAAAGACTGAAAAGCAGTTTTCATTTGTGCAATAATAATAATCATGTGTCAGCGAAGGGGCGGGGCCTGTCAGGAAGGCCTTCATCATTCACCCGTTCTGAAGCACGACAATCCTGACGCTGGCCGCAATTAACCTTTACCCTGATCACTTGGATTGGATTGTTCGGGCAGCACAAAGCTCTGAGTGTTGGTCAGAGGATCTGTGACGTCACCAGATCACAAGCTCAGCGTGTTTACCCTGCTGGTGGCAGTCCCCAAGCAAGCCAGTGACGTCTGCAGGAAAGAGCACACCAACACTGAGAACTCGCTTGGCATTAAAATCCTTTTTTTTTTCTCATTAAAAAAAAAAAAAACTTTCAATTTCAATTTGCAGTGCTGGGAAAATTGGAAAACAAAATAATTATGATGTGAATATCTTTTTTTTATATATATGTTAATATAAATTTAACTACTTTTAGGCTCCATGCACACTGTATCTCAAAAACGACTGTTTTTGGTCGTTTTGGCGTTTTTTTTAACAGCCCGAAAACGCCACTTTATTTTATCCTATGTGTCCATGCACACATGGACGTTTATTGTCTTTTATCAGCAGTGGCGTTTTTGGGCTGTTATCTGAACGCCCTGAATTGGCGTTCAAAAGTCGTTCTCCTGACCACAAAAAACGCCAGGCGCCGGTAAACGCCGCTAAACGCCGGTATATCGGTGTCTGGCGTTTTTTGCAGTCAATGGAAGTCAGTGAAGGAAAAAACGCCCAAAAACGCCAACGCAAAAAAACACCGGTAAACACCGGCGTTTATCGGCGTCTAGCGTTTTTTGCAGTCCTCAATGGAAGCCAATGAAGTAAAAAAAAAAAAGCCAAAAAACGCAGACGCCGCTAAACGCTGCTTACAAAACACTGCAAATAGAACGTTTTGTGAGCAGCGTCTCCCGCCCGACGCTGAAAGAGCCCTATAGCATCCAGTGTGCATGGAGCCTAAGGCCTCGATTGCATAGAGTGTAAAGAACAGGAGTATACTTTCCAAATGCTTGCTTGTTCTTTACATGAATAGCGAATGGTCTGGTATGGTGGTCCTCAACCACCAGGTCATGGCTCACTGCCAGGCTGTGGCCTCCCTCCACTGGGCCTCCAGGTCCCCAACCTCCCACAGTGCCTCCCAGCTACCATGGTGCCACCCAACCTCCCATAGTGGCCCTCAGTGCCCCCAGCCCACCAAGATCCATCAGTAAGCACAGTACCCGCTTTCCTCCCACAGTGTCTCCCAGCTGCCACGGAGCCATAGTGGCCCACACTGCCCTCAGCACCGCAAGAGCCCTCAGTGACCACAGTGTTCCTCAACCTTTCACAGTGCCCCCAAGCACCCTCAATGACCACAGTGCCCCCAGCCCCACAAGAGCCCTAAGTAACCACAGACCCCACCAACCTTCCATAGTGTCTCCCGGCTGCCATGGAGCCACCGAACCTTCCATAGTGGCCCGCAGTGCCCATCAACCTCTAACAGTTTCTCCACCCCCCAAGAGCCCTCAATAACCTCAGTGCCCACCAACTTTCCATAGAGTCTCCCAGCTACCATGGAGCCACCCAACCTTCCATAGTGGCCCGCAGTTCCCCAGAACCTCTCACAGTGCCCCCACCCCCCCAAGAGCCCTCAATGACCACAGCACCCGCCAACCTTCCACAGTGTGTCCCAGCTACCATGGAGCGACACTCAACCTCCCATAGTGGTCCACAGTGCCCCTCAACCTCTAACAGTTACCCCACCCCCCTGACACCTGGTGATACCCTCCAACTCACAGCGAGGTACCATCGACCCTGTGTGACACCTTCCAACCGCCCACGAC
>BLSH010472907.1:348930-375380 GCA_018402905.1 Glandirana rugosa | reverse complement strand
CAACTACCATGGTGTCACCCAAACTCCCATAGTGGCCCGCAGTGCCCCCAGCCCCACAAGAGCGATCAGTGCCCACAGTGCCCACCAACCTTCCACAGTGCCTTCCAAATACCATGCAGTCACCCAACCTACCATAGTGGCCTGCAGTCCCCCAAGCACCGCAGGAGCGCTCAGTGACCACAGTGCCACCCCAACATTCCACAGTGCCTCCCAGATACCATAGTGTCACCCAACCTCCCATAGTGGCCCGCAGTGCCCCCAGCCCTGAAAGAGCGCTCAGTGACCACAGTGCCCGCCGACTTTCCACAGTGCCTACCAGCTACCATGGTGTCACCCAACCTCCCATAGTGGCCACAGTGCCCCCAGCCCCACAAGAGCGATCAGTGACCATAGTGCCCGCCAACCTTTCACAGTGCCTCCCAGCTACCATGGTGTCACCCAACCTCCCATAGTGGCCCGCAGTGCCCCCAGCCCCGTAAGAGCGCTCAGTGCCTGCCAACTTTCCACAGTGCCTCCCAGATACCATGGTGTCATGTGTCTTGTCTCACACCTTTCAATTTCCAGTGCTGGGAAAATTGGAAAACAAAAAGGATTCAGGATCTGCCTGGAAGGTGGTGTAGCCTTCCCAGGGTGCAGCTGTGGGGTCCAGGCTGTATCATTGAGTCATGCACAATTCTGCCCCATAGAACACTCTCTGTGTATTATATAGAAGCTTCCATTCACTTGCAGGACTGCCTGCTCTGCCCTTTGCTAGTAGAACCGTCACTGGTGTATACACACAAACACCCAACAACGATGGCCTTCTGAAAGGTCACCCCACTGAGCTGTGACACGCTGACACAACATTTCTTTACAATTCCTCCCTTTTGTGACAACCTCAGATTAAAACAACACGCAACGACAAGATGTTCATCCTCCTACATGTTCACGTCTTGTATATTCCTAGAAAAATAAATAAAAGCAAATAAAAAGTACTTCAATTTCTCTTTCTTTTGAGGAGAGCAGACTGGACAGGCCATATTGGGAATTGTAGTACCCCAGAGCCTGCGGGGCTGAAGAATGCATGAACCCATTTGTAGTGTCCTGCAGATCATAGGAAATAAATACTGATCAGCTCCATCTAGTGGCCATGTGCAGCATCTTCCTGATTCGCTCTTCACTATTCTTTATGAACGAATAATATTCGACCTTAAAAAAAAAAAATAGCCCAATAACATCTGATTTTGCCCAATTCACACAGATGAATTCACACATGTACATACAGTACCAAAGGAAGAATGGCTGTCCGTATTTTCTATAAATAGGTCCCTAGGTAACAGCAAGTGTCCTTCAGTATAATAAAGTCAATATATACACTCACTGGCCACTTTATTAGGTACACCTTGCTAGTGCCGGGTTGGACCCCCTTTTGCTTTCATTCTTGGTGGCAAAGATCCAACAAGGTGTTAGAAACGTCTCTCAGAGATTTTGCTCCATAGTGACAATGATAGCACCACGCAGTTGCTGCAGATTTGTCGGCTGCACATCCATGATGCCGATCTCCTGGCCCACCACATCCCAAAGGTGCTCTATTGGATGAGATGTGGGGAGTGTGGAGGCCATTGGAGTGCAGGGACCTCATGTGACATGGTGCATTATCCTGCTGGAAGGAGCCATCAGAAGATGGGGACACTGTAGTCATAAAGGGATGGACATGGTCAGCAACAATACTCATGTAGTCCGTGGGGTTTAAACGATGCTCAATTGGTACTAAGAGGCCCAAAGTGTGCCAAGAAAATATCCCCCACACCATTACACCACCACCACCAGCCTGAACCGGTGATACAAGGCAGGATGGTTCCATGCACCAAATTCCGATCCCACCATCTGAATGTCGCAGCTGAAATCCAGACTCGTCAGACCAGGGAACGTTTTTCCAATCTTCTGTTGTCCAATTTTGGTGAGCCTGTGCAAAATGTAGCCTCAGTTTCCTGTTCTTAGCTGACAGGAGTGGCAACCGATGTGGTCTTCTGCTGCTGTAGCCCATCTGCTTTAAGGTTCGATGCGTTGTGCATTCAGAGATGGTATTCTGCATACCTTAGGTGTAACGAGTGGTTATTTGAGTTACTGTTCCCTTTTTACCATCTTGAACCAGTCTGCCCAATCTCCTCTGACATCAAGGCATTTTCCTCCACACAACTGCCGCTAACTGGACATTTTATCTTTTTCGGACCATTCTCTGTGAGAGAGGGTTGTGCATGAAAGTCCCAGTAGATCAGCAGTTTTTGAAATACTCAGACCAGTCCGTCTGGCACCAACAACCATGCCACCACGTTCAAAGTCACCTAAATCCCCTTTCTTCCCCATTCTGATGCTCGGTTTGAACTTCAGCAAGTCGTTTTCACCACAACTAAATGCCTAAATGCATTGAGTTGCTGTCATGTGATTGGCTGATTAGCAATTTGTGTTACCGAGCAATAATAAAATGGCCAGTGAGTGTATATCCAGTTTTCAGGAAATGATGGAAAAGATATTAAGGCCTGGTAGGTAAAATAACGCACTTTTCTGACATGCACAGAAATGCACTGCCCTTTAACGCATACTGCAGCCATGCATTGTCCATAGCACCCCCACGCATCTGCTAATGCACCAAACCACACGGTGCAGTGCGCTTATGGAAAAGGTTAGGTGCTTCTTTTTTGCATTTCTCTTGTGTCAGGCAGCCTTTATTATAATGAATGGAGTGCCCTGCATGCGATGCGTGGAAACGCACGTGAGCTCGGTCGCACCTGTAGGTGTGAACCTGGCCTTAGATCTGTTTCAGGACCGACGGAGGTGGGCAGGAGCAGAGCAGGGAATTAAAGAGTAACTCCACGTTTGTTGGATTGCAAGGCTTTTAAAGTGGAATTCCACCCACGTTTTTCACTCCCTGTCATGCAGCACTAATGTGCGCCCCCAACCACTTCAGCCCCGCAAGGATTTCTCACGTTAGGAGCACTTTTTGCGATTCGGCACTGCGTCGCTTTAACTGACAATTGCGCGGTCGTGCAATGTTGTACCCAAACGAAATTTCCTCTTTTTTTTCCCACAAATAGAGCTTTCTTTTGGTGATATTTGATCACCTCTGCGTCATTTTTGATCACCGCTATAAACAAAAAAAAGAGCGAAAATTTTGGGAAAAAAATATTTTTTACGTTTTGCTATAATATCAAAAAAAATTATAAAAAAATATTTTTTTTTTTATAAGTTTTGGCCGATTTATATTCTTCCTCATATTTGTGGTAAAAACAAATTGCGATCGGCGTTTATTGATTGGTTTGCGCAAAAGTTGCAGAATTTACAAACCATGAGAATTCATTTATGGCGTTTCTTACTTTTTGAGTTTTTTTTTACTAGTAATGGCGCAAGCCGCCGTTTATGGATGGCGATTTGCGCTACAGCGCCGCTCTACAGCAGTAAATGTACGTGAGCTGGTCCGGAACCGGTTAAACTTAATTGGCAACTTAGTTTTTTTTTCTGTACACTTACCTGATTTATGGCTATATCTAAATTTCACTTCTTCCTCTAGGGACCGTACGTCATTTCCGGTTTTGCATTTGCTCCTGGGAGATCTTGGTCAGCTTGGCATGGCACTGCTCCCGTTCCATTTAACATTGGCGTCTATGGAAAAATCTTGGTTAGCTTGGCATGGCACTGCTCCCGTTCCATTTAACATTGGCATTTATGGAAAATTTTGGTCAGCTTGGCATGGCACTGCTCCCGTTACATTTAACATTGGCGTCTATGGAAAATCTTGGTCAGCTTGGCATTGCACTGCTCACGTTACATTTTACATTGGCGTCTATGGAAAATCTTGGTCAGCTTGGCATGGCACTGCTCCTGTAACATTTAACATTGGCGTCTATGGAAAATTTTGGTCAGCTTGGCATGGCACTGCTCCCGTTACATTTAACATTGGTGTCTATGGAAAATCTTGGTCAGCTTGGCATGGCACTGCTCCCGTTACATTTAACATTGGCGTCTATGGAAAATCTTGGTCAGCTTGGCATGGCACTGCTCCTGTAACATTTAAAAATTGGCGTCTATGGAAAATTTTGGTCAGCTTGGCATGGCACTGCTCCCGTTACATTTAACATTGACGTCTAAGCAAAATCTTGGTCAGCTTGGTATGACACTGCTCCAATAACATTTAACATTGGCGTCTATGGAAAATCTTGGTCAGCTTGGCATGGCTCTGCTCCCTTTACATTTAACATTGGGTCCATGGAAAATCTTGGTCAGCTTGTCATTTCAAGCTGACCAAGATTGCACCGCACTGCACATGCACGAGATCGGCAGGTGCATGCTGGGTAGCCAGCATGCACGGAATCCAGGAAGAAGGACACTGTGGCTTCAGCTGCTCACACTGGAGATGGCCGCGCTGTGTAGGAAAGTCACAAAGTAAGAAAACGATGCTGCACAAATAGAAAATTGGGCCTAGTTTACAGCATACCTTTGTTACATTGCACAAGGTATGAGTATTCTAGGGGTATTTTTATCTTAAGTCATATTTCGGCCGGAACTCCGCTTTAACAAACTTTGTTGCAGATTCCTAACTTTTTTTTATTCTGAAGAAATGGCTGTGTGTTTGAATGGGAGTGACTTTATAATTATCAATCAGCTACTGCACCTGCAGGGCTCTAATAAGGAAGGTGGCAGAGTCTGCATTCCTTTAGATGTGATTTCCCTTCGGGAGTCTCTACATTTTTGTTGCAGGGGATGCCAAAAATCTGACTGGTATCTTAGTGCAGAATTCTGGGAACATCAGTAAGCCAATCACAGAAGCAGGAAATGACATATCTGGGGGGCGCTTTGTACACCATCTGTGTACGGAACGCCTCTAGGTTGCCACATTGCATTTAACAGAGACTTACAGCGCTGTAGATTGAAAAGGAAAGGTAATTTTAACTTCTTAGAGCCGGCCCATTAAGGGGTTTAGAATGCTGGGAGGTGGGGTGCAGCTTATCGTCATGTGACAGCCAATCACAGTGGTCACATGATCGGAAAACTCCTGATTGTAAGGTGCAAATGGGAGCTTTCAGTTAGCCACCAGCAACTGTGCCGTGAGCGCATGCGGCACGGCTCAATTGCACGCAAATATGCGTCCGCTTGGCGCCAAGGAGTTAATAACATTCAATTACAATATGACTTGTGTCACAATTGTATTCGCTATATTATTTTTATTTGCTTTTTTTTCCCCTGCAAAAGCGGAGTTACCCTTTAAGGTGGGGAAATCTCACTGTTAGCTCATGTCAACATTTCCCACCAGCCTCCACCTATAACTGGCCTACAAAACCGCACCGTGTAGAGTATGTGGGTAACGGGAACACTTTACCTCTGGCTTGCTAGAACTGGTTGGAGGCAGAAAAGCCATGAATGCCGTTGGCAGGAGATCTATGTTATAAAATGAGAGCCTCAGGGTGTGGGGATGGTTTTTCTGCGAATCCGAAGTGAGGAAATCTCATCCACTGGGCAGCCTACGTGTTTATCTTGAACCGTCTTCCAGAATTCACAGAACTCCTATTGGGAAACAAAAGTCCTACCTGGAACTAAGAAGAGGCACAACAATCATTATATCGAATGAAAATAGAACTCTGTGTCATTTCAGGTCACGGAGTCATTCTTCAGGGAATAATTAGCGGGTTGGTAATGAGTTGCGGACATTAAAGTATCTTTCGATTAACAAAGAGGGATTGAGCTCCTGATCAGGTTTGAGCCGGAAACTGCAGGTGGTAGGTTTATTTTGGCGTTGCCTTCGCCCCATGCGCCTCCTCTACTACAATATTTATACACAAAGGTTTGTTGGATAATAGCGGCCGGCTACGTGACGGCTGTATGCTGACGCAACCTCACATTCAGCTAACTGACACCATAAACATTGTGCAAACGCAACTGGCATCAAGGAGGCCTTAACCCAGGGTTTCTCAACCAGGGTTCCGCGGAACCCTAAGGTTCCTCCAGAGGTTGCTAGGGGTCCCTTGGGCAATGGTCAGTTTCTACCTCTCAGATAAATTCCCAGTGACACCATTGATCTTTTTAGCGATCTGTAAGAGGGTAACTCTTCCCAATGACCACAAGTGTAAGGGTCATTCTTCCCATTGACCATCACACTAATGTATCATGAGTTGTAGATTTTTAATTTTTAGCAGGGGTTCCCCGAGACCGGAGAATTATTTCAAGGGTTCCTCGGTGTTGAAAAGGTTGAGAAAGGTTGACTTAACCACTTGAAGACCAGGCCTTTTCTGATTTTTGTGCTAGAAAACAACTTAGAGCCCCCAAACATTATACACATAGGCATGAGCACAGGGTGTGCCACACCCTAATCACACCGTGTGGCACAGATTCCCCCTATATAGACCCCTGATATTTCACCAAAGCCCACCTAAGGAGTCCTCTAAACAAATTGTAAAAAAAAAAAAATAATAATAAAAAAAAATAAAATTGTAAAAGATAATAAAATAATAAAAATAAAAACTACTGACACCAATCTCTGCGCTACTGACACTGCCCACTGCTTTACTGACACCGTCAGTTTATATACACATGCATGTGTGTTTGAGCTTTGGGGTGCACACCCTAATGCAATAGGCTGTGCACACCTATGATTATATATATTTATTTTTAGCAGAGGCCCTGGCGGATAAAAATGGTGGTTGTTGCAATTTTTTTATGTCACATGGTATTTGCGCAGCAATTTTTAGAGCACAATTTTTTTGGTAAAAATACATTTTATTGAATTTTAATGCAAATAAAACACAATATATAACCCAATTTTTTGGTAAAATATAAAAGATGGTGCTATGTCAAGTAAATCGATAACATATATGGAACACTTTAACCTCATTACAACCTCCCCATATCAGATTTAAGTGGGCTGCACACTATAAGAAAATCGGACGATCGTTCGTCCGATTTTTCTCGTTGTTTCACAGAAAATCGGAACCGATGAAAGAAAATTCTCGCACGATTAAGGCTTTTTCTTTGTTGTGTAATGTTTCTGATCATGCACAGTCTTTCTTTTATGATTTTTCTTTGATTCAAAAATTGTACGATAATGGTACACATTAAACGAAAATCGGTCGTTCTGTTCCCATCCGAGAAAAATGATGCCAATGATGGGGCACTATTCCTCCCACTGAAGGGGCACTATTCCTCCCACTGACACCAATGATGGGGCACTATTCCTCCCACTGATACCAATGATGGGGCACTATTCCTCCCACTGATACCAATGATGGGGCACTATTCCTCACACTGATACCAATGATGGGGCACTATTCCTCCCACTGACACCAATGATGGGGCACTATTCCTCCCACTCACATTAATGATGGGGCACTATTCCTCCCACTGACACCAATGATGGGGCACTATTCCTTCCACTGATACCAATGATGGGGCACTATTCCTCCCACTGACACCAATGATGGGGCACTATTCCTCACACTGATACCAATGATGGGACACTATTCCTCCCACTGACACCAATGATTGGGCACTATTCCTTCCAGTGATACCAATGATGGGACACTATTCCTCCCACTGACACCAATGATTGGGCACTATTCCTTCCACTGATACCAATGATGGGGCACTATTCCTCCCTCTGATACAAATGATGGGGCACTATTCCTCCCACTTACACCAATGATGGGGCACTATTCCTCCCACTGACACCAATGAGGGGGCACTATTCCTCCCACTAACACCAATGATGGGGCACTATTCCTCCCACTGACACCAATGATGGGGCACTATTCCTCCCACTGATACCAATAAGGGGGCACTATTCCTCCCACTGACACCAATGATGGGGCACTATTCCTCCCACTGACACCAATGATGGGGCACTATTCCTTCCACTGACACCAATGAGGGGGCACTATTCCTCCCACTGACACCAATGAGGGGGCACTATTCCTCCCACTGACACCAATGAGGGGGCACTATTCCTCCCACTGACACCAATGATGGGACACTATTCCTCCCACTTTTTCCAAACTTTCTAAGCAAGGGGCCAGTTAATTGTCCCTCGAGCTTTAGGGGGGTGGGAGTGTGGTCAGTGGGAGTAGAAAATGCCCTGGTGTCAGTGGCCCATCAATGGAAGGGATTGTGCCCCATTGATGGTGTCAGTAAGGGGAATGGTGCCCTATCATTGGTGTCAGTTGATTGAATAGGGCCCCAAGGGCAAGCACAGGGCCAGAATGTGTCCTATGGACATTATTGGGTGTTATAAATTGTCACAATTTTGTGGCACACACAATTTAGAGGCATAACATATTTGATATTTATTTATTTCACACAATCTAATCATTTATACATATAGGAGGGAATTTGGGGATTACATTGTGTTTGTGAGCCTTAAAATATTTTGAATTTATTTTTACAAAAAGAAAATTGATAAGCAGTTTCACAAATGTATCAAATTTATTCTACCATCATTATATTCTATGTGTCCTCTGTTTTCAGCAAATATTTCTTGTTTCGGGGGTGTGAAATGCGTTTTCATGTAAAAAAAAATTCACATTTTAACGCGTGAAGGAGGAAAAGATTGAACCCTTTCTATGTAATATGGACACTAGGTGGCGCTGCTGCAAGCCAGTATATGACTCTATAATGTTACTTGTATCCAAATCCAGAAATTGTCTTTAGTTTTTGAGGGGTTAGAGGGGAGCCTATGTCAGGTTTATATTGCTGGCAGGGGGGGAATTCACCCTTTCTGTTTGTCCTGGACATTGTGAGGGTAAATCCAAATTTGTATGGTCGGCATACAATCAAAACTACGATGTAAAACAGGGACCTAGCTAATCTATCCAATCGGACAGGCCCCTGCGCTACATGGTTGTTGGTAAATCCAAAGGGGACCATACACTATACCAGGGGTGGCGAACAAGTTAGACACAAAGAGCCAAAATTTTAAACTGTGAGAGTCAGAGAGCCACACCATGCAGTGACCTGCCAAAACAGACAAACACTCACACAAAAACACATTATTAAAACCATATTATTGGTTTTATTATTGGCGCGATGCGGCGCGAAACGGCGCTCGAGGCGATCTCAAGGCGGCTTGCGAGGAGACTTCTATCATAGAAGTCAATGCAAGCCGCCTGAGATCGCCCTGAAAATGAATTTGAGAAAATAAGACAAACATGAAACTTGACAAAGAGCCACAGTATATACAAAATATGATAAGAGGCAAAGAGCCGCATTCATTTTGGCCGGGAGCCGCGTGTTCGCCACCCCTGCACTATACAAACTGTGCAATCTGCCTTAGAGTTACCAACAGTGATGTGGTATAAGGCTAGTGCACCATGTGGCTTGATGTGCACAGAAATGCACCCCCCAAACATATGCTAAAGGGCGCGCATTGATTCTGCATGACATGTGTTCCCGACTCGCAGTAATGTGGAACTAAACCAGTGGTCTCCAAACTGCAGCCCACGGCTAGATGTGACCCTTTGCTTACCTTTATCTGGCCCTTGGAACACTATTCCTCCCACTGTCACAAATGGTGAGGCACCATTTCATTTACTGACACCAACAATGCGGCACTATTCCTCCCACTGACACCCCCTCAACGTGAATTGATTTCTTTCACGGGCACCAATGATGGGGCACCATTCTTTCCACTGTAAACAACAATGAAGCACTATACCTTCTACTGACACCAACTATACAGCACTATTCCTTCCAGTGACACCACCATTGAGTAAGCATTCCTTTCACTGACACCAGCGATGGAGCACTATTCCTTCTACTGACACCATCGGTTGGGCACCATTCCTCCCATTGACACCAACAATGCAGCGCTATGCATTCCACTGAAACCAATGATGGCGCATTATTGCTTCTACTGACACCAACAATGAATAATCATTCCTTCTACTGACACCATCAATGGGGCACTATTCCTTCCACTGACACCACCATTGAGTAAGCATTCCTTTCACTGACACCAGAGATGGAGCACTATTCCTTCTACTGACACCATCGGTTGGGCACTCTTCCTCCCACTGACACCAACAATGCAGCACTATGCATTCCACTGACACCAATGATGGAGCATTATTGCTTCTACTGACACCAACAATGGGCACTATTCCTCCCAGTGACATTATCAATGCAGAACCATTCCTCCCACTGACACCAACAATAAGGCACCATTTCTTCCACTGACACCAATGATAGAGCACTATTCCTTCTAGTGACACAAATGATGGGGCACTATTCCTCGCACTGACACCAACAATGGGGAGCTATTCTTCCCACTGATACCAACAATTGCCACCATTCCTCACACCATGATGGGGCATCATTCCTCCTCCTCCATAGGTGCTATGTAATTTTCCTACTCCCACAGACAGCCAAGCAAGAGGCATTATGCAGGGGCATTTCTCTTCCCACAGATTTCTCTTCACCTTCTGTCTCAAAGACATATCAGGGAGATAAGAGAATCCCTTTTACAGTTGTCACCAGAAGAGGTCTCCCCATTGGAAGACTTCCCCACACCTCCTGTTCCTCAACTCAACAATGTTATGTTTCCAATCACTTCCTATACCAGGGATAAGGGCCATCAGGACCAATAGAACAAAGACAGCAATAAAAACCTGACAGAGACTCTTAAATCTGACCTCCAGCTTTCCCTTCAGTGTTGCACAGTTGTATCGGCTCCTCTCCTGGACTGGAATTGCTTACTCTGATTTCACTGCACACTGTGAGCTTCTCACAATGCAGCAAGCCAGATAGAGTCCGCCTTACTTCTTGACGGGAGAACGTCCAGCATCAAATAGCACTTTCCTCCTCTGTCTGACTGTCCCTGGCCCACTCCTTTCATTCGTTGCATTTCAGTTCTTTCAAATATGGAGGCTTACAGCCTACCTAGGAACACCCTGCCAACTGATGCCAACCCATCAAGGCATTTTAATACTTGCATAACTCCACCCAAGAGCCAGCCAACTGTTTGCGCCAGGGCTGAGGGCAGTTGAGGGGAGTAGTGAGGCCGGGGGCTGTGATGTTTTCAGGAAGCTCTGTACATCCCCCTGCCAGCCTTTTCTTCCAGCCATGATCTGCCTGCCTTACATACAGTGCCTTGAAAAAGTATTCATACCCCTTGAAATGTCCCACATGTTGTCATGTTACATCCAAAACCGTAAATGTATTTTATTGGGATTTTATGTGATAGACCGACACAAAGTGGCACAGAATTGTGAAGTGGAAGAAAAATGATAAATGGTTCTCAATACTTTGTAGAACCGCCTTTCCCTGCAATTACAGCCGCAAGTCTTTTTGGGGAAGTCTCTACCAGCTTTGCCCATCTAGAGAGGACATTTTTGCCCATTCTTCTTTGCAGAATACCCCAAGCTCTGTCAGATTGGATGGAGAGCGTCTGTGAACAGCAATTTTCAAGTCTTGCCACAGATTCTCCATTGGATTTAGGTCTGGACTGTGACTGGGCCATTCTAACCCATGAATATGCTTTGATCTAAACCATTCCATTGTAGCGCTGGCTGTATGTTTAGGGTCGTTGTCCTGCTGGAAGGTAAACTTCTATCTTTTGCAGACTCTAACAGTTTTTCTTCTAAGATAGCTCTGTATTTGGCTCCATCCATCTTCCCATCAACTCTGCCCATCTTCCCTGTCCCTGTTAAAGAAAAGCATCCCCACAACATGATGCTGCCACCCCCATGTTTCACGGTGGGGATGGTGTGTTCAGGGTGATGTGCAGTGTTAGTTTTCCACCACACACAGCGTTTTGCTTTTTGGTTTTTGGTCTCATCTGACCAGAGCACCTTCTTCCACACGTTTGCTGTGTCCCCCACATGGCTTCTCGCAAACTGCAAACGGGATTTCTTATGGCTTTCTTCCAACAATGGCTTTCTACCTGCCACTCTTCCATAAAGGGCAGATTTGTGGAGAGCACGACTAATAGTTGTCCTGTGGACAGATTCTCCCACCTGAGCTGTGGATCTCTGCAGCTCCTCCAGAGCTACCATGGGCCTCTTGGCTGCTTCTCTGATGAATGCTCTCCTTGCCTGGCCGGTCAGTTTAGGTGGACGGCCATGTCTTGGTAGGTTTGCAGATGTGCCAAACTCTTTCCATTTTCGGATGATGGATTGAACAGAGCTCTGTAAGATGTTCAAAGATTGGGGTATTTTTTTTATAACCTAACCCTGCTTTAAACTTCTCCAAAACTTTATCCCTGATCTGTCTGGTGTGTTCTTTGGCCTTCATGATGCTGTTTATTCACTAAGGTTCTCTAACAAACCTCTGAGGGCTTCACAGAACAGCTGTATTTATACTGAGATTAAATTACAGACAGGTGAACTCTATTTACTTTTGAAGGCAATTGGTTCCACTAGGTTTTAGTTAGGGGTATCAGAGTAAAGGGGGCACCATACAAATGCCCCCCCACACTTTCACATATTTATTTGTAAACAATGTTGAAAAACATTTATCATTTTCCTTCCACTTTCACATAAAATCCCAATAAAATAAATTTATGTTTCTGGTAGTAACATGACAAAATGTGGGAAATGTCAAGGGGTATGAATACTTTTTCAAGGCGCTGTAGAGAAGCACAGAGACCCAGTGGTGATGTCACAGGACCTAAAATAAAGCATTTAATGAAAAAGGAAAGGCTTTTTTTTTTTTTTTTACAAAACGTCATTAGCAAGCTGATGAGGGGGGAAAGGAGGAACCAGAAAAGACAAAATACAAGCAGATTACATCTTAACCATTACCTTCCCATCAGGTGCATTACTGCAGCAATCACACAAACCCCGTCTGCCATAATCTGGATTAGCTGTACATGGATGTGGCTGACATAATGTCTTTCCCCACCTCTGATTGTATTTACATTTCTGCACGGTGCTCATAAGCAAATAATGTTTTCTTCCTTCAAGAAACTATCAGATGTTTCTCATAAGCAGTGCCCTCGGGGCCCCAATTACAAAGTGCAATGACGCCATTCTCCCAGAAATTGTTCATACTTCCTCCTGAGCACCTCCACCTGCGGACATGTATGAGCAGAAAGGTGATTTCCTCCACATTTCCCCGCTATGCCCACACCCAACATGGGGCGTGAAGATAAAACACAAGGTTATGGCTATATGCAGTGACAGCGCACACACAGACTTGTGCATTTAAAGTGATATTAAAGGGTCACTAAACCCGCAACAGTAGAATCAGTCTGTATATGCGGTAAAGCATGCTTGCTATACTCACTGCGGAACCTAAGAGTGTAATCGTCTACATTGTGTAAAAAGGCTGTTTGATCCTGTCTTCTCTGATCCTCCGCTTCTTCCACAGTCCCCAATCTCTCTGCTAATAGAACAGAGGCTAGGGGACAAGCTGCACATGCTCAGTTTGGTGTGTATTGTTAGAGAGCATATTTTTCTTGGGAGGGTCCATGTGATCAGCACAGGGCCAATCAGACAGAGGGTGAGGGGTCCTGCAGCCTCATAGGAGAGTCAGAGGAGAATGAAAACTCCCCCTACAAGCTTTAACCAGACACTGACAGAAGTCACAAGACTGCTATATACTGCTGATGAGAAAAGTTATTTAGCAGTTTATATTTACTAAAATAATTGAATTTGGTTCAGGGGCGTACCTACAGGGGTCGCAATTGCAACCTGGCCCCAGCTCCAGGGGGGGCCTGTTCAGCCCTCTGTACACCTGGATAGGAGGATCAGTGGGGGTGTCTGCATATGGAGGAGCCGATCTCTCCATTATCCGTTGAATGCCCGCTTCTCCTCCTGTCCCTCCCACAGGCATTTAGCGGCTGCAGGAGGAAAATGGAGAAATCAGTTCGTCGATATGAAGCCGCCCCGACCCCCACCATTCCTCCTATCTAGCTTTTTTCTGCTGCCCCCTTGTGTGCTCTCCAGCCCCCCCGCTCTCCCCTGACCCCCCCTCATCCCGCCAAGCTCTGCTGGCTTCCCCCCTTCCCTCTCCCAATGGCTACAGCGGGGGATATGACAGGGCAGAGAGTGGAGAACGGGTCGGTAGTTGTCTCATTCACCAGACCCTTCCTTTTCTGAATGGACAGAGTCAATGATCTGTACGATTACTGACTCTGTCCATTCATAATTGAAACATAATAATCTGTGTTTACTATGCTTCAGTTTGTGAATGGAGGGGGAGCTCTGTACAGAGCTATTCCTGTCCATTCATTCAGTGAAGCTGAGGCTGCAGAGATGAAGATTGAGGGCAATGTCAATATCAATAATCTGCCTTAAATTGTCATATAAATATATATGTGAAATCAATCTTTATTGTGTTTTGGCAATAACCTGGTGTAGGCGGATTTCTGCTAGTCACAGGCTGCGTCACACCCCTCCAACCTGTGTCTTAGAATAAGAGAGAGGTGAAGCCTCCATCAATCTACATGTAATATCCCCCCCCCATTATGTTTAGTTGGTTAGTGGGCATGGAGGAGGAGGGAGGGAGTGGGCTCTCATTTACCACTGTGTATACTCCCCACATGTGTGACTTTATAGCCACACTGGCTGCTCAGATGTAAAGGGGAGGAAATGCTCAGCATAGAAACTCACTGAAAACTTGAAAACTGAGCATGTGCAGAGTTGCCAACACCGCTGTGCAAAATCCCTAGCTGAATTGGACAGAAGGGGGAGATAGAGAGCAGCAGCAGGTTTTTTGCAGAATACAGAAAAGGAATCTCATAGTGACAGAGAGTATGGACAGCATGTAATACACCATTTATTGATAGTTTTTTTATTATGTGGTTTAGTGACACCTAAGTTATTCTTTCATTTATTACAGTCTTTGGGGGTCTGTGTATAAAAAGTGCACTGAATGAATGTGAGAAACGCATGCACAGCCTCAGTGAAACTTACAGTATTCTGTGTAATATAATTATCTCCTATGAGCGTAAGCGCCATCTAGTGGCCATAATGCGGTATTAAAAAAAAAAAAAACTAAAATAGGGAAAAAATGGGCTACAGCCACAAGATTGTGCTTCCTATAATAGAAGATAATTTCTGTATATTACACAGAATACAGCAAGTTTCATTGGAGCTGTGTGGATGTTTGTTACATTTTTCTATATAAACCTTTTAGTGTCTCTGCCTTGTATTACACATGTTCCAAATCTGCCAATACGTTTTTGTTGCACCTCTGGATAATAAGAATAGGGTGGAATTCTAACTTAGTGACAGTTTTATTACTCGGTCCCGGCGATATTACGATCTTAAATTACCTGAGTTATTGTTACAGAAGACAAGTTCATAAAACTAAGAGAAGACAGGAAATGCTTGAAATGACTCCACGCTGATCGTCCACAACTTCCAGCAATGAACTGCAGGACTCGGCTGACTTTTATAAACTCTTCCTGCTGGCGGAACTCTCACTAGGAAACAAATGACACATTTTAAGAGCTTTCTGTAACCTGCTTCACACTTTTAATCTCTTTATGGTAGCACAGGACGGGTTTTCTGCCTTCAATGATTCCGGTCAAAAGTCTTTTTTTTACTCTGAGAGCCAAGAAGAGTTTTGGGTGCAGTGCAGCGTTTTGTGCGGTTTGGGCCCCCAACAAGATGAGTGGTGTAGTCCAGCAGATATCACACAGATCAGATGAGGGCTTCATGTCCACGGCAGACATCCCACCAAATGGATTGATAGTTCTTAAGGCTCATAGGAAAATTCGGAAAACTTGTCTAATTGCTTATTTGTCCTCTCAAGTAGCTTGTGGTGGGATTCACCATATGGCTCCTCCTCTTACATTGACATAAACCTATATATTTTGGAGAGCCAAGCATACATGTTTAGGGGACAGCCAGCTGGTAGGCCTGCCTTTAAGAACAAGGCCTGCTGTAAACTTTTGTAAAAGACCGGACGTGATGTTGCAGGGTGTACACCAGCTTTTCCCAACCTTTTTATCCTGAAGGCACCATTGAAATAATTTTCAGGTTTGGAGAACCCCTGATAAAATTAATTCATCGGGGGTTCATTAGGAAGAATGCTCCTTACATTGGTGGTCAGTGGGAAGAATGCTCCTTACATTGGTCAGTGGGAAGAATGCTCCTTACATTGGTGGTCAGTGGGAAGAATTCTGCTTATAGTGGTGGTCATTGGAAAGAATGCCCCTTACAGTCAGGTCCATAAATATTGGGACATCAACACAATTCTAAACTTTTTGGCTCTATACACCACCACAATGAATTTGAAATGAAACAAACAAGATGTGCTGTAACTGCAGACTTTCAGCTTTAATTTGAGGGTATTTGCATCCAAATCAGGTGAATGGTGTAGGAATTACAGCAGTTTGTATATGTGCCTCCCATTTTTTAAGGGACCAAAAGTAATGGGACAGATTAACAATCATAAATCAAACTTTCACTTTTTAATACTTGGTTGAAAATCCTTTGCAGTCAATTACAGCCTGAAGTCTGGAAGGCATAGACATCACCAGACGCTGGGTTTCATCCCTGGTGATGCTCTGCCAGGCCTCTACTGCAACTGTCTTCAGTTCCTGCTTGTTCTTGGGGCATTTTCCCTTCAGTTTTGTCTTCAGCAAGTGAAATGCATGCTCAATCGGATTCAGGTCAGGTGATTGACTTGGCCATTGCATAACATTCCACTTCTTTCCCTTAAAAAACTCTTTGGTTGCAGTTGCAGTATGCTTCGGGTCATTGTCTATCTGCACTGTGAAGTGCCATCCAATGAGTTCTGAAGCATTTGGCTGAATATGAGCCGATAATATTGCCCCAAACACTTCAGAATTCATCCTGCTGCTTTTGTCAGCAGCCACATCATCAATAAATACAAGAGAAGCAGTTCCATTGGCAGCCATACATGCCCACGCCATGACACTACCACCACCATGCTTCACTGATGAGGTGGAATGCTTTGGATCATGAGCAGTTCCTTTCCTTCTCCATACTCTTCTCTTCCCATCACTCTGGTACAAGTTGATCTTGGTCTCATCTGTCCATAGGATGTTGTTTCAGAACTGTGAAGGCTTTTTTAGATGTTGTCTGGCAAACTCTAATCTGACCTTCCTGTTTTTGAGGCTCACCAATGGTTTACATCTTGTGGTGAACCATCTGTATTCACTCTGGTGAAGTCTTCTCTTGATTGTTGACTTTGACACACATACACCTACCTCCTGGAGAGTGTTCTTGATCTGGCCAACTGTTGTGAAGGGTGTTTTCTTTACCAGGGAAATAATTATTCGGTCATCCACCACAGTTGTTTTCCGTGGTTTTCCAGGTCTTTTGTTGTTGCTGAGCTCACCGGTGTGTTCTTTATTTTTAAGGATAATCCAAACAATTGATTTGGCCACACCTAATGTTTTTGCTATCTCTCTGATGGGTTTGTTTTTTTTTTCAGCCTAATGATGGCTTGCTTCACTGATAGTAACAGCTCTTTGGATCTCATATTGAGAGTTGACAGCAACAGATTCCAAATGCAAATAGCACACTTGAAATGAACTCTGGACCTTTTATCTGCTCCTTGTAAATGGGATAATGAAGAGATAACACACACCTGGCCATGGAACAGCTGAGCAGCCAATTGTCCCATTACTTTTGGTCCCTTAAAAAGTGGGAGGCACATATACAAACTGTTGTAATTCCTACACCGTTCACCTGATTTGGGTGTAAATACCCTCAAATTAAAGCTGAAAGTCTGCAGTTACAGCACATCTTGTTTGTTTCATTTCAAATCCATTGTGGTGGTGTATAGAGCCAAAAACATTAGAATTGTGTCAATGTCCCAATATTTATGGACCTGACTGTACATTGGTGGCCAGTGGGAAGAATGTTCCTTACATTGGTGGCCAGTGGGAAGAATGTGCCCTTACATCAGTGGTCAGTGGGATGAATGTTTCTTACATTGGTGGTCAGTGGGAAGAATGTGCCCTTACATTGGTGGTCAGTGGGAAGAATGTCCCCTTACATCAGTGGTCAGTGGGATGAATGTTTCTTACATTGGTGGTCAGTGGGAAGAATGTCCCCTTACATTGGTGGTCAGTGTGATGAAGGTTCCTTAGATTGATGGTCAGTGGGAAAAATGTTCCTTACATTGGTGGTCAGTGGGAAGAATGCCCCTTACATTGGTGGTCGGTGGGAAGAATGCCCCTTACATTGGTGGTCAGTGGGAAAAATGCTCCTTACATTGGTGGTCAGTGAGAAGAATGTTCCTTACATTGGTGGTCAATGGGAAGAATGTCCCTTACATAGGTGGTCAGTGGGATGAATGTTTCTTACACTGGTGGTCAGTGGGAAGAATGTTCCTTACATTGATGGTCAGTGGGAAGAATGTCCCTTACATTGGTGGTCAGTGGGAAGAATGCCCCTTACATTGATGGTCAGTGGGATGAATGCTCCTTACATTGGTGATCAGTGGGAAGAATGTTCCTTACATTGGTGGTCAGTGGGATGAATGCTCCCTACATTGGTGATCAGTGGGAAGAATGCTCCTTCTATTGGTGGTCAGTTGGAAGAATGCTCCTTCTATTGGTGGTCAGTTGGAAGAATTATACATACAGTGGTGGTCAGTGGAAACAATGTTCCCTTTATGGTGGTTAGTAGAAAGAATGGTCCTTACATTGGTGGCCTGTGGGAAGAATGCTCCTTACATTGGGAGTTAGTGGGATGAATGCTCCTTGCATTGGTGGTCAGTGGGGAGAATGACCCTCTTACAAAGGAGGTCAAGGGAAAGAGCGCCCTTTTACATTGGTAGTCATTGAGAAGAATGCCCTTTACATTGGAGGTCAGTGAGAAGAATGCCCCTTACATTGGTGGCAGTTGGAAAAGTGCCCTACTTACAACAGTGGTGAACACCACCCTTACAGACAGCTAAAAGCCATGCTGCTGGCTCTGCCCCCCCATCTTAAAAGCATAGGGGAATGAACAATATTATTTAAAGAACAAAAAGGGAGTGAAGATCTGTTTTAAAATTTACCTGCAGACTAGCAGCAAAATACACATATGGGAGCTGTTTTACCTGCAAAAGCATTTGCTTTTCTGTCCATCCAGTCCTGATTTTTACTCAGCTCTGCCAGACTTTACAGCAAGGACGTGGACTAGATTTCTCTCTACTGCTGGTAAGCAGTAATGATTGGTCATCTCCCATGCAGTAGCAGTTCACCCTTCCCTGCCTGCACCACTCTCTTCTCCTGTCCACGTTTCTTGTCAGCACATGTGCATGCAGCAGAGACATAATTGTTCCCTAATGCTGCCCTTCCCTAACACAGTCTGAGTTCTGCTGTAAGAGATTACAAAACACTGATATCAAGTACATTTTTAATGAACATACAACTATAATAATTTGTGTTTTTATATCTACCAAAAGTTCAATTTTAGGGCTCATTCAGATGTCTTGCATGCTGAGCTGCTGCCTTAGAGCTGCACACAGGCAGCCTATAGAAGTGAATGCAGACACAGCGGCTACATGGACACAGCCGCATGTCAAAATACGTCTGCATTCATATCTTTGCACCCGCTTCTGCACAAATGTTGAATTTTGACGTGTGACTGTCCGTGCAGCCTTTGCATCTGCATCCACTTCTATAGGCTGCCCACGGGCACTCTTGATGATACTGGGTAACAGGACAAAGTAGAGACTCCCTAACACAGACAGAAATAAAAACTTCAAAAGGAAAGATGAAAGGGCGCACCGATCTAGAAGGTCATCTTGGCTCTGAGGAAGAGGTGCTCACCTCGAAACCCGTTAACCTTTGGATCCTTACCTCCTGCCCCACTGCTGGATGTATTATGGATTGATGAATACGGTACCATGCAATTTACTTCATTGTTGGACTGTTTGATGAGCTTTTAGGCCTCATACACACGGACGTTTTTTGACGCCGGCGTTTTCTGGCGTCTTTTGCAGCTCTCCATGTTAGTCAATGGCCCCATAAAAACGACGGCGTTTTTGAGCTGTAGATGGCGTTGGCGTTAGTGAGCTGAAAGTAGAACCCACGGCCATCGCGTTCTGAGGCTGTAACGTTTTGGCATTTTTTGACGTCGACGCCGCAAAATGCCAACAAACGCCAACTAATATTGTACCGGCGTTTTCCGGCGTTTTTTGACGCCGACGTTTTAGGTTGAAAAATAGCAGAGGGATGATTTTTTTTAAAAAATACCTATTGACGCCGACGCTCACTAACGCCGATGCATTATGCCGAAAAACGTCGATTTTATTACCTTGATGTCGGGCCTGACGTTTTGTTTATTTTTAAAGATACGCCCGTGTGTATGAGGCCTTAAAATAAACAAAACGTCGGGCCCGACGTCAAGGAAAAAAAATCTGCGTTTTCCGGCGTTATGCATCGGCGTCAAAAAATGCCAAAACGTTACAGTCTCAGAACGCAATGGACGTGGGTTCTACTTTCAGCTCACTAACGCCGACGCCATCTACAGCTCAAAAACGCAGATGTTTTTATGGGGCCATTGACTAACATGGAGAGCTGCAAAAAACGCCAGAAAACGCCAGCGTAAAAAAACGTCCGTGTGTATGAGGCCTAAAACTTACCACTTTTTTTTTGTGTCTACGTGAGAAATAAAAACCTCACAGGGGTTCTAATCCCTATCCACTGCAAAGTGGATTCAGCTGCAGAAAACAGCAGCCCAGGACGCAGGATGAGTGTCAGTGCCGGCCTGAATGAGCCCTAAAACTAAACGCAGCTCCAAGGCACATGCAGAAAACAGCAGCTCAGCACAGGACGGGTGTCAGCGCCTGTAGACGCCCTTAGGCTCTGTTCACACCTAAGCAATTTGAAGCATGATAGCTCCAGACTCTAAGTGTTTTATTACAAGCAATGGTGCCTGTTCACACCTAAGCGTAGAATTGCTTGGAGCTTGTCACTCAAATAAATTACTTGAGCTTCCTTTGGAGCATTGTTGTGAGTTTAGCCCCATTAGACTTTAATAGGAGCATTTAAAAAAACATGCAAAAAATGTGTATAATGTGCATTTTTTTCATGTTTCCTTACCTAATATCTAGCATTCCATTCGCTAAAAAAAAAAACAAAAAAAAAAAACTTACAAGCCTGAAACATGAGCAAACATGCTAAAAATGCCCGAAACCAAAGATGCTCAACTCAGTTGGGAATGGGGCATTAAAGAGTAAATCCACTTTTTTGTTGGGAAAAAAAACATCTGCGATCTCTGCACATTGCAGGGATTTTAACAAATTCCTACCTTTTGTCATTCTGAAGAAATCCCTGTGTGTTTGTCTGTGTCCATGTGCTAAGTGAATCTATATGGGAGTGGTTTCATAATTGTCAACCAGCTGCTGCACTTGCAGGACTCTAATGAGGAAAGTGGCAGGGTCTGCATCCCTTTAGATGTACTTTCCTATTGGGAATATCTCACCAAAAATGCCATTTTTGTTGCGGGGGATACCAAAAATCTGATTTGTATCTAAGTGCAGACTTCTGGGAAAATGAATGAGCCAAACACACAAGCAAGAAATGATGTTTCTGGGGGGCACTCTATACACATTCTAGGTACAGAACACCTTCAGGTTGCTATTAAAGTGGTTGTTAAGCCACTTGTATAAAATGCTCCCATTCCCTCTGTATTAGCACAATAAGATCCCCTGTGCCTGTGCTATAACACATATATACTTATCTGTATAGATAACACACAGGCTTCCTAGGATCAGTTGTCGTTTTTCTCTCTCCTCTGCTCAGCAAAGAGTTCCTGGGGCTGGGATGGCAGTGGGTGAGCATTGCTGCTGACCTCAGCTGGAGAGGAGAGAGAGAGAGAGCTGTGTGTAGGAAGCCGGTGTGTTATCTATAAAGATAAGAATATTTATGATATAACACGGGCACAGGCAAACTTCTTGTTCTAATACACAGGGGATAGGGGCTTTAAAAATTAATTATGAGAGCAGAGAAGAGAATCTATGTACTGACAGGGGGATGGAGGGGGAGGAGAGGGGAGTTGAAGACAGGCAGAGGAGAATAGGAGAGCTGCTTTTGACAAAGGCTGCACTGACCACGGGCTCTCAGGATCAGCTAATATGATAGGGGAGTCAGCACTCAGGGGGGAAGTCATGACCTGGCATTATCACACAGGTATTTTAGGGGATACAGAGGGATCATTTAAAAAGCAAAAGCACCATGCTGCTAATTGCACATTAAAGAGACAGAAGCGGTATATTTTTTTTTGGGTTAACAAACGCTTTAACACCATTTGTTTTTTTATATATATATATATTTTTTTGCATTGGTTTAATTGGAGTGAATACATGGTAGCTCGCAGGCTTCTCATATTTATTTTCTATAACCTTCAGGTTGCCATGCATTTTACAGAAAATTTTCAGCGCTGCAGATTGAAAAGGAAAGGGAATTTTTAATAACATTTAATTACAATATGACTTGTGTCACAATTGTATGCGCTATATTATTATTATTATTTTTTTTTTATTTGCTATTTTTTTCTCCCCATAAAAGTGAAGTTACCCTTACATTTTGATTATGTGGACACGGCTGTTTTTTTTTTTTTCAATTTTTCAGTTCCATGTTAAAACGTATAATTCCAAATGGACATAATGTGAATGTACAGATATCTCTTTTCCTTAGAATTCTTGTATTGACGTTGCTCAGGCTGAGGGCACTATGTGCACAGAAAGACCCAAACCACGGAAGATTATTTCTGGGAATATTGAGTCACAGAAAACTTTCGGTCATTATCAGTGCCCGCTGCCACTTCCTTCTTCAGGTTGTTTGAACATTTGCCCTGTTAAGGTTTCCTGAATAGGCGATGGCAGGGATATCAGAATAATGGCGGAGTCAGGCTGTGAGGTCAGAACGCGTCAGTTACTCTTCTCCTGACCTTGTAGATTCTCCGATTGGCTACAATATTATTTATGAAGGATCGTTGTCATCTGTTATTAGTATTTAACTTAACACACATTAAAAAAAAAATAACAACATTAACAAAATGTATGTATAAAAACATTAGGGGGGATATGATCTCCATGTATAAAAACATAAGGGGGGATATGATCTCCATGTATAAATACATAAGGGGGAATATGATCTCCATGTATAAATACATAAGGGGGATATGATCACCATGTATAAATACATAAGGGGGATATGATCTCCATGTATAAATACATAAGGGGGGATATGATCACCATGTATAAATACATAAGGGGGGATATGATCACCATGTATAAATACATAAGGAGGGGATATGATCACCATGTATAAATACATTAGGGGGGATATGATCTCCATGTATAAATACATAAGGGGGATGTGATCACCATGTATAAATACATAAGGAGGGGATATGATCACCATGTATAAATACATAAGGGGGATGTGATCTCCATGTATAAATACATAAGGGGGATATGATCACCATGTATAAATACATAAGGGGGATATGATCTCCATGTATAAATACATAAGGAGGGGATATGATCACCATGTATAAATACTTAAGGGGGGATATGATCACCATGTATAAATACATAAGGGGGATATGATCACCATGTATTAGGGGGGATATGATCTCCATGTATAAAAACATTAGGGGGGATATGATCTCCATGTATAAATACATAAGGCGGGATATGATCACCATGTATAAAAACATAAGGGGGATATGATCTCCATGTATAAATACTGTATATATATATATATATATATACACACATGACATATATATGTTTATTTTTTTTTATATTTTATTTTATTTCCTGTTAAGCCTGTTATTATTATAAATGGTTGTTTTACATTTTAGGTGGTGCACTTTTTTTTTGTTATTGCAAAATATTTTTGTTGTATGATATTACACAACAGGGCTCAGTGACGGTGATGAAGGGAGGTGACAAAGACATAAAAGATTCCGCCACTTACGAGAATTAGGACTTTTCTACTTTTATACTCTGAGAAGAATGATTGGTAGGTTGGTTGGAAAACATGGCGTGGTCGATGGAAAAGAAAAGCACCGTGATATTTTACCATTATTATTGCAAAATAAATATTGCACACGGCTAAGAGAGAAAATTGTAAAAGCACTTTGACAATCTTTGTGACGTTCTGGAAATGGAAATCCAGTTTAGCGCCGTGTGACGTCAAGGTGGACATTTGTTTATTTTCTCTTAGGTGCAGTTCCCTGTTCAGACAGGATTTAAAACCAGTCAATAAACTGCTAACTTGATTCAGGAAATTCCAGAGGCAGAGAGTCCACGCCTTTAACTTTAATTTTTGCTCTATAGAATTACCTTTATTCAGAATCAGCAGGCTTTTCATAGTGCTTTTTGATAGGGCAGTAACGTCTTGACATTCTAGGCAGTGCAGCCCCCCTCTGTGAACCATAGAGGGCAGTGCATGGAACCAGGGAACACACTGGCCTGAATTTAAAGGGTCAGTCCACCTGAGTGCTTTCACACTGGGGCGGTGCACTCGCAGGACGGGAAACAAAAGTTCTGCAAGCAGCATCTTTGGAGCGGTGCGGGAGCGATTTATACACCATTCCTACACCGCCCCTGCCATTGGAATGAATGGGTAGCGCTGGCACACCGCTTCGGAAGCATCGCGTGCTGGCGCTTTTGACCCCTTGTTAACCCCTTCTTATGGGTTAAAAATGTCCCACCCTGCCTGGCCCAGTGTGAAAGGGCTCTTACTGTAATGATGGGAGCACCTTCCTTCTGTTACAAGGCTGACAGGAGTAGTGACAGCGGCAGTGATTTTAACAAGCGAGTGACTGCTGGACGTGGGCGTGCACACCTAGGGTGGCAGGTGTGCCTGGGCACACCCTAATCACCCTGTACTGTGCAGATTCCCCCTGCTGCCTGGCTGCAGAGAAAGGGATGGGGGGATCTCTGTCCTCAGTCCCTTTCTCTGTCTCAAAAGTGAGACATCAGGGGTTTGTTTAGACCTCTATTTCACCAAAGCCCCCCAGCAGGGCTCCTAAATAAAATTGTAAAAAAAATAATAAAATATAATATTGTAAAAAACAATAAAAAAACAAAATTGTAAAAAATAAAATAAAAATAAACTACTGACACCAATCTCTGCCCTTCTGACATTTATACACACACACTCATGTTTGTTTGCGCTTTGTGGTGCACACCCTAATGCAATAGACTGCGCACACCTATGCTGCTGGGCATAGGATCCCCTAAGCTTGCACATCAAGGGGGGCAGTTTGGCATCTTTGCCCTGAGCGCTGGATGGCCTTGTCCGAGCCCTGGGTCGGAGCCCCTTATAATGGGCCCAGCAGGTGTGCAGAACTGAGAACTGACAGTGGTAACAATGTGGGTTACGGCACCAGCTGCACACAATGCCAGTGTAAAATTTAAAGCATGCATCAGCACAATAAAGCTGCTGAACAGAGTACAGTGGTGCCTTCCCCTACAATAAATGCAATCATTCTGTCACCAACTACTTCCCAGACCGGGATGCCAACTCAAATCACTGCCTGTTCACAGATGTTTGACGCAGATCGGCCCCTGCTGCAGCCCCTCCTTGTGAATCTCCTACAAAGTTACAATGTACAATCTGATCAATGGGGGACAGAGAAGACTGAGGAAATGCTTCCTCTGGCCTGCAGCAGATTGATGCCATTTTCACAGACTAGGTTAAGCCAGTGGCTGGAGCTTAAAGACTGTGTTATGGGGCGTGTTCACACTGGTGCAGTGCCATCCATTCTGATTGGCACCCCAACACACCTGATGATGTGTGTTTCAGTTGTTAGCAATGCACTAACATGCAATGCGGTGTGCTGCCAAACATGCTGCATGCACAATGTGAGGCCCTTAGTGCTGTATTGGGCAGCACACTCAAATGAAAGGGCTCCTCTAAAACATAAATGGGCCCCCAACCTCTTGACGCCGGCCTCACACATTTATGTGGCACCCAGAAGATTTCTGAAACGCCGGGCTGGTGCATATATGTGTTCATTGATCCGTGCTGGGAGCAAAAGTACCGACAGCTCCTGGTCGCTGTTTCCAATCGTGTGAATGCTGTGATCACATGATCAGGAAGGATGCCCCTGGCTCCCAGCATTAAATATCAGCTGAAAGGGACAGCGGCAAGAAGCGAATGATAAACGGTGCAATTTAAAAAAAAAATAATAATATTGCTGTTTATTGTGACATCAGGAAGTTATTCCTGCAGACTTGTGAAGTTATTGAAAGGTTTGGTTTTAGGCTTTCCTGTGGGCAGGTCATGTCACCTAAATTAAATGAAATGTAACATATTTGAGTAATTGAAGTGTGCCTTGATGTGTCACCCTTTCTGTCTGCCTGTGTGATTTGATTGTACATGGGTGACAGTGCGGTAAAATGCTCCGTCATCCTCAGTGCCGGGAAGCCTGGTCTCAGCTGCTGCACCCTCTGATCACACACAAGGAAACAGAGAGAGAGCAAGGGGAGAGACGGGAGGGGGAGAGAGAGCGAGCAAGGGGAAAGAGGGGAGGGGGAGAGAGAGCGAGCAAGGGGAG